>VWYI01037352.1:3250-88608 GCA_013399455.1 Anthoscopus minutus | reverse complement strand
AGAAATATTCCCTGTATCCCTGATTCCCATACTACATGAGCTTAAATTTGCTTTGGATATAAACTGCCCTGCTTGATTGCCTCAAGACACAATCCAGCTGACTACCTGCAGAGTGTGCAGACACACCAAGCACATGGGTGCACGTGTGGTGTTACAGATTTATATACACACAAAAATCTATGTACACAGAGAGTAACCAAGACACAAACTATATCCATTTGTTGAGATCCATCCTCTGGAGATAGATGGCTTATGATTAGCTTTTTTTTTATTAGGTTGGTAGCTTTTCCCCCCTCTTTTTAAATAAAGTTTTATCATGACTGTACTTCCTTTTCTTTTTAGTGCTGCTACTCCAGCTCTCTCCTGACTCACCCACACGGAGCTATGCTTCAGCATGTTGCAGTTCATGTTCTTTTATAAAGTGTCACTACAATTCCTACTTGAACTGAAGAGACTTGAATTGAATAAATCCACCCACAGAGGTAAAGGTGGGCAGAGCTGACAGATCACATAACTAAACACACAAAAAGCCTACATAAGACCAGAAACAGCACCTGAGGTTCTAATTGTTTAAAATCTTTGTTTATATGTCCTTTTCCACATGAAAGTACCTCAGGTTTGAACACCAATGTTTGTCACACTCTCAATATCACATCAGAAGCCAGCTGTGCTCCTGAAAAACCCAGATTGACTCATGAGATCAAAAGCACTCCTGTGATCACTCTTCTCTAAATTAAGACTGAAGAGAGATTTGCTACCAAGAGATTTGCTGCCACACTTTCAGGAGAGAGCAGGTTTCACCAAGTTTATTCTATTGCAGAAGTATTTTTAGTCCTCCAAGCTGAAAAGCTGGTCAGCCAAATAATAACTAAACATAAGCCAACATATTAAGTCTGGTAAGAAAAGGCAAAATGCAACAGCTCTACCAGCAGACACTACTGGTCTTTTCCTTACACAGGAATACATTTTTTTTTAAAAAACAAACAACTATATAGTTTTCTAACCAAAATAAACTATTTCTCTTTAAAAAAAAGCTTCCAAGAAAAACTGAGCGATAAGCATGATTCAAAATAAAAATAAATTTAAAAAAATTTTTAAAAAACCCCACACATAAACCATCAAAAAATCCAAGAGGGTAGCAAAAGGTTTTATACCACTCCTCCTACTGACAGGAGAATTGGTTGATACAGTTTCATTTCTATAGAGAAACTCAAGAAGCCAAGGGTCTCCAAAACAGAAAGAAATTACGGGTGCAGTGGTGACAGCAGGACAGAACTGCCTTTCAAATTAAACAGATAAGCTGAGCAACGTGGACAACTGAGAGACTTCCACCTGAAAAAGAAAAAAAAATAGCTGATTCCTCCATCCCTCAGCATGAAGCAGAGAAAGGAATAAATTGCCCATAATTCTGTTAATAAGGCTGCAACACCACTTCAACTTCCCCATAACATTAAACACCAAGTAGGTGTCTTTTTACAACAGGTACCATTCTGGCCCTAAAGCTGTGTGAATACAGTACAGAGAAGGAATGCATCAATACCAAATGCTTGAAGGAGCTACTAGCACCGGAGTACAAGTTCCTCACAGTCACACGATGCCGGAATTAACACTTCCTCATTTCTCTGAGCAAGCAACATAGTTAGAAAAGAAGAAACTAGAAACAACTTTGCATTTTTCAATGGCCATGTCTTGCTGCTGCAATCACCAGCACAACCTGGAGCACTGCCTTGTTCTCCCATTCGAATATGGCAGCTACATGCCCAAAGAACTACAAATACAAGACATAAGCGTGACATTATAATTCATTCTTAAAAGGGAATCATAGTAAGAGAAAGGTAGCAAGTTCTATGGGGATGTGGCTGCAATATGTAAGGCAGTCTAAAAAGAGTCAGATTACAGTCATTTCCAACCATGCAAAGCTAACTAAACTCTGTGCCTTCGCTCCTCGTGTAAAATAGGAAGTGAGCTACTTCCTCATCTCACTAGACCATTCTGATAATAAATAACTTTACAGAAAGCAGCACCAGCCTATCCGTGAAAAAATGAACTGCTTCTCTGGAGCAACCTAGCAAGAGCATGGTGCAGTCTAAAGCAATGAAGACATACTGTTGAACACTATGTTGATGGAACTAGCTCCAGACACTTGGGGAGATAAAGCAAGGTACGAATTGAAGAAATGGTCTATAGTTATGTATTTGTGGCTGCTTGCTTTCTGCATCTTCTGGACTTTTGACTACTGCTTCCCAGCCAAACAGTATAAATTCTTAACCAGGAGATGAGCCCAGACAATTCATCCCCATTATTACATAGCTCATGACCAAAATCAGAACTATTTGCTGACAACACCAATTTTTACCATTTGGAGATACATATTAAGCTGAAGTGTTGAAGACACTTTGGCTATTAATGGCAATAGACAAGACACTGTAGCCCCTTCCTTACAGATTTTCTAACTCTACTTTTATTATGGTAAGTTCCTCATCCAACAGACCTATCTGCCTGCTTTACAAAATTCTAGCTTCTACCCTTACTACTCCTGTCTGCCCTTCCCTGTCCACCAGCTCTCATTCACACATTCTCTTTGTCCAGCAAGTTCTCATTTTCCTTGATGTCCCCAAGATGCTGGGTGAGAGGCAGCTTCATTTCTACATACGCCCTCAGTACTGACCAATACTTTCCACACAGCCAAAGAACTCACAACCCAACCTCTCTGCTAGTTTATCATCAATCTGGGCCTAACTTGTTCCCAGATTCTAATTAATACTCTTCCCTGCTTTCAACTCAAAGCAAGTTGCTCCTCCTCCTAGTTAATTGCCATCTCTCCTCACCTCAGCTGTCCTCTCCATCCAAACCCATTTCTTCTTCCATGCTGCCTGCCTGGATGTATGTTTATTAGAGCATGAGTTTTCATAGGACTGTAATGGGGTCAAACCAAGGCCCATTCTGGACTAGGGACAGGGAGAAAAGTAAAGCAAGAGGCATCAGCCCTGCAATAACACTCTGCTCTAAAGCAGAGAAACACTAGAGTTATTTGAAGAGCTGTCAAATTTTAAGATTCCCATTACAACATCAGTTCCCAAGCTTCACTTTAGGCAGTTACTGAAGTAGTTTGAATCAAATTCCTTTGAAAACCTGACACAATATTAACATTGATATTATGTCACACTCAAACTAGCAGGTTGTAACCAACAGTCTCTTGCCCTGCCACACACGAGACTATTGCCAGTCACACCTACAGTGAGTTTCCTTCTGGGACATAATTCTACCCCATGTTTATTAAGAAGTCGGAGTTATGGAATAATAGTTTCCCCATAAAAACTTTGAACACTGCTAAAACCGTAAACTTCAGAAGAGATAACAAAACAACTTGAGCTTTGTAATACCACTTGAATGTTCTTGTAGGATTGCCCTCTGAACTCAAGGTTGGAGATATCAACTGGATTATGCTATCCTGTTGCCCCTGCCAAGAAATTAATTCAGTTCTGAGCTCCAAGATACAAAGGAAAGGACAGATAAAGCATTTACAATTTTAGTGCTTAGGAGAACATGACTTTAGTCAGTTATACATGGGAACAAGCAAAGTAGCCATACCAAAAAATTTCAAAACCATCATTACAATTCAATTGCCTGTTCAGCTGACAAATCCACATCTCCCCACACAGAAGCAGGAAATCTAAACTCCAAATCAATTAACTGCTTCCATAAGCAATCCTTACACAATGCTCTCTCTTGTCTGAATGATCTTCATTTATATAAAAGGTCAGCAATTTTATCTTTGAAATTAAGCCCCATGAAGTCTAGTGGTTACTTATTTCACTTCCACCTTTGAAGGGAACAGTTTCAAGTAACCATATGTCTCAGCACATAAAAGGTGCAAATACAACAAGAAATGAACTGCCTTTTCAAGCCCAGAATGCATTTTGCCTTAGAATTTTCTCTTTCGAGGACACTAAACATGAAGGTTTTGTTTAAACGGCAAAACCAAAACCCCTAAAACAAAACAAAACAAAAAAACTGCTATGAATATATTTCTTATCAATTCTCACAGGGTTGCTTTTTTTTCTTCCAGAATAACAGCGCTAGAATTCACAAAACTGTCTGGTTTTTGTTTGGTTTGGTTTTTGTTTTTTCTCTTTTATTCAGTAGAGGGTCAAACTGATTTGTACATCAGAGGCTGAAACAAACACCTTCGTTGTGCAACACAAAAAGGCAAGAAATCTGTTTCCATGAGGATGCTACTCTCAAGACTGCTATAATAAAAAGGAGAATAAGCCATCATCCAGTGCCACACCTGACTAGGAGAATATGCAATTAGATCCACTTTTGAAGTTATTCAACTGCTACAGCCACTAGACACAGAAATGGGGCTTTCCAGTCACCTAATTTACAATTAGGGCTCCTAGGAACTCACCTATTACTTTGTGTAGCACACCAGAAAAAGTTACTCACGCTAACACTCCATTTAATTTAATCATCTAGTACTGAAGGAGAACCAGAATTGCCTCATGGCTGAATTTGAGTCTTTTGAACTACGCCAGTTAAACAGAATTTGCTCACAGAACTACAGAACTGCCTCCTACTACCAGGGAACATTTAAGCCCTGTAGTCTGAAGTACAAAATGCTTT
Organism: Anthoscopus minutus; assembly: GCA_013399455.1. Taxonomy (NCBI): domain Eukaryota; kingdom Metazoa; phylum Chordata; class Aves; order Passeriformes; family Paridae; genus Anthoscopus; species Anthoscopus minutus. The sequence goes on along the minus strand of VWYI01037352.1, from coordinate 83,982 downwards.
TAAAAATGTATCTAGGACACTGTTCTGCTGTACTTTCTTATACATAAAGTGATTACCAATATACAATTTTTTTTTGCCTGGTGGACACCAATTTCAGGTAAAGCATTTGCTGATGGAATCAGACTCCCAGATAAACGTATTAACTGCCTACAGGATCAAGCTTTAGGTTTTGGTGTGGGTGGCAGACAGAAGGCCTGTTTTGCAAGGCATGCTATTTTTGTAGCTACAGCCACACCAAACTGAATGTACTCAAATCTCACAAGCTAAGCTGTCCCAGACCCAGTCACATTGTTTGCTCAGGGACCACCAGGGAATCCCAAGTGCCACAGATATAAGCAAGAGACTCAGTCGAACATTTAGTAATCAGCCACAAACCATACAGCATTTTCACTCAACTGAAGAATAAAAATATATCCTTCCTTACAAACATTATTACAGAAAACTAGTTTTATACACTTGCACATTATACATAAGTACAATCTCTTAGTTTCAGAGATATTTAGTCCCCAAATTTTCCTTTAGATCAGTGCAAAGAAAGCAAACAACAGCCTTTCCCAAGACACACAAATTAGTCAATACTAGCCTAGGTATTAGAATCATAAAAACTCTTTTTCGAGGTGCTGAAAAAGCAATCCAAAAGAACATTCAAAGATAATAAGTCTGGAACGAAAAATACTTTCACAAATCAATTACATGGACAGCATTAACATTGTCAGAGTTAACCAGAAATAAATTGCTAAACATTTCATCAATATCACCATATTCAATAGCTACAGTAAATGAAGAGGGCAGCACAACCAGACAACAAAGGTTGTAACAATAGATCATAAGCCACATAAACAGACTGAGTAGGACAGGGTCAGCCCTTACCTCACAACCATGACTGTCTTACAACTATCCTGAAATTCAAATGATCATGAGTGAAAGGCCAAAGAATGCATAATTTTCCCTACATTTTTCAATTATGCTTTGCCTGTAAGTAGTTTCACTGTTTCCACAGTGAAGGTATTCTCTGTACATCAGGCTTTCATGTGACAGAGAGGACAAAATGCCATTTCTAAAAAGAAGAATGCAATTAAAACCACAGGGGATGGGGAACACAGGAGAAAGTGCTGTGGCTAAAAACACTTTCAGCTTTACCTAGTCAATTCTAAAACTGTTCATTGTTGTTGGTTTCTGTTAAGCTCCGCGGTTTATATGATTGAAATACATGTATCCTCAGTAAGCACTGGAACTGCAAATGTAAAACAGTGCCTATGTAAGAGCCTATTACTCTCAGCAAATTTTAGACAGTTGGAAACACTCTGCCAGCTGCAGCAGCCAACTTGTGGCACACGAGAGAACATTCCTGAATCACAGATGGGGGGAACTGAGGTGATTTTATAAGAGATCCTGAAATTAAAGACAATCAAATAAGTCCCTGCCTTCAGAAACATGAAGAGAAATGCACATTTCTCTACACTGGGTAGAGGCGTTAAATTTCCCATGATCACAAGGAAGAAAATACTGACACGCCTAAGTTTATATGGCTGAAGATTAATAATAAATGAAAAGTTAAGATGTGTGCAAGAGGACTATCGGTTTACTTAAAAGTGCTTTGATATACACAAACAAATGGGAGTAGAAAAGACATCAAATGGTACATATAAGTGGCCAACACTAACAGCTGGAAAATTATTTGAAATAATTCTTACCCTGCCTAACTGATGCATGTATTTCAGGTGGCACAGCTGGTAAGCAATACAGATCCTTCAGGGTCCCCAGTGCTTAACTGTTTCCAATCCAAGCAGAGTTGCCTTCATATTCCCAGTCTCTGCACTCTCATCACCTCTGAAGCCATGTTGACAGTCTGGAGGGATTCAGTTGGACCAAAATTACTACCAGGATGTTTCCCTGCATCCTGGTTCTAAGCACAGGAGTTGTCAGTGACATTCAAGCCTTGTGTGGATTCAGCACATAGATTCACATGAGCTGCATGCCTTGCCTGTAGCACATTTGCTTGACAGCTGATAATCCATGAGATGCAATTTGACAACACTCAAAATATTTCAGCTTTGAAGATGTATTTTCAAACATTCTGACGATAAGCGTGTCTCATAAAATTGATTTGTAATGTACTTCAGGGTAGTTAACATTACCTTAACAAACAGGAGTCATTCTTCTCAACTTATGCCCATCTACATCAATGACAGAAACTCTTGGTGTAATTAAAGAGAATAAGCCTTTAGGCAGGACAGGCAAAGGTGACAAACTTGACTTACACTAGTGCCATCATTTCCTGAAAACCACCAACCAAACGAACTACAACAGCCACACACAAGCCTGCTTAAAAAACAAATCCAACTCCTTGCATACAAGCTTTAATCTTGCCTGTCTCCACTGCACCAAGATATGCATTGGTTCCATCCATGCCCCTAGTTGGCAGGCAGGAACAAGAAAAAGGGGACTGCAGGCTGTTTGTGAGTCTGTATTCTCCAAGATACACAGTGAGAGGAAAAAAAATCTGCATTGATGTTTACCATGCCAAAACAGCTGCAGAAATCCAAAGTGCCCCCTACATATGCTTTTCCAAATGACAGAGAATTTCTGTTACTGTATTACTCAATAATTCAGTAGTTTGCAATACAAATATTCCCTGTCCTTCTGTTTCTTTATAGGATTAGTTCCAAACGTTTAATAAACACAGTTAGAGGTCTGGTGGCAGACACCTTAAGGTGCCTCCAATTAGTGTCTTTAAACTATTGCATTCAACTAATTTAATGATTAATAATTTTGCAAATATACATAACTACTGATAGAAACAATAAAAATTTTATTTCTTTTTTTCTCTCAATCAAGAGATATCCCCAGATAAGGGGACAGGATAGTTTTGTATGCAAGAAGAGCACTGGCTCACACCAGGTTTCTGCAGCCAGTGCCGGGAAGGCTTCACAGGAAGAGGCAGAGACTTTCAGAAGACAAACTCTTCTATAATCTGTCCCCTCAGGTGGCCCCAGCTAAACTGCAAACAAGGAAGAAAATCTAGAGCACCTGATGACAAATGGAAGTTGTATAACAGATGGGATCAAATTCATTCCTTACTTCCATATAATTGTGGCAACTTCTTGACAGGGATATTTTAAAACAGATCCTGGGATCACTTCTTTCCACAGCCCCTGCTCTCAGACAGCTAATATATGCAATAACAAATCTGACAGTCTGACTGGGATAAGAAGCTATCTTCTCTCCTACTCAAAGCTTCTGTTTCAACAATAGAATACTCCCTGCATGCCAAGCAAGAAACAATCCAACTTCATCTAACAGCAGTATCTTATTCATGTGGTTTAGGATTTTGCTGTTAAGCTTGCCACACAGAACCAAAGACACATTCTGTGAAACAACACACCTTGCTGAACAAAGATTTGTCAGGGGGAACCTTTCAAGTTTGAATCCATGTTCCAACCTTGACAACAGTAATCTCAGGCTATTTATTGTCCAACACCCAAATCTTCCACAACCTACAACAGAAAACAGTGATTAACTAAAAGCTGTTTTTAAAGTCCAAGCAGTCAGAGCACAAAGAAAGAAGATTCTGTGTCAATGAGGGAGGAGAGAATTTGAGCAACAGAGACTGCAATTTTTACCACTAGAAATAGTAAGAAGGGCCCAGATTATCAAATCAATCTAGAAAATGTTTTACTGGTTTGAAGATTAACATACATGCTAATGTACACTTGTATTTCCATATTATGTTACCAGAAACTCAGAATGGCAGATTTTAGATGTTAGTAAGACTCCACTACCACAGCAGTATGACAAATGTCACACTGTTGCTGACACTTTGATCCAGGATGCTGATGATATGGAACAGATAAAGGAAAAAAAACAACTTCAGAAACCTTGATAACACACAGTCTCTTGATTTCTTTGGGGTCTCAAATGTGTATGTGAAGAAACTTCTTGTATTTTTTTACCAAGTAAGATATGACACCATTTTAAAAAGTAACAAAAAATCAAGTTGCAGGCATCTTTATTCTCAAATTACATGAAATAAAATTATAATGCAACTAAAATTGGATTTTATCGGCTATATAATGAATAGGTTAGAAACAACACTCTCCTGCTGCAGACTCCAAATTCACCTTAACCCCACCTGGACTTACAGCCCCAGCATCAGAGCGCTGCACACAAATCTGCAGGATACACCCTAACCGTGACAAATTTGCAACGATCCCTGTATTCCGCTTAGCCCGCTGCATGTTCAGCCACACTCCCAAAGCCTGCAGATGTCCCTTCAAGAGCTCTCCCCCTCCCGCCGCTCCCGTTATCCATTAACACTGTCACTCCATCCCGCGGCACTACCTGCATCCCGGGGAGCCGCCCGCACTCGCACCGGGCGCAGACCAGACCCCGATCCCGCGACAGGGGGAAGGAGCCGCCGGAGCACCGGGGAAGCCCAGGGCAGGGCGGCCCGTCCCTGGTGACCCGCGTGGTTCCCCCGGTGAGGGAGCGTCGGCCACCGCTTCCCCTGTGCCGCGGGGCCCCTCCTCGGCGTGCGGGGGGAAGCGGCGGCGGGACGGGAGAAGTTGCGAAGCGCTGGCGAAGCGGGGAGAGCAACAGCTGGAGCCGGGCGGGGAACGGGGGCCCCGCGGGATCGGGGCGGGGGTCGCGCCGCCGGCGCCGAGGGAACGCGGGGGATGCAGCGGTGAGCGCCCCGCCCGGCCCTTCCCGCCCTCCGCACCGCTGGCACTCACCGAGCCGCCCCGCGCGNGCACCGCGGGCACCGGCCGTGCGGGCGGGCGTGCGCTGACCCGGATGTACCGGGGGGCGGCCAGCAGCAGGTGACTGCGCAAGCGCGCCCGGCAGCCAGCGCACTGCGCATGCACCTGCTTCGACTCCGAGTGTCTCGGGCACGGGCGGGGGAGCGAAAGACAGGCGGGCGGGCAAGGCGGGGGGGGGGGCGACCCCTTAAAGGGGCCACGGTGTTCCCGCAGCCGCCCAGGAACAGCTCATTAATATCACTCAATCAACATTATTGATCGGTCCTTGAGTCAGTTGGATGATTCTGGTGGTTTTTTTTAAGGCCTGACTCGGGGGCTTGGTGGTTTTAAAGTGTTTGCAGTTGGCAAAGCCAACAGGGAGATTGGGTGCTTCTTCTCTGGGCAAAGCGGGGCTGCTGGGTTAAAGTCGTTCCGAAATGTCTTTTCAAGTGGATCAAAACAAAAATAAGTAAAGAAATAGTAAAAAAAAGGTGGAAAGTTCCATCCCTGAGTGAGCATTCCCAGAGCCCCATACCATTGCACTCAGGCTGATCCTGGAGCGCTTTCCACCTCTATCTCTGCGAAAACGCAAAAGACATGCAAAATGTGTTTTAAAATCACCAAAAACACCACATGGGATTATGGGTTACTTACTTTGGAGAAAAGGAGCTTCAGGGGGTACCTTATGGCTTTTTACAGCTCCCTGAAAGGAGGCTGTAGCCAGGTGGGTCTCTTCTGTCACCAAGTGACAAGAGACAGGACAAGAGGAAATGGCCTCAAGTTGCATCAGGGGAGGTTTAGATTGGATATTAGGGGGGAAAAAAGAGTCCTCATAGAAAGCGTTGTCAAGCACTGGAACAGGCTACCCATAAAAGTGGTTGGAGTCACTATTGCTGGAGGTGTTTAAAAGATGTGTAAATGTGGCACTTGGGAACGTGGTTTAGTGGTGACTTTGCTATAGGTTTATGGAAGAGCTCAATGGTCTGAAAGGTTTTCTCCAGCATAAATGATTCTAAATTACTCTAAACACAAAAACGTATTTAAAGAACATCCCATGGACTTAATTATGTGCTTTCTGTGCAGGACCAGGATTTGGACTCAATCTTCCTTGCAGGTCTCTTCCAACTCAGCAAATTCTGTGATTCTCTGGTTTTATGAAGGTCTCACCTTCCATATCACACCCTGGATTCTGGTATCTTCACGCTGGTACAATGCACACTCTAAACTGCTTCTCCTGCTGTGGATAAATTTGCCAAAGCAGAAGGATTGCACAAATACCTTGTTTTAGGGCTTGCTGCTTTAGAAAAATCCCACATAGACCTACTTAGAAAAAATTAGAAGTTCTGCTAGTTTTGTTTTGCCTTGTATTGTTTGTTTGTTTGTTTTTTAACATAACCTGGAATCTAGACAATGCTTTTCTAAATTTTGCCATGAAGTCTCACCTGGCCTTCACACTGAGCTGTTCAGACACCAAAAGTTCACAGTGTGTTCAGTGAGGCTGCACTGGGAGCAGTTCAGTTGGACAGCCAGGCAGCAGTGTATGGACACTGTATGGCACCCTCAAATAGTAAAGCACTGTCAGTACAACTGTAATCAAAGAATATTTCTCAATCGGAAAGAAATAAACCAACCACCTCACAATCCAACCACTTCTAGTTTCTCTTCAGAACCTTGATAGCAGTTTCTCATCTGCTAAATATTAGTGAATATCGGGTACCCTCAAGCTCACTGAGAAAGCACAGAAATGGAAAATAGCTCAGAGATTTATTTAAATGTTAATGCATTTCACTTTTTATTTTTATGCCTACATATATGTTGACTTATTCTGATAAACTTAGTTTGTCTTTAATCTGTTAGGATTCAAGATATATGGATTGACTATAATAACTTTAAAATATTCTAGGTAAAAGAGTATCCTGGGATATGAAGGAAGCTATTTGTGAGGATAGTTTAGCTGCAAAACCTGTTTGGTGAACTCAAAGGAAATCACCACACTTGAGTTTTGGTCCTTGGGTAGCAGTCAGGCAAGACCAGAGCTGGTGCACCACATACCTGCCCACTGCCTTCACCTAAGCAGGGAAAGGGGAGTGTTCAGGCAAGCTCTGGAGGCTCTGAGAGGTTTGTACAGACTGAAGTATATCAAAGAAGATATGAAAAAAGATTTTCACAGAAGCACCTTCAGCAGAATGACTGAAGTTCCAGTTCTGCGTGTGTGTGATTTGTCTAAGTGGCTGAACAAATGCTTAAAATGGCTCTTCACTTCTGCCACAGAAAGGATTTTTTTTCAGTGGATACAAATTTTGAAGTGTGATCGATGCACACTCCTTCCTGAGATGAGGCAGGTCATTACCACATCCTCATCTTCTCTAAAGTCCACAGAGCTTTATAAGTCTGTGTGCCAGGCAGAAAGTGAGCCAGGTCCCACTGAACTGAATTCAAGGGAAGCAGGACTGTGCTCTGAGTTAATGTTGGACTCATTATCATTTTGGCTTAATAGAAACTATCATACTATAGAACTTTGTTCTGTTACACAGAACTAAAGAACGACACACAACCAACCTCAGGGATGAACAGTTTTTGTTGCTCTTAACATTATAAAGCACTCAGGGCTTGGCAGGGTGGGGTTAGACAAAGGAAATTTCCTACTGAAACCATGAGCAGGTTTGTAATAATATATACTCTTCAGGGTTCTCCTAAATTGTAAGATACCTTTGATTTGGATCTCACACCTTTCAGAAGTACAAGAATGCCCAGATGCTGAGCATCACTGATGCTTTAACAGCAGCTGCACACTAAGACATCCACATCCCACATAGTAATTGAAGCATAAAAAATTATTGAGCACTGTGGAAAATGCTGCATGACTAAAAAACCCAGCAATTTTCTGTTAGTTCTGCCTTCACTTTTAATTTCTTAATTGCTTCTCCTGAATGCAAAAGATTTTAGCAGGCTATCACTGCAATAAATATTAAAACTCTCCCCAAAAACACAAACCCCTAAAACAACAATAAAACAGAATTAAAGATTATATCTGTAAGTTAGTATCATAGATTAAAAGAGTGGTAACAGAACATAACTGTTCCTATGCTGCTAAATGCCTGAGGATTGTTTTGTTACTAAGTGTTGGTGCCAGGTAGGTATATCTGACAGGAAAGAAAACAGGTCAGAGCATTTTCATCAAGAAAAGATTAATAAGCTCCAAATGTACTCTTGGATGTATAAGTATTGCATATATGTGTGTATACACCAGTGACAAAAGTTTATTTTGTATATGGATGGCCAGATGGATAAATAAAGCTACAGGAGCACAGCTGCCCTTAGGTGCCATGTACTGTTGGGATACTTGGGTTGCTTTTCAACCTAATGGTAGCCTAGGGGAGAGAGTCCAAAAGGAAAATGAAGTGACCATCACCCTGAGCCATGTGAACTCAGCAGGGACAATAGAGCACCCTGACCACTGACAGCAGCCTTGTTCTGGCAGGGAGGACAGCAATAGGTCTTCCATTACACGGATGAAAATAGAAAGTAAACATCCTATGGCTAAAGATTATTCTTTTAAAGGAATGGTTAAAGAGATGAAATTTCGTATGGAAAATGTCAATAATGGAAGAAAGGCAGCTTTGCAGGGCTCCCTTGTTATACTGTTGTGGTTCATAGCACCTTTCAGTTCAGATAAAACTAATGTCAGGTTTTGCCCTCCCCTCCCAGATTTCCCCACATTCTAAAGTGCCACGGTAGTGGATGAGGGAGTGCAGAGGCAGTCACATTTATCCCACAGAGTCCTCCAGGGCTTTCATTTAGATAGTACAAATCCTCTGATATGAATGTCGCTCTTCAGAATATAAATAGTTGTAACAAAATATCAACGATCTACATAAATTTCCAGAAGCCCAGACAAAACAAAAAACCAAGGTCAAACCACTGGATGATCATAAGGATCCCTGAAGTGCTTTCAGATACTGTCATGCCAAACAGTTACAATGTTTTATACTTGCATGGAGACAGACACTCACAATCTCAGAATGCCTCCCCCCACCCCCCCCAAAAAAAGGTAATTTTTGATATTTAGGTGGCAACTGGGAAAACTGAGATGCTTCTGGAGTTCAATTTTTCACCCTGACAGACCTTGTGAAATCCTGTCATCTCCTCATGCTGTGCCCCAGTCACTTCACCTGACTAATTGCATCAGTCATCTCCTCTTCTGCCATTACACAGTCCAAGATTATTTCTGAGTTTGCTCATCTTGTGATGCAGTTGCTCCTTACAAATGATCAGCATGGCCTCTTTGTGTAGGGAGCCTCAGCTAAAACACCCAGCACGCTCTCAATTAATGAACACTTCTTTAAGTCAAATAACACAGGGGGGGTTCGGTGCTATGTCAGTTGGATTGTGATCAAGAATAATAGAGATTTTACCAAAAAAGCTTTTTATTTTTTTTACATTCTGCTTCCTTACCTCAAAAATACACCTATATGAAACAGGGAAGAAAAAGGCAGAAAAAAGAGAAAATGTCAGGTGTTAGGCCTGCATTAGAAGATTACAGACCAGTAAGTATAGAGGAAGGTGGAAAGAGGAACTGAAGCTATTTTAATCATGTTTTATCTCTACTGGAAAATAGAAAGATAAATTCAAGTAGTAGACCATCTACAGAATAGAGCAGAACACAGTATTAGACTCTGAGATCTTTAAGCAGCTTATAAAAGTTTGTGAAATACAGAATTTCTTCAGTGATCACTGCATGGACTCCATTGCATTGCCAAGTACTTTGAGTAGTTGCAGTGGTGAACCTATATTCAAACTGGCAAGGGAAGAGGCCTGGTAAACTACTGAGATAATCCAGCATTACCAAGTTTAGGAGGTCATGGCCACAGACTGTGCTTCTGAACTCATAGCACTCAGTGGAGGAAAAGCCCCAGGTGCACCTGTTTGTCTGTGCTCAGTGTAGTGGAAAAGCTGTGATTACCTCAGCTGGTGCTGGGCCATCACCTTTGCTCATATGAGAGGGACCTTTCTCCAGCAAAACTCCTAAATGTCACTGTATTTGTTCACTCTGAGTAGCAGTCAGTGCCTTTAAGTAAGGGCTTCAAGTCAGAGGAGGCTGTAAATCGAGTGATGTAGAGTGGCAGAGTTTCACTTGACCTCCCATTAGCCCCAGTCAAGCCAGTTTAAAGTAAACCACCAGGACCACAGGAGGAAATAAACTATATATCTGAACTGGAACTTTCTCAACAACATTACATTTTCTTTTTCTTCTCTTCTCCACAGAATTTTTCAGATCAGCAGCATAATAGTATTCCAGTTAATGGAGAGAATCAATGTTTCAGAGAGCAGGGGAGACAATGCCCCAGAGAGCTAGACTGTCTCATGACTCTCTGGAAGAGAACCCAAGTTTTTGTTTTGGTTTGATCTGAGTGGTTTTGACCAAATATAGTTGTGCTCCCCTGATGGAAACACATATTCATTGATTTAACTGAGATTCCTGCCTGCCTTAGGAGCACGAGACTGGCAATTTACTTTGATCATATCCTTTGTTGTGAGATAATCATTGCAGGGTTTTTGTTTATTGGTGGGTGGTTGGTTATTTTTTCCTTTTTCCCCAAAGTGCTTAATTCATTTGTGATTAGAAGCCCTCAGAACAGCATTTGGATCATAAGTGATTTTTGGGCTGTGTATAGATATTACCAAGGGACATTGTCAAGAGACCATTTCACTTTGCCTCAGCTGTTTCCTTTGCTACAGCTGTTCTTAGATTCCTCTTCACATCACAGAGGAAGTTGCAATCTTCTGTTGGGGAAATAGGTAACTTAATTAAAGCACCTCAGGGAAGCCTCTGCAGAGTAACAGTCTCAGGGGGGAATTTCAAAACTCAGTGAGTAAACATGGACTTCACAAAATAACAGTGTTAGGCACCACTGGGCAAGACAGGAGCAAGGACAGCATCTCAGGCTGCATCCCATAGGATGTGTTGCTTGAGCTCCAGTGGCACAACCAGGAGCTGAGGGTGCTCAGCACCTCACAGGACTGCAGTGTCACTGTTGCCACTGTTCTGCTGTTACACCACTAGTTCAGTTTGAAAGGACCTGACTGGTCCCATCTGAAAACTAGAATTCAATTTAGTCAATCAAAACCTCAACTGGTTCTGCAGCATTCACTTGAACTTCTGTAAACCAAATTTACCTTTGTGTGTGATCTAAATGAGACTGAGTCCAAGGAATAGACTATGATTTAGTTATTAGCTCACCAACTACATCTACCACTTCAAAATTACACTGTTTTGATGCAGTCATGTGTTGTATCTCTTTATACTGCTGTCTTCTTGCAATGCCATCAATATGCTCCAAAGACAGACATTAAAATCATTTCAGTGTACCAAATTCCTGAATGTAAACAACTTTGAAGAAACTCTTTCCTTATCAGTACAGACATTTTCTTGTAGGTATGCCCATGACCTCATATGAAGTGGTTAGGTAGGACTCTTTTTCTGTGGGATAAGAAATTCCCATCACCCTCATAGTAGGCATATTTGGGTTATGAAGCAGAATCTTTGAGCACAATCATTCTAAGATGCCTGGGTAGCTCAAGGGACAGATATTGAGTCCTTACTGCTCCCACAAGCACAAGTCCCATTAGCTGCAAGGATGAGTTTGCTAGCAGAGGAAATGGGAAGCTAGGACTTTCCCGTGCTGTAATCTCTGAGAGACAGACTGGGTGCAGATGAACGCTTTCATGAAACAAAGCATTTAGGCAGGCACTTAAACACTTCCTCTGCTGAGCAACTGTAACACTGCACACCAGACGTCTTTCTCTTCCTTTTTCCTGAGCAGGAATATGGCACCTAGGGCTAAATCTAGCACCAGATACAGCTGTTTAATATTCAGTTAGCAAGAAAAGACAGTAAAGCTGGTATTGCATATTGTAATTGCTTAAACTTATTCTGAGTTTTCCCAATTGATTAAAAGATAATATTTTTTATGCCCATCTGATAAACCCCATACATGAACTGGGAAACATTCTGTGCCTGTTTATAACAATCTGGATCCAGTCCCATCTTAGACTCCTGGAGTCACAGCTTAGGTGCCTATTATGTTAATGATCAGACTAGACAGCTTTTCCCCATGACCACACCACCTCTGCAGGATTGCATCACAAACCAGCGGGACTTTTTAAATACATGCTCATATTCTCCTGATTCTAAATTATTCCTGTTTCAGGCAGTGAACAAGCTAAAAACCAGAAAGAAACAAAATAATCTTCCTTTGTGATGTGCTAGGCTGTAACTCTGAAGCTTAGACCATATTTCTGACCTTAGATTTCTCGTATGACATTAAGCAAGAAGGCTACAAAACCTGCCAGCGGTACCTCTCATTCTGACAACTTCTAAGTGCCTAAAATGATACCATTAACTTCAGTAATTTCATATGCAAAAAGTTAAGTTGAAAATATTTGTACAATGTCTTAAAAAATCACTGGTGCATTTCCTGCTCCAAGAAGCTTGCCGACTAAGTCATAGATGAGAGAAAACAACAAATGCCGAAATCTGCTGTACACATTTGCTTTCTACCACCAAGTTAGTCCTAAACCAACAAACCTGGGAACAAAAGCTGGAGTAGCACAGTGTCTCTACTACATGTTACACGGTGAGGCTGGTCACTCAGAGTTGGTTTCTAGCTTGCCTGTGAGCCCTTGGCCTGTGACAGGTTGCCATTCTTCCTGTCCCAGGACAAACAGCCTGCACTCCCCTGGAAATCTGGTTTATAGCGCTGGACACTCAACAGCATGTGCATACTGCCCAGTCAGCCTGCTTTGGTCATCTCCTGCCTGGCTGGCAAGATGTAGGACAGAGACTGGGAGAACTGCAGTGGAAGCAGTGGGATCATACTGGAGAGCAGGGGAGCTGGAAACAGGGAGGAGCCCAGGAGTTTTGCGCTGAGAAAGCTCCAGTGGGAAATGCAGGGCACACTGAATGCAAATCAGAATATTACGATTCATTAGTTACACTGTTCACAGAACTCTATTTTTCAATTATATTTTCTTCTCTTCTAAGAAAAGACAAATAGTACCTGCTCCTTCATGCTCCCATTATGCTGCTATTATTATTTTAATCTTAATTGTTTATCAGTTGAATTTTACTTTAAAAGGCTGGCAGGGGCAGATGTAGAGAATACAACATTTCTGTGGTTTGCTCAAAGACCAGCTTAAGCAGGGATGTGAGATGGCCTGGGGAACCATGTGAGAGCAAGGAGGGGCACAAGGGCAGCGAGCCAGCCATAAGTGTGCATGCGTCTAAATGGTTTTAATGGGGTCACTTCTGTCCTAAGGCACAACACGCTGCTGCTCCAATGACAGACTCTGCCCCTGAGCTTGTGAAAGGTTTTGCAGCTGAGTGTGACAAGCTTGGGTTTAGTGCAGAGAAGGCTGCACTCAGGACTTCAGTGTGGCCAGATGGCAAAGAGGGGCACGTGTGCCCATTGGAAGACTGAATGGCTACCAAAAAATAAGGCAGAGAGTAGGAGATCACGGTGCAGAAAAAGACCTGTCTTGGAGGACTATGGGGACTTGAACAAAGGTTTCAGAAGGAGTGGATGGTTTGGGAAACGCTGCAAAGGGACAACATCAAAATATAATGGCTGTCAGTGAGAAGGAATGGCTGCATGTTTTTTCTGCAATAAATATTCAAGTTGTTCAGTACAGAATGTTTTAAAACCTTCCTCATCCTCACTAGTACAGCTAATCACCCAGTGCCATGTTCTTCTGTTATTGCAGAGAAATAGAAAATATACTTTTAAATTAAGAAACTGTAATTGGGCAGACAATGAACAACATGGGGCGATCCAAACATGTAGCAGTTTAGAACTCTCCTCATTTGGAGCCTTTCTTACAAAAGCATTTGTCAAATACCGCTCCCTCTACACTGCTGTCCATCCCTGCCACGAGAATATAGCAAGCAGCCTTAGGAGAATTTTGTTAAAATTAATCACTGATTACCTTCATGTAAAGGCTTTATTTTATTCTAAAAGAGGGTAAGGGAAAAGCACACACATATATATAAGCACCCAGAGCTTTAGGATAAAAGAAGTAAAAATAATGGTTATATGAGTTACTCCCTCAAGAAGAAAAAAATACAAGTATTTACTAATAAAAAGGGATTTTTAAAATATTTTTGTGTTTGTTTGCTTTTGCTAATCTTTAAAAATGCTTAATACATTTCTTGTGAGCTTCATGTTTTACTTTAATGCAGAGTTAACCCTTGACATTCATTAACTGACTTTATGTTGCATTAAATGCTGCAATCAACTCAGCCTCAATATTCTACACTTTTATCTCTGCTATAAAAAATAAGCTCTATTAGCTTTACTTGGCTCAAAACCAATACAGTGAACTACCCTTAATTATTAATAATCTGTTTCCCCTTCAATAAAACTTTTTAGACCTTTACTACAGTAGGATGATATATTTATTTGGTGTGTAGGGTTCAGAGCAATACAGTGCACTCTCTCTGGGAAAGAATCCAAAAATAACTATCTACTTGATATCAACCCAAGGGATTTCCTAAGGGAATGGGAGTATCATTTCAGGGCAGATCATCAGTGGTTTAGGGGAATTAGACAAATTTGTGTCTGGGGAACAGATGCCTCATGGTTTGTAAATGTGTGAGAGAACCTTTCCCCCCTTGGTCACCAGTTCAGGTCCATCCAGCACAGCAGTGACTGGAAGCTATTAAACATCTAATGAACTTCTGGGGCCTCCTGAAACAGGGAGTGGGATTCCTAACAAACACTTGCTAACATCTTGGAGCCGTTCCTACCCAAGCTGCAGCCTCAACAGCAATACCTAGACACAAAAACTGGGAATAAGCATGGTGGAGTGAAGAACATTTCATCTGCTAAATGCAATAAGCAGGCTTAGATTTACTGCTGGAACTTTCTTGTTCTTTAAAATAAAGAAAACTATATATCATAAAGCACTGTGTTATGTAACTTTTCCTCACAAACACAGTCAGAAGAGCCAAGAAGCCTTACAAACCCACACTTGCAATGTCTCAGGCCTTGGAGAAGATAAAGGAGCAAAGAAGGAATTTTTTTTTCATACTTAGAGGCCAGTTCTTGGAGTCCTGGGACACTTGAACTGCTACATACTGCACATCCAGCTTTTGGGCAGGTCGTCTAGGAGAAAGAGGAGACAAATGCTGAGCATTACAACCACAAACCACAGCTGTTGATGGGAACTGGCAGGAGACCAGGGAATGCTGGGAAGCATCGATGGCCTGCAGCAGAAGGTAGGGCTGAACAGAGCTCTCTGGCACTTGAAGCTTTTTTGTTCATGTCCTGGTGCTTTTCCATCCTGGCATCTGGTTTCCGTGACAGCGCAAGGGAGGGACGGTATGGTGCAACTTTATGGTATGTTCTCCTGGGCTATGCTGGCACTTCCTGGGTAAACATGCCTGGCCTCAGGCTCAGCTTCACTGTGCCCCTGGGTTCAGATTATTTGCAGTGCTGTACTTTGCTGATAGCTCAGCCCAGTTGTCTCTGTGTTTCATTTGAGGAGGAGGGGGTCGAGACTTGCTGACTGTCCTCCTGCTCCCTCAGGACAGAGCCATGCTGAGGGCAGAGACAAGCTCTGGCAAAGCCCTGTCCATCAGCAGAGCTGCCACCAGGACAGCATGTGATGGGGCACATAGCTCTATGGTCCAGTGCAGGAACTGGTGAAGCTGGAGCCAGACTTTGTGCCACAAGACCTTAGATGTACCCTGGTGCTCTCATTTCCTTGCACCCTTTTGAGTGTAAGCTTTTGGGGTTCTCTTTATCCACTCATATGCTGCATGACTAAACTGTGCCCAAATTCAGGCATGGGCTTCTGCATAGTGCAATAATATAAGTTGCAAAGAGTATCAGGTTTTAATGTTTGAAAAAGGAGGAGGGAAAAAAAAAAAAAAAAAAAAAGAAGAAGGTTTCTGTAATGAGATCTGCTGCTCACCCATTTTTGTTACCAGCATGTGCAAATCCTGCTATTCTGGTCCATTATATTCAACAATCTTATTCTCAGTGGCAGGTGAAATGTCATACCTCGGGGTAAATTTTCACTGCAGCAGGCAGAGAATTTGTCCTTTAAACACCCTTAGTATTAATGGGACATTGATCCAGCAATTTAAACTCCAAGAGATACAAATGTCTCATGTGAGACCACTTTCAAATGTGTTGACATTTTGATTCACAAAATAAGATACTTTTAGAAACAAACGCAAATTCATTTCATTCTAGATTTGAGGTCAGCTGGATACTGGAAAAGAAATGTGCAATGAATGTTTAGTATGCTCATCAACTATCTTTTAATCTCTGTACACTCAAGGGATAAAAATGACATCAGAGAGAGGAAGGACATTCTCTGTATTAACTAGTGTATCTTCTCATGAGGCTGGAACCTAAATTCACCTACTGCACTTGCAATATTAGTGTCTAGGGCAAAAGGAGGCTCTGGGACAAGGGACTGAATTTCAGTGACCTCTGAAAATATGTCTTTCACACATCAGATATGCTTTCATCTCCAAAGAGTTCTGATCCTGCTGAGATCCACTGGGGAAATTGTCAATGTTTTACTGATGTCAGTAAAATTTGCAGTAGTACTGGAGCCCAACAAAATAGTGCAGGAAAGAAAACAAAACGAAGTAAAAACATACCAAGAGAGGGTAGCTTAATTTGTTTCCAGACCAATGCTCTGCCTGCTTTTCCAGCTCAGAAACTATTCAGCACACTATGAGAAAGATGATCTAAACAAATACTTAGAACAACCACCTGACATATAGTGAGTAGGTCAAACCTTAAGGGAACATAGCAAAGCCTGAATGTTGGTCTGGGCTCCATCCTGCAGAAGAGGTTAAAGCAGATACGGAGCAACTCCGGAGACAGATCAGCTTGGCAAGTTTGGTGGGTCTGAGGTGAGTGTGAACTACCACCACCTGCCCTTGGACCAAGGCTTGGGGGGCACTGCCATGGCTGCAGGCAGGGCACTGGGGGCAGAAACATGGCTCACCTCCCTCCTGTGTCCCTGCACACCCGAGCAGGTGGTGCAGCTCCCAGCAGAGGGGAGTGAAAGGAGATCTGTTCCCTGTGCTGAACCCCAGCAGGCATGGCCAGCAGGGGCTGGCTCTGGTTTCCCTCAGAAGCAAGGACATCTCCAACTGCCCCCCAAAGCTCCCCCAGCAGCAGGGCTGACGAGAGGCTGAGGCATGCTGGACACATGGCTACTAATGTGGATGGGGTGTGTGCTGTTATTGCACAGGGTATTCACAGGAAGCCCATAGCTCCTCTGGAGTAGACATGAGCATCCCCTGTTGCAGAAAGCCCAGATGTGAGTGTCACCTGATGGCAACATGAGGCCTCAGATCATCTCATGGATGAGGAACTAGGGCATGAAAACAAACACAGGGGAAGTTCCTTACCATAATCCCCCTGCAGAACAGTCTCTGCTCTTCCCCTTCCCCAGCAGGGCTGGTGCAGACAGGGTTGCAGTTCTGGGAGCCACTGTCCAGGGGAAGTTACACCAATTTGGGCACTGACTAAGAACACAACTTCCCTTGCAGACACTTGTACAGCAGTGCCCAACAGAGCTAAGAGGAAAAGCCCAGATGCTGTGAAACATGCAAATAGCTGTATTTGGCTCTATGAAAACTGCCCAGGAACAGCTCCAAGCCCACACAGTGCTGGGCAATATGCTGATAGGGCATGATCAGGCATCAAGGCTGATGGTGGCCTTGGATCAGATGGTCCCCTCCAAGGGCTCTGGATAAGTGCTTAAGTGCTTCAGCCTGCCAGTGGGCTCAGTGGGCACTCAAGGTTAGCATGATCAGTTCTTTATGTGCTCACTTGGACACACTATTGTACTTCTGGGCCCCTGCTCTCCCTTCTTGCTTCCTCAAACTGTCTGGCATCTGCAGAAGTCTGCAGGGGGAAGAATTTACTGCTCCTGTGCCAGCTTTGTGATCTCCTGAGAGTCTTGTGCAAAAGCACGTGGGATGGGACAGTCACCACCCAGGTGGCCTTTCCCCACAAAACAAGAGTTCTGAGTACATTCACCAAGTGCTTCTCACATCAGGTTATCTTTTAAGAAAAATATGACAGACCAAACAGAACCTAAACAAGTTTTAAAAGACCAGTTTTTTTGGTATAAACACCAGCTACAGGTCCTGAGTGCATTTATAGCTCAATGCATAAATGTATTTTAGAGGTGTGGTGATTCATTGTTATGTCCAGGCATACAGGGGGGTAGCAGCAGATCTAGAACGGGTGCAAGTGGACCTAAAGCAGGTTTGGCTCATAAATGCAATTACAGTAACACCAGTAACCAGGATGCATCAGCTGTGTACTCACAACGTGGAGGCACTCCTAAAACCAACTCCTTTCAAGGCAGTAATGCTGGGAAAGAAATGTGGTCCCAGTCATTAAATAGAGATGGGAGTGGCTTCTTCATTCACATTTGATGGATTGCTGCAGGCCATTGCCAGTGATATCTGCAATACCCAGAGTGCACTGAACAGAGAACACTAACATACAGTAAATATTTCTAAATGCTTCAACATAAGCAGATGCCTGACAAACCCACTAAAGCACAGAAGATGGTATTTGGTCATCAGTGGGTCTTCAGTGAGAGTTAGGATTCGCAGGCAGAAGCACCTGCTCTCGGTTCTGGAATTGCCAGAAGAGTCTTGGGAACAGGGCTCCTATTTTTTACCTCTAAGTTTTGCTGACTGATCCAGACCAATGATCCAGACTTATCCACCATGGAAGCCCAAATCATCCCTAGAGCTTGCAGAGGTACTCCCCATCACACACTGTCCCTGTGTCTCTGGCAAAACACTGAGTTGGTGGAACATAAATCATCCATCACGTAACTGCCCTGATGCCAGCAGCTGTCCACTGCCAGGAGCATGCTGCAGGATGAGGCCTACAGAGACAGCTTCCAGTTGTCCCTCCATGGGATAGCTCACAAGAGGCACAACCAGGGAAACAATCCAAGTCCAGGTTTTCTGTGGCTTCTCCATTTGGAGATGGTCCCTGCCCCTTGCCTGAAGCAGCCTGGGCACCTCACAAGCCTCCAGTACCACACTGCCAGCGGTTTCTGGGCAGCAACATGCCTGACACAGTCCAGCCCTTCCTGTTTTTGCATTCTGCATATTCTGGTTGGGAGAATGGTGCAAGGAGTGTGAATCCAGCCCTGACACCCACAGTGAAGCTCTGCAGCCACCTCTGGACACTGACAGCCAAACCAGAGCCCTCTCTGGTGCTGTTATGGGAGGGAGGTCCATTTTAACCGCACTGGAGCAATCCCAGCTCTTTGAGTAAACTTTTTAAAGCTGCGCTAAGGCATTGTTTAATTTTGATTTCCAAGTGACCTCTGATTCCTCTGGATATGCTAGGGGTGGAAGAACATTCACTCCCAGGAGTTTGACTTTGGCATTGGGCACAGGGCCTAGCATGGCAGTTCCCAGGGAAGGGAGGAGAGAGGTGAAGGCTCTTGCTGTTCTCCCTCCCTCAAACACATCACCCCACCAGTCTACTGCACACTTTAACTTGCACAAATAAATCTGTTTGCATGGGTCATGCTGTGAATGAAAACGACGCCAGGATGTGAGATGAGAAATAGCCTGCAAAGAACCAAACCACCCGAGAGTTATTCTAGTGAGGTGAATAATTCAGCAACTGGTTTTTACTGCAGCCCTGTTAACAGAAACACAATTACAGAAGAGGAAAGTAAACCATAGCTGGGAAGAGGAAACAAGTGTCTTGGGGGCTCCTATCTCACCGAGGAAATGGTGGGTGGATCTGGGCCAGCATGGGACTCATGCCACATCCAGGGCTCTGACAACAAGTGACCCTAGCACGATGCATCCAAAGCTGCACTCACACCAGCTGAACAAAGAAATTAAAGGAGTGTGGTAAAAATACTCTGGCTGTTGCTAACACTTTACAGTGCTGAAAGTAGCACTCAGTATTGGCACAAGGTTAGTGGTATCTGCACAGCTTTGTGCTAACTGCTGACTGAGCCCTGCGGGGAAGTGAAGCTGCAAGGACAGGACTTGGACAAGGCGAAGGAAGTGTGAGCTGCAAACCTCTGCTTGCCTTGCTTAGCATCAGATGAATGTTAATTCTCTGCTGGTTTGCACAGCCACAGACAGGCCTGTTCCTACTAATTTTAGCCCTTACCTAATTTAAAACTACAGACATGTTATTTTCATCGTGGTATTTTTCCTTTTTTTAACAGGTTGTAAGCTGCCAGATGCACTCTGTGTGGTTAAGAAACTGGTGCTGTCCAAGGGGAGGTGAGAAACGTTTTGTTAAAAATAAAAGGGAGACAGAACAAAATTAAAACTTGGAGCTATCACAAGTGCCACCTCAGCTGCCTGTGCTTTGCTGAGGGCCTCTGGCCTAGCTGCATTGTGGTCTGGAGATGCACCTTCCTCAAACCTCAGAGGTCCCAGCCCAGCATGCCTGGCTGTCTCCCAGCTGTGCACACACAGAGGTTGTGCTGTGCCCCATCATGAGCACAACATAAAACCACCTGCACTCTCTACCTTCACTCCCTTCCACCTGCCCTGCTAACACACCTTTGGCCCTGCTGCCCAAAAATACATCCAGACCTCTCCCTGCCACTGAGCCTTTCCCCTGACATGGACCTTGTCCTCCCTCTGCTCCTCCCGTCACACCTGGATCTGTTGCCCCTCTCCCACAGAGGTGAACAGTGGATGAAGTGCTGAGGTAGATGAAGTGCTGAGCCTGCCCGCAGTGGGAGGCAACCTTGTGCTAGAAATGGGTGTGAAAAAGTTGTGAAAGGAGGAAACATTTGTGAGAGGAAGTGAGTGGGTGGAGGGAAAAGCCTGGAGTGAACAAAAATCAACAAATAACACATTGAAACTTGAGCTCTGAGTGCTCAGGGTGGGTAAAAGTACACCAAAATACAAAAAAAAAGAACACACAAATTACTACCAGAATGCAAGTATTCTATGCTTACATTCACCTAATGTATGCTAGGAAACAAAGTACTGAAAATAAAGAGGAAGCTCAAAATAAAGATCTTAATAAAGATCTTAAGATCTGATGCCTTAACAGCAGCACAGGTAGCTCCAGTGAGGGCCAGAACGGGAGGCAGCAGAGCATGCACATGCATCTTACAGGATCTAGGTTACTGGATCTCAAAGTCCAAATGAATTGATGGTCTCACAAACTCCCCATGGACATGGATTTTAGCAGTTGTTAACAGACTGCATGCCCTTAAATTTTAATTTAGTACTTTCAAGTCAAGCATTTGAAGAATAATATTTAAAAAAAAAGAACAGTTATTTCTAGAACAATCAAAATAGAAGCCCAGCTCTGTTGTTTCTGATACAGTTTCTGATTCTGTTCCTTAAGATTTTTCCCTGACAGATGTAGCAGTGCAGGGACCTAGGAGTACAACTCCCAGTTTTTCAGCCTATTACATGTGCATTCCTGATCTGTAAACCTTTCCTTGCTTCTCTAGCCCCGTAGAACAAGATTGACAGTGCTATGTTTTCAGCAGCACACCAAAAAAGATCTTGTTTTTTCCCTTAAAGGACAACAAGCTTGGCCCAAAGGGGCTGTACCAGAAGCCAGCCAATTTTGCCCTATGAGAATCAGCCCACGCAACCACAGCTCCCACTGGTGAGAAGTTATTCAGACAAGTCCCTCCTCTAACCACTCACCCAGTGAGTTGGTTTTATCCAAGTTGCTGCCATGGTCGTGGGGAATGAACAACAGGCAGGTAAGCAACTATTATGGCATGCACAGAAAACTGTCCAGTTTTGCTCGCATCTCATTCCTTCCCACAGGTTTCAAACCAGCCTTTTCCACAGGGATCCTCAGAAGAGGTTCCCTTTCACACCTAGTAAGACTGCCCATACCGCTTTCATTTTAAAAGAATAAAAGTGACCTGAGAGTTGTGTGTATATAATTCCCAAATTTGTCAGTGGAGGAGCCCAAATGCACTCACTTGGCATGACACCGCTCCCTCTGGGGCTACAGCGCACGAGCACTCTTGGAAAGCCGGCAGTGCATCCGTGCCACGGGTTACAATGATTGCTAGTGACAGGCTCTTCATGGTATCACAACAAATTAGGTCACAGATTAGATTTTCATAGCACAGATTACAACTTGTGTCTACATCTTTTTCTTAAATAGAGAGGGTTGTGGCCAGGAGGTTTGACCTCAAGACTGGGAACAAGGCAGATGCTTGGGGTTGGGGGGGGTAATAGTTCTGGTCGAGACAAAGAGTATCTTAGAAGACTCAGATAAAAGTCCTAGTTTTCTGTCGCAGTCAGAAGACTTGGTGTTTTTCCTTTCTATCCATCAAGCCTTTGAGAAATAAGTTTGTCCACTAAATACCCTGGGATAGATCTGACAGCATACTTGCAAAACAGATAGCAAACCTAGCTCTAGAAAGAAATTTTAGAAAAAATGAATTTTTATGATAGAAACACAGATTGCACCACCTGAAAAACTGCTGGGAATGGAAACCAAAGCTACCTATTACACTTATCCCACCTATTGCCTTAAGGTCACACATACACTCAGTTTGAGCATCTTTAGTGCAGAAAGACCTCAAGGGAATAAATTCATGTATGTAGTATTTGTTTTAAAATATACCTAGCAAGGACAGTAATAGAACTAAGAACCACAAAATAAATCCAAGCTATATCAAGCTCCACACAGAGCAGTACAGAACAAAGGTTTCCAACAGCTGAGTAACTGCAGACACCGTGCAAAGTGCTTCCTACCCACTGCGAGATACAGCCCTGCTGCAGATTTGAAAACCAGCTCCAGCAACTGTGTTCCAGCAGACTGTCAGGGCTGTGTTCTGCTCCCAGCCACCTCCTCCCCCAGAGCTGAGCTGCTGCAGGGGAGAGAAGGCTCCTGGGAACCAGCAAGCTGGATTCAGCTCCCAGTGGAACCGTGCAGGTCTGCATGGGGGCAGTGATTCAGCTGATAAGCAGGCTCGCAGCCATGGAAAGCATGAAAGGAAAACCTAAACCAGAAGATTAGAAGGACAGGTCTTGGACTGAACTAACCTCAGCGATAAGTCATTCTATGTCAGGGTAGAGTAAGCAATGCAGGAATGACCTTCAGCTTACAGAAACAGTCCTGAAACCACAATGGAATCACTTTTGTGCATGGGTAGCCCAGAGACCTACACTGGCTCTCTGAGGAGCCTCTGGAGCATGTACTCAACCAGAGCAGGGCTGCTTATACCTGCTGGCACACCAGCCTCTAGTCCCTAATCAAGCCCCTGAGGCTGTCTGCAGCCAGAGGACACAGCCTGTCTGCCTGTTCCCAGGGCAGCAAGAGAAGCACATGATGCTGTGCCTGTGCCCTGTCTGCAGGTTTGGACAGGCTGGTGCCCAGCACTCTTCCCTCAGCCTCACACCAGCCCAGCTGCCAACGCTGCTGGCCTGAATCATCGCCTGTGCCTCCAGCTCTGAAACAATCTCGCACGTCACTTCAGCAGTTTTTCACAGGAAATATGCTTTTACTTTCAAAATACTCTGGGCCTTGTTCTCCTCCAACAAGTACAGGAAGTGTCTCAAATACCAGTCTTTATTTTGTGAGCCACTGTGTATCCTCTGATACCTTTGAGTACAAAGAAATAAATAGTAGTTGAGAGTGGCTGTGCCCTTCCATGCTCAGAGGCAGCATTAATGTTTTTTAACTCCCCTCAGTGCATCAGCCTCTCCCAGTGTTCTTGCTGGGCACACTCACATTTAGAGGCACAGAATGAGGCCCAATACATTTTTCCTCAAGCCTCAGCTGTGCTCTGCCGATTATTGAGAATCCATTGCACACACTCCTTGCTGAGCACTCTGAACTATTGATCTCAGTTAAAGAATGCTCTGGACTTTATTGGAATTGTCTTTAAAAGTCTTGTTAGTACAACTGTTCTACTGGATGCTGAGCATTTCCTAGTCTCCCTGCAGAGCACTGCCTCAGACCTGCTCAGAACTTCTTCATGCCAGGGACTCCTGCTGAGCCATGGAGGAAACTGCATCACCAACCCTAGGAAAGCAAGCAGTGACAACTGCCAGAGAATGCACTAATGACGCCTCTGGCCTGAGCAGTGCTCCCAGAGGAAGAATCAGCAGCAGGTAGGGATTGCTGTCTGCAAAAGCAGCTGGAGAGTATCCTACTGCCTGGACAGGCACGGGCTCCTGATCCCTGCTGAGCAGGGAACCCAGGAGGAGCCATGCAGCCAAATGCTGCCTCTCTATAAGGCAAGATGACTCTGAGCAGTGGCAAGCACTGAAATGACCCAGGGTGTCTCTGTGCACCCGAGAGGGTCCTTCAGAGCACACAGAGGCATCATGAATACTCCCCAACTCCCCACAGCATCAGTTCTGGCCTCCTCAACATTAAACAGGCAGCAGTCATTGCAACCTCATTTTCAGTCAAGCTCTGAAACAAAGAGGACATTAAACTTCCACCAAAATCCGACATCTTTTCAAAGCACTTTTCAGTTTGGGGTGCAGATGTGGGGTTTTCTTTGTTTGAATGAAATAAAAGGGCCTTTCTACTGTTTTAATCACCTAACAAAACATTGAATAAGCATCATCCTCATGGCTTTTTGGGTCTTAAAGAATGCATAAATTTTTTATTTATATTAAAAAATGGTAATTAGGGACAAGAGTCCATTTTTAAATGTCAAAAGGGTAACTCTACTCCAAATCATAGGGCCAAGTAATCTTTACTGTTTAGGGACTGCTCTGTGCTATTCTGTTTCAGCACTAACCCTTTTGAAACGCTATAGCTTGCTCAAGAGCGGGGTAGTTTTCACAGTCATGATCACAACCACACCACTGCTCCTGCCCAGATGGGGAAGTACCAGATGCCCCAAAGCAGAAGTGCTCACCCTCTTAACAGCCAGTCCAGCACATTTCTGCCTGCTGGGCTGAACTTTTAGACACAAGATTTGCATGCACGAGGACGACTAATAAGTCTTCGGCCTAGCTCCTGGCATCTGTACAAAACCCCTCCATCTAAGATGGTCACTGCTGCTCCCAGCCCAGGACGGCCACAAATCGCACCTACGGCGCACAGCCAAACTATGGCTTCCTCCTGAGGCCGGCCAGCCCAGCGTGCTGCTGCTCGGCTTCAATCCGGCAGTGACTGGAGATGGTGTGGGTTGGTGTCAGGGCTGCCACATGGATGTGGATGTGGATGTGCCACGTCCGTGCGCGGACCCAGGGCACACAGGACCTGTCGTGCCCGGCCTGCCAGCCGCTCGCCGGCAGGAGCAGATCCGCCTCGGCCCCTCCTGACCCGGGCGGCCCCGCACTCCCCGGGCCCTGGGGGAAGCAGAGCTCGGCAAGAGCTGCCTCCGACCGCTCCCGGGCTCTCTCCGCGGCCCCACAGACCAGCCGGCGCCGCGGGAGGCGGCCAGGAAGGCGCGGGGCTGCCCGGGCAGTGCTGAGCATCCTCTGCGGGGCTGCGCCTTCCCGCCCGGGATGGGGACAGCGGGGCGGGGGCTACCCCGGGCCCTTCCTGGCTCCTCTCCGCCCCGCAGCTCACCATGGGCGCCCACGCCACGGCTCCGCTCCTGAGGCGATCCCCATCTCCCTCTCGCTCCCGCGGAGCCGCCCCTCGCCGCTGCCTCCGCGCCCCGCGCCGCCCGCCCGGGGGGTGCGGGCAGCCCTTACCTGGGCACGGGCGCAGCCTCGTCCCTCCGGCTGCCGGCGGCGTCACGGCCGCAGGTTGTGGCTGCGGGCGGCGGTGCCGCATCGATATAAAAGGAAGCGGCGCGGGGGGAGGGAGAGGCGGCCCCGGCACCTTCGCCGCGCCCGGCCCCGATCCCCAGGCCCCTCACAAGCTCCCTCCCCGCCGCCCCCGGAGCTGCGGCTCCCCCGGGCAGGCCCCGCGGGCCAGCGGCACTCGTGGGTGGTCACCCCGCCGGGCCGGGGTAAAGGATGGGGCGCAAGGTCAGAGCCTTCGCATCAGCCCCCACAGCCATCCCGGGGGGCCGGGAGAGACCCTTCATGAGGAGCCAGATACGGCGCTGCCCTCGTTGGCTGCTGTGGGCGAGCACATACGAAGCACACACGACACAGCAGAGCACGGGCAAGGCTCTGCAGCCATGGGAAGGGAGCAGCCACATGCCAGAGCACCTTGCAGGCCTCAAATGTATGTAACAAACCCAGCTGTCTCCACCAGTCTCCTGCCTTCAGGCTCCGCTGGAGCTGCCCTGGCCCGAGCAGCACCTGAGGCTGCAAACTTGTGCCCGGGGAAGGAGCAACATCCTGGGACAGGGCTGTTGGCAACTCCAAATGCAGGTGCTGGTCCCTGCTATGGACAAGGCCTGGCAGCCAAGCCACCTCAGTGAGACATTGTCTGTAAGACTAGCTTTGGAGGATGAAAGAAAAAAACTCATCAAGGCCTTATTTCTCCTTTAAACCCCAAGAGCTCCTTCCATCTTTAGAGCTACACTCAAAGTCCAGATCAGTTGTGACATCTCTGAGGCACCTTGTTCTGTTTCTTCTTCATCTTCTTCATCCTGTTGACAATTGATGACATCGTGGTTGCAGAAGTGAGGGTCCCCCCAGGACATGGTCTCTCCATCTGCTCCTCAGGAAGCTCTCCCTCCAGCAACAGATGCTGTTGTCCTCCTGCACCACCAATCCCTTTCAGGAAGGGACAGGGATTAGGTGTGGGTAACAAGTCTTAAGGTAATTTCTCTAAATGGCATTTTGCTTCCCAGCTTTACTGTCAGTCGTTGGAGGGGGGCTGTGATGCTTCAGTTCACTCTGGAGCCCCCAAGGCCCAGGCCTTGCCACAGTGGCTACAAGTCCTGTCTTTTGCCCAAAGCAGATGGAGACACAGGCAGCAGTGAGGCTGTGGTGCAGAGAAGTCCTGTAGGTATTGCGACCTCTATGCAGAAGTCCCTGCATATTATTTGGTGCCTTCTTTTATATTCCACCAGGCTAGTAGCTAAACCTGTGGATCATGGGCAGAACAAGTGTCTGCTCTACAGACAGAGGGAAGTGATGACCCCTGGCAGCCCCCAACTAAATAAACATTACTAGGGGTTCAATTTTACCTGAAAAACATTTAGATGGAACACTGCCATGGGAAAATGAGAGGAACAAATCCCGCTCTCAAGGGTTTTGAAGTAGAAAGGGGCTTTCCACCTCCAAATTTCTTGTTGCGTTTTGTTTTTGTTTTGTTTTGGGGTTTTTTTCCCCCTCTCAAATTTCTCTACCATCCCAGCAGGGAACGAGGGGGAACAGAAGGAGCTTTTCTGCTGGACACAGCAGCATTTCATCCAGACAGATCTGGATGGGAACATAAGTGCCAAGTTAAAGGATGATCTGTCCCTAAGCAAGGTGACTGTTCCAGATCTGCTCCAAGGAGGCAATGGGGGTGCCAGAGCCACATCTAAGGGTGGACCTGAGTGCTGTGTGAGGCTGCAGCCAGAGATTGCTCTGTCAGGGCAGCAGCACCTCCTTGCTTACAGCCAAATGCAGAGGAACAGGCCCTGCTGCTCCTTCTCAGGGCCCAGAAATTACAGCAGCTACTTGCATAATGCTGACCAGATGGTCTCACTGCCCTGCTGCCCTCCCACCCCAAGTGCTGCTTGCTAAGATCTTGCTGCTTCTCCCAGACAGGAGAGTCTGTCTCTGGAGTCTGCATTACCTTGATCTCTCAGGTAAGTATATGACCAGCCTAGAGGCAGTGCTCACAGCACAGCTGCTGACTCCTTATGATTGATCTTCACATCAACAGTAGAGTCATTTATACTCTTTCAAAGGTGTCCAAGCTGTGGTTTGTGATGTTTTCCATACTCTGCTCTTCTCACGTCCCTACCTTGTAGCACATGTAGAGCTCAGATTTACTTCTATACTCTGCAAAAGTCTTGGAACTTCCTATCTTCCAGCATCACTTAGTGTCAGTTCACAGATGATGATGTTTCCTGCTCTCCAGATGTCCAGACTGCCAAACTTTCCTTTTAAGCAGCTCTGTGCACCCTATCAAGGCAGGTTTATAATTTGTTCTTCCATTTCTTTCTGCAGAGCTTGGCCCAGTTCTTGTAGGGAGGACTGAGACTGAGTAGTATTCTGGATCACAAATCTGCCCTTCATCCCCAGGCTTCTATCCACAGAGGTCAGAACTACTGCAGTGGTCCTGAAATTGCTCCACAAGGCTTTTTTTTCCCCAGTGCCTGAGTGGGTTTCCACACAATATAAAAGTCTCAGCTGAAATGAAAGCATGTGGCTGGCTGCAGCTCACTGATCAGCTGCCTGGGGCTCTTGCTTTCCTGCCTACAGTTTTTAAAGTAGGGCTACAGCTCTGAATTCAAACCCTACAGTGAATAAAGGGAAGACATTTGGATATGTAGATCTGGAGCCATGGATGGGAATAGATGCCAAATAGACAAGTGATTACACGCAGTAGAACCTTTACTAATTTGAAAAAAAAAGTCGGCTTTGTCTTTGAGGTGTCTAAAGCAGCAAGTGGCCGCTGGTGTCAGGTCATTAAGGAAATCTGCAGGCTCCAACGGAAAACCACAATAAACC
Source organism: Anthoscopus minutus (assembly GCA_013399455.1). Taxonomy (NCBI): domain Eukaryota; kingdom Metazoa; phylum Chordata; class Aves; order Passeriformes; family Paridae; genus Anthoscopus; species Anthoscopus minutus. Next base: position 55,680 of record VWYI01037352.1, on the reverse strand, counting down.
CCTGCTTAATCGCCAAACAGCTGCTGACCTCTTTTGTACACATTCAGCTCAAGGTGCCTTGTCTTTCCTTCAGTCTGAAGTTCAGGAGCACATTTCAGTTCTTTCTAATACCTAAGTTTTTGAATTTTATTTAAAGACTAAGAACCCCAGCTCAGAGGGACTGTTGATACCTACTGCAGCAGGGATGTGAGAGCAGAGAGAGATGAAAAACTTTACTAAAATATGTTCAAGAGCAACTTAAGCTTTTAAATTTGCAGGCAGAAGTAGTAAGTTATTCCTGGAGCATTCCCTGAGGAAAATTAATTATTTATCAAAAAACAAAGCCTAATGCTACTGTTTTGAAGTGAACAAAGTTAAATACAAGAAACAACCTCTAATACAGCCATTCTAGAGCAGTTGTGTTTGACTGCTCAGGGTAGATTCATCCACTCAATGGGACTGTGAGAGAGAAATCAGAGTCATAATTTCTGGTGGTAATTAAGGCACAAAACTATCTTCAAGCCTCAGGGGAAAAAAACCCAGCGAAACAACAACTTGGAAATGGACCTAGTCCCACACAGCTTTTCAGAGAAGCGCAAAAAGCACAAGGGGAAGGAATTTTTCTGATCAGACACTACAAGAACCAAGGTAAAACTAGTAGGAACAGCATTAATAGAGCCAACACTGGATTTAGAGTTCGAGGTAAGCTTAAACCTTGTTCAAGACATTGTTTAAGTGGTGCAGAAAATGACCGATCAGCTTCCCCTCTGCTCTGACAGCTCAGTAGATGTGACAGCTGTCACAAACTTTCCTCCCTGCCCCCACCATTACAAAAGGACTGGAGCAGACATCCGCCTTGCTGCAGCAGGGAGGATCTGTTCTGTAATTTACAGAGGAACAAGGCAGAGCCTGTACCATGACACACTATCGTTTTTACTGTTCCCGAGCAGCAGCTGACCAGAACCAGCCAAGACATGCAGGTTTTGTGCCCGCTGCAGCTTGGGGCGGTGTCAGCTTAAGCACGAGTTGACAAACAGCACTTAGCTTATCTCAAGAAGAAACCTGAGCACTCCCTCAGCAGATGACAAAGCTGTAAATCTTGTTATCTATAGTCCTAAAAGTATCATTAAGACAACTTAGAATAGTTAGTTTGTATTAGATAAGAAAAAGGTTGTCTTGCAGCTGTGCAGAAAACATCTTACAGTTGTTTGTGCATTTTGCATCCACCTGAAAGCCTCCAGCTGTTTCAGAAGGGCTAAAGGGTCTAATAAAAGCATCCCTGAGAGCCTTAAACTCTTAAGGTGAGAAGTTCTCTGTAAGAATGTAAGGCCTGAAGCTGAACTTCATTTATTTATGGACATTTGCTCCTCTGTCTAGTTCTGGCTTCATGGCAGATAACCGGGTTCCCAGTCCAGGGTGTGAGTGGCATGAAACTATGTAAAAATGTGGAGAATGGGAAAATAAAGTTATTTTCCGTTGATGCTCAGATGAACTATCACACAGAACTAGAGAGTTCTGGGGAGTGGAAGCATCTGAAAACAAATCAGATTTATATGGTTGAACTGTTTGTTTTTCTATTGTGCAGTATGGAGCTATCTTGAGTTTCATTCTTTGGTATTTAATATTTGCACCACTTTCACTGGTATAGACTGCCAATTTTCTGTTTAACTATGAGCTTGAAGTTTGCCAGGAGAAGGCTAAGGAGACTGAAACTTTGAACAACAAGGAAGTTCTCTGGGCTTGTGTTTGTCTTGTTCTCTGCTGCTCCAAACAGTATATGAGATATCCACCTCAATTTTGACTTGGGAAATCAATAAATGTAACTGAAGAACACGTAATACAAGTAGGACAGAGAACTGAGGCTGCTGGAATCAGTGTCTCTCTGAATGCTATTATCTGAAATATTGTGACACAATAGAAATTGAGAAAGAGCATGATATTTAACCAGACTGATTCTTCTGCCCCACATCCGTATTTTCCCCCTCCAACCCCACCATGCTGAGCCTATGTAGATTTGAAAGCCCCAAACAAAGCAAGAAGGATGTTCTGTGATGGTGGGTCATCACACCAGTGCCACAAATCCAGTCTGAAGAAGCTATCACCACAGCAGTCTCCTGAGCCCTGTGCTGTGGCAGCTACTGTTCTTGATACAAACCAGATCTGATAGCTCCACACGCCAGCTTTTCCTCTGGCTAAAGGATGTTCTCATTGCTTTCTAGCAATTTCAAGTGACTTGTTCATTCTGGAGTAGCTTTGACAGAATGGGTCTTAAATAAGAAACATCCAAGAACTGAGCCAGGAATGGGGGAAAAATAACCTCTGCAAGCTAGGTCAGGACTGAAATTCTAAGCAACAAAGTCACTCTGCCCAGGAAAGACAGTACTGCTCTAGCTGGTGTGAGAGATGCTGTCGGGCTGGCAGATCCTGCCCACAGACAGAGTTTGTGAATGGTTCCTTCAACCCCACGGGCTGCTGTGGAAACAGCACAGAGGAGGCTGGGAGCCCCCAGAGCCTGCTGAGAGAAAGCAATCGAAACTCATGGACAAAACAAGTGGTTTGATGCTAACTTTAGTAAGTAAAGTTTTCCAGATAAAGGCAATTGCATCCATATTTAACAGCTGTTAAAGAGATATACATTTAATCGCATTATATAAGGAGTGCTTTATATTCAAGAGAAAACATTTCAAATGTCTTAGTTCTACCTATTTGGAATCCAGACTTTCTCCCTAGAAGATATTCCAGTTGACAAAAAGGGCCTCGTTCAGATATCTGGGATCAACTGAATACATTTATTTAAAAGCAATTTTAAATATTAAAAAAGTAGAAATTAACACATACAGTACTCAAAAACTGTCACATTAAATACATGTGAATAGACATGTGTACTGATGTTTTACCTTAACATTCAATGAGAAGTCAAGATTTTAACTAGTGGCATGACCAGATCTGATTTCTGTACATGTTGATGTACTATGTAATAAAAAAATAAATAGCAACTGTTGTTCAACAGTAAATAAGACATCATCTGCAGAGCAAACTTCCCCCTCTGGGGGCACCTTCCCCTGCCCCTCCCCCCAACCCTTTATCAGCTAATTTTCCATAAAGATTTAGACTTTCCAAATACTATGTCATATACAAAATTGCAGACAGTGGCTCATTGAGTTCAAATATAATACTGTACTTAAACTCAATCAATATCATACATTTTCAGATTTCTTATGACCCACAATAAGCCAGAATAAACAGAACTATTGTTCCTTATGGAACTCATTTAATTTTATAAAATGCATATGTATACTATTTTAAAGAGCATAGAAAAGAATAGACATTTGACTCTACATAATTTTACATGCCTAGGTTTTCTTTATATGATTTGCATTTATCAGTTTATTTCAAGATCACTTAAAAATACAATTAATCACAAAAGCGAATAGGTTTTGTTCTTTAATGCAACTTAAAACATTGTAGTAATGGATAAAATGGAATGCTAAATAAATGCTAAACCTGACTTCCTTTCCATAAAAACAGAATAAAGTCTGAAATACTGGAGCTGGTAATACTGAAGATTAGATGCCAGCAGGCTTGCTCACTCATTGCATATATTTTTTTTGAAATTTATTTTTTTAAAATAAATGATAAAACCATTAATAGTTGATAAATGTTTTGCATTTTTTTTTCATGTGGGATTTAGACAGATATTTGTTTCTAAATTAACCACAAACAGAATTAAATATTCACTGACTACAGTCTTGTAAAACTGTATTAGAAATGAAAGCCCTCAGAAAGTCTGAGATATGCTTTTATGAAATGAAAATCTTTCCATGCAGCCAAGACAATCTGCTTTGAAACAGCAGCACTAGGTACTGAAGCCAAAATAACATTTAAAGCAAGTAATACAAAATTACATATGAAAGTCATGGAACCCGCTACAGACAAACCATGGGAAAAACACAATCAGCATGATGTTTCAAAAGATTAAAAATTATGTTGAAAGTGACACAGGAAATTAAACTTTCCAGTAATACAGTGAAGTGTTTTCTGGCAATGCAACTTTATACCAACTTTCAAGAAATCTCATGTCAAATGCAGCCTTCCAAAGATTTTCTTAGAAATTAGTTTTGTGACCATATGTCTGTTATTTCATGCTCTGGGTTATGACTATTACTGTCACAGTTTGGTGAATTCCATGAAAACCAGCCTTATCCTTGTGATCTGAGATCTACCGTTACCAGCCTGATCAAATGCATGAGAGGTCATCTTAGCTTCCACTTTTTAGAGCATTAAAAATAATTTAAATTTGTCCTTATATCACCACTTAAAAATTTATTTTAGGTAACTAACTTTTAGCAAGGTTGAAGACAGAGGAAAAAATATCCACAAAATCATTTTCAAAGAGCCAATTTAGCTATAAACAAATGCTGTTGCAAGCTCACATTAACCTGAATAGCAATTAAGTTAAAATGTTCTTTTCCTCAAATGTAGCTATATGACTACAGTACTACTTTTGTACAAAGGCAGGTTTCAAGTAAGCATCTAAATGCATGCACAATGTCAACAGTTAACATTTGCTAGAAGTCCTTGGTTACTAAGAATTCAGTGAAAGAAACCAGCAAATTTCACACATACCTACTAAAGAACAATGACTAATTTTCATTAAAGAAGTTTTCGAATGAAATAAATTTGTAGATTTTTATAGTGAGGTAATATCACAGGGGAACTGCAATCACAGTTTGGCATAGGTCCACGTAATATAAACATGAAATGCTGTATGCACACTGTAAAACATTACTGTTATCTGTAAAGTCAGTGAATATTTGTCTTCATAATTACACTTAACTGAGCACTATATTAAATAAATATCAAAGTGGGTTTCATAGCTGTAAACTGCATACACTTATGAACTGCAGACTGATCTTTAAATTGTCCAAAACCATTCACTCATTCTAACTTTCTGCTAACTGTATATTGAGAATACCAAGTTATTAGGAACAGTCATTTCTGTACAGTTACATGGGTGACAGAGACCACCTATGTAGGAAAGCTGGCAGTCCACACGTGTGGGACAGCACGGACAGAGATGGAAGTGCTAAATGCCCAGGATGGCTTCAACAAACCTGATAAGGCGTGCCAGGTTCCAAGGCTACCATAATACTGGCAAAGGCAGAATAACACAGTATATTTACAATACATATAATTCAACCTCATGAGGTGAAACTTAAATGAATTCTTAATTTGTAACAGCAGCTATATATACAATTGTGCACAGGATTACAGGGAGGCAGCAGCGTTCGCTTTTGCTAAAAAGCCCGTCTTGCATGAAGGATGTGCAATGCTCAAGTTCAGGATTTGTTTTGACTAGTCTGACAGAATGTGCACAAAGGACACTGGAAAGACTCCTTTCCTCTCTGGCTGTCCTTCAATGTGGCCAATCTGCAACACAGGAGAAGAAGGTACATATATACATACATATACAGACGTGCAAGTGTACACAGACTGCATGCATTCAAAAGCAGCAGAACTGTTCACAGAGTCTCAGCAACCTCTTGGACAGTCTGAAGCAGACTGCAGTTAACATTTGAATTTATATAAAGGAACAAAAATGAAACTGCACAAGCATATTATAAATAAGACAAATGAAGCCAATTAAATCTAAAGAGAATAAAATTCAAATTTTTTTAGGAAACTCACATACATCACTGAATTTCAAGAATCTCACCAAAACAGAAGTCTGAGTTTCTTTTGTCTGATAGGCATATTTTCAGTAACATTTCTCTGAACCACTTATCTAAGTGAATAAATCCTGAACATGACACTGAAGGGAATGTCTGCTATATTTGTGAAGTTATGATAATCTGAATGTTCCACTTAAGTTGATAAAAGCCCAGCTGTTTTCTCATTGAATTAGTATGATAGTTAATAATTTAGGTGTGTACTAGTGTTTATAAAAAATCATACTGTTGTCTGATTAAGTGTCCTTCAGCTACATCTTTTGCATAATGATTATTTATAAAGAAATAGCTAATAAACTTATTCAAAGAGATTAAAAAAATTGGAATATTTTATATGAACTTTCCATGTTTAAAATGCATAATTATAAACAACTGTTGAATAGCACTGGAGCAGCAGCCCTGACTGACCACATAACTCTCTTCTCACCCTGCTACAGTGCTGCTCACTACTTTCAGAATAGTGGTGTACCTTCCTTCCTCTTCCACAAGCTTACAAAATGGGAAGGGGAAACATACAGGGCTGGCCATTTCCTCTTGGAGAGCCAAAGTTTTGAAGCATATGAGTCAACTGTTTCCCTTCTCAGAAACACTCAGACTAGGGCACTTCATGGAACGTGCTGGGCATGTCCCCAAGGGGCTTAAAAAGCCACTTCACAGAGTATGTCCAGTAGGGAATGCAGCAGTAATCAGGGACTAGGTGATATGGGCAACACAGACACTTTTCACTGGGCACTGCTCTTTTGATAGCAGCTTTTCGGTTGAAAATCTTCCACGCTCCTATGATGAGTGAGAGGAAAACGTAGCTGGAAACAAAACAGCGAAGGTTGTGCTGTACTTAGATTAGGATATCACAGACAGCATTCCAATTAGAATTTGTTTCAGTCAAATGAAATCTCTCTCATCATCCCCAGTAATAATTCTTTGGCAGGGAAGTATGATGTAACAGGGCTTTAGGGACATGATTGTCTTGACATGGATTGTCAAGAAAGGCTGGAGCCTTCACGTGGGGTTGAGAAAAATCTGGTATTAGCACTTGAACAATATGCAGTCCATCATAGGGGGAGTATGGTAGGAAACAGTGACATGAGAGGAAGAAGGGAAAGAAAATGTTATCTGCCCCTCATTTGAGAAGAAAACCATTAGCTTATAGCATCAATTACAAACTATTCTTTAGATTTCCAGCAACCTCAGTAGGTATAACTTAACATTTTGGATGAATTGAAGATCATTTTTCATATCTCATTTTCATGGAGGGTTTGTTAAATGGAGTAAGAATCACCATTTCTTCATTTAATGAAAAGCTGTGTGCATTACAGAGAGGGACGTGTGTAAATATGTGCTGTATGGGCCAGCAATAAAGCTAAACCTACTGGGGGCTGGTTCTAACAGACTCTCCCTCCCAGATCAAAGGGTTTTCTCTAATAGAAGTTTAAGGGCTGGCTATTAGCTCAGGAAAAAAGAAACCAAACAAAAATCAAAGCGAAACAAAAACAAAATCCACCACCTACAAACAAAAATAAAAATAAAACCTCCATGTTTGGAAAAAGAGGCTTTTCTATATAAGTGACAAAGAAGTTATGTGGAACTGTAAAAGGGAAAGATACATACCCACCACTCTTGGTCCTCTTCACCAGTTACAATAATTACTTCTCCTTCAACAAATGTGAGTTCATCATCATTATCTGCCTGACAGTCATAAATGGTCTTCACTCGCCTAACTTTGTTTTTCCCCTAAAAACAAAATGAATTTTGAGATGAAGGACATGAGAAACAGAGAAAAAATATGTGACCTGAATTTTGCCTTTTAGTTGTGTTTTGTTTTACAAGAAAGTAAGACTATCAATCACTTTCCTTACAATTGGGAATATAGAAATCCAAAAACTCTGCTTCAACAAGGATATTAAAAAAATAAAATCAAAAGTTACCTACACAGGTGTAGATTTTTTTTTCTTAAGATTCAGAACTCCCAGCAGGAGATAATATTTTGTGGTTAACCTGTAGCCCTTAAGAGGGCTTAAGTACCTCTGCTTCCTCTGGTGAAGAAAGTTTAAATAATGTCTTACATTGTTCTAGTCTGCAAATACCCTCCTTCTCCTTCAATACATACTTCACCAAAAACCCCACCATGAACAGAAATTAAATCCAGTCTCCTCTGAATGTTCCAAGAGAGGTAAGGACTTAGGAAAATGCCGCAGTGAAATCCCAGTATTCCTTACAGTTTTGGTTTTGGATCGAGTGCAAAAATACAGTATTCTTTGATTTCAAATCTGCTTACAGAACTGGAAATGATTTTTTTAGCGATTTTCCCATCCAAATGTTAGCAATTTCTTACTAAAATTACCTTAATGTCAGATGGCAGTACTATTTTCTGATGATAATTCACACTAGATATTCTCACAGCTCTACCATTCTGAGTCCAAGTATTTTCTAGGTCATACTTTGCTGCATACTGCTAATTCATATGAAAAAAGCCTCAGCCATGGACTCCTCCCCAAACATATGTTTCTTATGGTAGGGAAGATGACTTTAATTATTTCCAAATAAAGAAAGTAAGCAATATTCACAGAAAAATTCTTGCTACTTTATATTCCTGTATTTTCATACCCACACCTCTTCAAAACCTACAGTTACTTTTAACAGAAGTAATCAGACAACAAGAATGCAAAAACCCAAGAAGAGCAGAAGGAGATGAGAAGCAGAAGGGCTATGAAGGGAAAAGTCAGCAGGTTTAGAGGAATTTGAGCCAAAACTAACTTCACAGAGGAAATTTCCTAGGGAGTCTTCTCTTTGCTGTTACCTACAGGTTTGAAATTCCTCCATGTTTTGGCAAAAAAAAAAATCACTGCAACTCAACAGCAGGACACACTGAAAAAAGCACTCACACTAAACTCAAGGTACAGAAAAATAACAGTTACAGGGGGATTTAAGGGAGAAAGCAATTAACACAACATAAAACTAAAAAAAAACCCAAAAACCAAAACCAAACCCATACTCAAGACAAATGAAGAGAAATACCTGAAGATCATATGAGATCAACGGGGTTTTTTTCTACAGCAAAGGTTTGCTGAAGTGAGAAGTCACTTCAAAGAATGCTTCCTCTTTTCTCAAAAATATATTCATATAATTTAAACAAAATCTCATCTATCACTAGGAACTGGAATTCAACAGGAATGAATGCTTGGGGATAGTCCTAGATTTCAATTCCAGAGAACCTTGACAAACCAAGAGTGCTGCTTCCCAATCAGTCCTCCAGTGATGAAGGGAAGCAACTACTTCTGCAAGGTAAGAATTCTCTTGTTCAATAAAAAGAATAAAGAAATTTACATTCCTCTAAACTTAGAAAACTGTATGGAACTCATCTTTTAAGAGCATGTGAGAAATGATGGCAATTAATCTGGTTCCATCAGATTTTAACATTTTATTCCTTTCATGGAGAGCAGCAAAAAGCAGCGTTCAAGCCCAAGGTATATTTAATCATGGGAAGGTATAAAAAAGGATGCACATGTAGAGAGCACATATGTTCCAGAACATATTTTGTTCATATTCCAGAACAGTTTGTAGCATTGGTGTGTAAAGAAATAGAAGCAATTCCAGGAAATGTAATCTACGACTGAAAAACAAATACCTACCATGGACTCCCTGTACCCGACAAGTGCTTACTGACAAGAGATTTTATGCTGAAAACTGAACAGTAATGAGCTGCTGTGATAATTTATAATTCAATTCTTACTTACATTCAACATTTTTTTAATTTAAAACTTAGTATTTTGTCTCCTTTACAGAAACCATCACACACACAACAAAAGAATGTTCAAGTGCTCACTATGATTTCAGGACCATTCAGTGCAAGTTTTGTTTCTCTAAAAATATCCTTTCAAATCCTTATAAATTATCAGCATTGGAATTTTAAAATTATATTTCTGACTGATTTATTTTCTAAAACTACTAAAAAAAACCCCTATGCTTCTCTTTTTAGTAGCTAAATAGTCAAGCCCAAGAGAGAGGTTCCCATGAGTACTGTGGCTGCTGCTGTGGGTCTCACTGCTCCCTGGGATGAAGCATTTCACCAGCTTTCTGGAGAGGATATAGCCAGAGGATGAAAATGGAGGCAAAATACATTTCAGAGGAATTCTTGCACATTATCACTAGAGCAAAAAAGGCTGCACTAAACACAAAAAAATATAAGTGTTCATTCAAAGATGTGCAAAAACCTGGCAATACATATAGAAAAATATATATACACACACACATATACTGGGAAGATACAGAATAGCTTTGATCACTGCACAACAGTGCAACTATTTAATTTACTGCACATATGAAAATGGTCTCTGAGTTTAGAGAACAAAGAACCTTTCCTCAGAATTTTTCTGTATACAGTAGGGTGACAGTTTAAAAAAAGCCAAAAGTAACCAAACAAAACAGGTACTCCATTATTTGCTTTCTTTTCTTCTTTAATAAAGTGACAAGTAGCTGAGAATGACCAGCATCATTAGCCTGCTTATATTTAAAATTACACAAGTAAACAAACACTTTTTGATCAGATCCCTGTAATATTTAAATTCCAGAATACTCAGGAAGCCCAAGCAACAACTCTATTATCCTCAGTTCAGACAGGAGCTTACAGGCAAGTCCATGCCAGAAGCCAAACAGAATGATGGCTCCACAGGGCTCTTCCTCAGACAGGCACAAGGCAGAAACTTTCCTTCTGCTTTCACTATTTCACTAGAATGCAGTCTTATTTCCTTTTTACATAAGTGCTTTGCATAGCCAATCTGACAAAGAAAGCCATCTCCCTTTTCATGTATTCTTCATGATGAAAATCTTAAGAGAGCTCTGGAGTTTCATAGTTACCTCGATCTACATATGCATTAAGAATCCTCTGTTGGAAATTGTACTGGTTGGAAAGATGAACAGCAAGATAAATTGGGGGTTGGAATCAAGTTAAAGTTCCAGATCTACCACTGCACACCATGCAGCTATGTCAGTTTTGCAGCTTCATCAATATATCTGAACCTACACCTTAACCATTAAGTACATCAACATTAAATACTCATAAAAGGAGCATTTACTATTTTGTCACAGTTGACTTTAAATTTTGCATCTACTGACAACAGGTGCTAACATCCCTTCTTAAAACTTACAAAGTGAAATACATAAATATTCTAGCAATCTAAGGCACACAGACCTGTCACCAAAGGCAACAGAGAAAACCATCAATTCATTGAGAGTTGTGATTGGCAGAGATATAAATACATAAATCTCAATAAATCTAAACACACTGTCATGCTCCCAAGGTTACTGCTTTATGTTGCAAATATTTTTTTGAGCATGCAGAAGGCCTTGAAAACCCCTAGCATTTGCTGAAGCTGATTTGGGGTACAAAAAGAGCCCCTCATTTCCAACCCCAGCCCATAGCTTTATGTTGCCTTGAATGCATAGCTCAGGGGTGCACAGAAAGTCCTACAATAACTTCAAAGCCTTCCATGCATAATTCCAAGGAGCTGGAGTAATACCTACCATATTTATTTTCCTAGGAAGTGGCACAGGGGTTTCTGGCAGGGTATGTGTTATGTCATTAGACTCTTCAGATGCTTGCCTTTGGACGGTGTCTCTGGATTGTACATTTGGAGAAAGATCTGTGGAGTGAGATTTTTGATTTGCCTCTGAGGGCTGAGGCTTTGGTGCTGCTTCTCCACCTTGAGTTTTAGCCAACAGCTCTCCTAGCTGAGGTTTTGGAGGAAGGTCCTTTATTTGTGGCTTTGGAGGTAAGTCTCCTAGCTGTGGTTTTGGTGGCAAGTCTCCTAGCTGAGGCTTTGGGGGTAGTTCTCCAGGCTTTGGGGGTAAATCTCCCACTTGAGGTTTCTGAGTTAATTCCAGAGGCAGAGGCTTTGGGGGCAAGTCTCCAGGCTGTGGTTTCTGTGGTATATCGATGGACATTGAGGGCTTCTGAAACATTTCCATGTGCTGATGGGATTTATCTATTGAAAGATGATGACTGGTTTCTATTTTTCTTAGTGCCACTAAAACAAAAAAGCAAAACAATGTTTTTTGACAATCTTAATATTTTAATATTAAAGAAGTTGAGCATTTATCAAAACTGCAATTGTGTCAATGACCACATTCTAATTGAGCCCCATAACTGCCCACAAGTACTCCTAATCTATGACAAAGGCAAGATGATACAACTCTACATAACCCTGGTTCACTGAGGTCTCATTTAATTGCTCCTCCTGGAGACCAGCAATGCTTATTCCAACAGTTATTAAATGTCAATTCACAGATTATTTACTTAAAATGAAATAAAGTGATTGCTTTTTTAACCTAAACAAAAAAAAAAGAAATATAATAAAAGACTTTGCAAAACTACCTATAGAAAAATTTGACATGACTGTAACAAAATTTATTTTAATGACTATATTTCACATATACAGTTGAATTCCATACTAAAACCCACCTGACTCTCAGGATAGGTACCTGTAAAATCTCTCAGCAGAGAGAGAGGGAGCACTTATATTTATCTACACAGTGTATAGAGCATACTGTACCAAAGACATTCACACTAAAACTAAGAAAAAATGAATTATTTTATATATTTACAATCTAGTAAAGATGAGAAGTTTTAAAATGTGTATTTTTCAGATTTGAAGGAAGGAAATTGAAACCAGATTTTCAGATAGTTATTTTTCTCAGTGTCATCTATTGATTTTACTGCTAAGCCTCCTATGAAAACTCAACTGAAATCTGCCTCAAAAACAAAACCATTACTACACACAAAAGAACCCCAACCCTCAACCTACTAAATCAAATAACCCTCATGTTAAAACAGATGAAGGGGGACAAGAAGGAAAACATTTACAACCTGTGATGAAAGCAACACATTCTGACTAGAAGGAACAATTTCCTGTTGCATTCAGCACTGCTTTACTGTCATATTCTACCAGCCAAAAAAGTGGCTTGACATTTGACTAAGAAAGCAACAACACTCTCTTTGGATATCACCCACTTCAATAACACATCTGTGATATATTTATGGTTACTTATACAAAAAACCAACCCAAACAAAAAAACCCAATACCCCCACCAAAACAAAGCAAAACGAACCAACAAAAAAACTTCAGCAACAAAAAAAGACCCCAAAACCATAAAAACCAACAAAACATCTCAAAACAAATCCATCTGCAGTTTCCATGAAAGAAATTGCATAATTACTATCAGATGTTTTAAAAACAGTCTGTGTTGACCCCTGTATATGGCTCTGTATCCTAGGCTTACGTTGCAGCAAATGTGCACACACTGATCATCCACATGGGTTTGAGATGTAAGTAAATGATATGAAAAACCCTGATAGCAGCCCTTATCTAAGTGCTTTGATTTGGCCCTCCTTAATTTTTCACCTAAATCATTTTAAATCAAGGAAGTGTTGGTTTCCTTCATAGTGCCATCCTAGCATATCATTGGTGTCTCGTTCAAAAGATAACATGTCAGAACAATTGTAATAAAATAAAGTAAAAAATGTACTTTTGCTATTAAAAATGATTTGCACTCTCTATTTCATACATCTGGCTTCAGAATTTTGGACAAGCAGCATTTCCTGATCTTCAGGCTCTATTGTGATCATCCACTCATACAGATATATTTTTGATGGATTCTGTATTCAGACAGAATAGTCTGAAGTAGGTCTACTTTCTATTTTATAGCCAACAGCTGCAACAACTCCAAATAAAACCTGCTGTTTGAGTTTAAAGAGACTAGAAAAGAACATTTCTAAAAGAAAGGTGTTCCCTGGGATGATGGTCTCAGCAAGTTTGTCACTGATATATAAATGAGCATGTAGCAGGATCTGATTCTTTCCAAAGCAGTTGCACTGACCACAACCCTGACTGTCAGAACATGGCACAGATACAGTTTGCTCCAATATGTCAAGAAATTGGAGCAAAGAAGGCATTAGAAAAATAAAATTGGAGGCATTAGAAAAATAAAAAAAATTACCAATGAGAGTGGTCTAGGATAGAAACAGAAGCCCAGAGAAGTTATCCATGGAGATTCTCAAAATGTGACTGGACATGGCCTGGAGCAACCTGCTCTCATGGCAGAAAGTTGGCCCTGCTCTGAGTGCTGGACTGGACCACAAGACCTCCTGAGGTCTTCCAGCTTCAATTAGCTCATGATTTATTTTTTTTCCTCCCTAGTTGTATTTTTTAAGTTTAATAAAAGCCTTCCCCATCTTCCAAAACCTTTTCAGTTTTGTGACACTTTCAAGGTTTGCAGCATTTTAGAAATAAAATTTCTGCTGAAAAATCCATTTATTAAAAAAAAGTATCTACTTTCACCCACATTTAAAATATGCCATTTTGAGACTAGCCACAAAGAGATCTCTTACCTTTCTGAGGTAGTTTGGGAAGAACTCTAGGGCCAAGTGCAGTCTTTGCAGTCCCAGTGCTAAATCAACAGATGAGAATTATTAGTGCTTACACCTGTTATAAAATATACTTATTTCTTATTTTCCCCCTTTACACATCCATAAATAAACCCCCCCCCAAAAAAATTCACATTTATTTCACCCCTTTTATATAATCACTTTGTCCATGGATAAATCCCCAAACTCAAAGCATTGTTGAGAATTAATTGGGTTTTTTTCAGAGAAAAAGATATAACAAACCCTACACACTTTCAATGCTGTGGGGCAGATATATTCTATGAACTATGGTACATGCAAAATGTACTTTGAACACAGATGGAGCTGAAAGACAACTCTGTAGGCAAATCCTGAACCTTCAGAAAAATTTGTTCTTCAAAATAATTATACTGAAACACACAAAACATAATCTGTGCTTTATGTCAGTGAAGTTTTCCAGAACTCAGCCTTTGCCTTGTAGCCTCCTGCACATGTATAATTTTGTATCACACACACACACTCTGCTGCAGGAGGAGACAAGGTCTCTGCTACTCCCAGGAAATACTGATTGTGGGAAAACAACATGCTTTACTCTGTCAACCTGTATTACACATATGTTAGCTATTCCCATCAATGTTTTTCCTCTAAAACTATACCTGGGTCACTTTTGTAGAAAAAGAACGTGGGAGAAGAAAGTAAATTGATTCAAGGCATAAAAATGTAACAATACAATGCTAAAAATCAGTATCAGCTCAAAAGGATGACTAAAAAACAAGAAAAAAAGAAAAATGAGTGAGAAAGTTGCCAGTGTTCAACAGAGCAGACTCTTCTGCATCAACTGCCTTGACTCTGGTATTGCTTGTCTCTGCAACCAAAGCTTTCAAAATAAGCATGATGAAACACTTAATTTCTAGCTGTTTTTTAAATAGCAAAAATACATCATGACATGAAACTGAAAGAACAGCCAAGCTCAATCTTGATTCAATAAATCACAGAATCATAGAATATCCTGAATTGGAAGGGGACCACGAAGATCATCAAAGCCCAGATTCTACCTTGGCCTCTCTCGAATAGCATGGAATACAAGGACCACACTATTACCCTTGTCTGACAAGAATCTGGGATGGGCCCAGCTCTCTGTGCTGTGGAACATTACCACTTTTTCCTTGAATGCCCAGTGCAAGCTGGATGGATTCAGCAAACGTGGGAAGCCAGCTGTGCTACGAGCAGCAGGTCCCCTACCTGTTCTGACAAGGCAGGTCACAGTCTGGGAGTGTCCAGAAACCCTTCCTACACATCTGCTGTGCCCTGTCTGAGGTTACACATCCATCCCGAGTCACAGCCCATCCCACACACTTATGGTCATGCTAGACTGTGTGCCTGAGGCAGGTCCTTATTGGAATTACCATGCTCTGAACCTCAGGACTTTGGAAACACAGCGCAGATAGAGGAGTAGCAAACTCTAAGTGACAGCAATGTATGGCTGTCCTTACTGCTCCAGCTATTGAAAAAGACACTTGTAATGGACAGAGCTGATGAACTCTGAACTAAAAGCAGTTTGTGTTACTGCAGACTGTGTGGCAGCACAGAAGCCTGACAGAGTGGAAAACAGCTAAACTGGAAGACTGAGATGCAGTCTCTCTCTTACAGAGCCATCTTCGATGCCAGCCTGTACCCAGAGTGACAGTGCTGCTACAGGCAGGACACCTCACACAGAAGCAGACAGAATGAAATGCCAGGAGAAATGAAAATAAAACTTTTGTCCTGCTGGACTGTGGTCTGAGGCAGCATTCCCCAGCTGGGAGAGCACTTCTCTAGGAGCAGCAGATAGATTCGGGTACAAGCCATTCTGTCCATCCCGCTCAAAGGATGGATTGTGCAAGGACAGCGAGGAACAAAGCGTAGGAGGCTCAGTGGAGCCAAAGCATTTGTATGCTAGTAAGGCATGCAGAAAACCAGTGGAGAAACATAGCTAGGATTTTATTTCCTATGAAAGGCTTTTATTTTCTAATTTACAAATTAGTTATATTTATTTAAATTTTCATCTTTGCCTTCATATATACAGATTTTACCTTGACTGCTGAGACATCCCTTCAAACTTGTTTGCAGCCTTAGTTGAAGGTGGGCCCAAATCATTACCTGAGGTGAAAAAAGGATAATTAAAAAAAATCATTAGGATAACTGAAATATAATTAACAGAGGGTGCAATTTAAAGCAAAACATGTATTACTCTATTCATCTTCTATATAACATATCTAAAAGATAATTTATAAATTTATTCTTTATCAATAATTTTGCAGCTGCAGAAAAAGCAGGAGGGACCAATACAATCCAAGATGACCTTTCATATAACACATTTTAAAACAACTCACTGGTAGCTCTCATCTCCTGGCAAGGGAAGATTGAATGACATTGCTCTAGGGCATTTGTTTAGAAATAGTGTTTCAATTCTGTCTGTATAGAAGGAGATACAGTAGGCCACTATCAGATAAATTTATCACAGATATTTACGTTTAGCACTGTGAGGCACATATTTTTAAAACCACCATTAATGTGATTTTATTCAAAAAATATTAGATTTCTAAGGATTGGTATTTTATCCTATGTAAAAAACAAGCTTGACTGATTTAGTGACTAAGTTTGTTATGTTCCCATAATCTACACTTTAACCATTGGAAAAGAAAAGATTCTGGGTATACAGAATTCTGTCAAAAGGCAGCAAAATCCAAACCCAAGTGCTTCAGACTCCTTCAGCAGAAACCTTCTTTTCATTGGCAATCATAATTTTCGAGGTATAATGACACCAACACATTTGGTTTAGTGCTTTTTTACCACCCCTTTGCCTCTCCTTTTACAGCATGTCTTAATCTCAGAACCAGCTTCAACAACCATTAGTAAATTTTGTCTTTGAAATAGATGCGAAGTGACATTTAATGATCCAAGAACACAAAATACTTCTCATTCAAAAGAATGACACATTTTTCTAAATACCAATCTTGGCACATTGATGTCTAAATGAAACAGCAGAAAAGGCTCATGCTGTGCCTTGCTAAAAATATGTTTGTGTTTAAAAGTGGTGCAAAAAAGGAACTAAAGTAAAACAGCAAACATGTAGATCCTATGGATAAAGGAAGGAAAAATATCTCATAGTTGCTATGGAAATACAAAGTAATCTAAATTACATTTTTAGAACATCTTTGAATAGTAACTCAATTTGCTTAGACATGAACTAAGGATTGCTCTACTTGAAGCTTCAATTAACACACAGATTAGAAGACAAATGCTGAAATTCAACATAGCAAGAAATATAACAACACAGAAGAAAGCTTCTGAAAGGAAAAGCAGTAAACATCTGACAGTAACCTTAAGCAAAAAACACAAAGGCAGACAGAAGAAACTCCCTGTTTTATAAACATAAAATTTAATACTTGCTTAAAAATCCAAATGGACTTTGAAACAAGCTTTCCTACAGATCTCAGCTAAGAAAAATGGGGAGAAGAGGCCCCTCTTCCATCCATTGAAGTTTAGCTTGCCCTGAACAGCAGTGAAGAGACAGGAAAATCAATATTCTTCTCTGGCCCTGCTCTGACAATGTGCTTTACTGCTACAGGCTTCTTCATCTTCAACTGCACACCTGCACCTTTTCCGTATTTTCTTCTTCCTTTATCTGTTGTCTAATGTGTTTAAGGAAAAGTTGGCACCTGCTTAGCATCTAATCCTATTACACCTTTCATCTTAACAGTGCTACATTATACAGTATTCGAGTATATGGTACTTTAGGTGCTGTTTTGGACTTAAATATTTGGGATTTTTTACATATTTAAAGTCCAAGCTCTTCAAAATGTCTTTAGTACCTCTGAAAAAGTACAGGGCTGTTAAGACTCCAGAACATAGGAAGCATTTTTTTTTTCTATATCCCAGACCTCTGAGAAGTAGAGAATTGAAAAGATTCCATTATTTTTATTACTTGAGAAAAAGGTCTTTGCTTTTCACTGGACTCTACTTTTCTTCACATTGAATCCTAGATTAAATCACACACGAGTACTCCATGATTTACTACATTTAACTCAATTTGCTGAAAAAAATTGTGCTTTTAGGATAGGAAGTTTTTATCTTAGGTTAGTATTGTGTTTGTCCTAGACTAGAGAGAGGATTCTCTTAAGATACAAGTAGTCTATGGATGATGCATCTATGTAAGCACTGGATTCCAGTTTAAAAATTTACAGATTCATAGAAATCCTGCCACTAAGACTAAAATCGCAGAAAATTACATGGTTCTGAGATTTATAGCTACCAAGAGAATTTGACTGCATAGAGCAATGTTTATTCCAAAGAGGAAGAATATGAGTAGTCTGGAAAATAGTTTCCAAAAAGCATCTGTCAGAAAGGTATCCTGGTAAAAAAAAAAAAAAATTAAAACACACTGTTTCTGTGTAACTTCTACTGGTAGCAGGATGCAAACCTATCAGTCTTTGTGTATGTACAGACAACATGACAAAAGCCAAATACATATTAAGACAACACATTCCCACCAGTGAGGTGTGAGCACTTTACAGGAGAGGCGTGGCCCAGAGCCCAAGGAAAGAGTCCTGTGGTGCTTGTGAGACACAGTGGGGGTCTGGGTGCCCCAAAGCTGCATCCCTGCAGCTGGTTCCTGAGCTGGGCACAGCAGCAGCAGCAGGAAGGGGCAGAGGCACAGGAGAGCAGTGGCTGAGGGGCCGGGGTGAGGGCAGAGCCTGGGCAGCTATGGCAGGGAGGCAGTGGAGGAGATTGGACTGGGCCCCAGGGGAGCCTGGAGGATTTTCAGATTTCTCAAGTGAGGCTTGGCTGCAGCAGCCTGCGAGGCAGAGTGACAGGAGACAGAACTGCTGATTTATCTGAGCTGACGTTACATCAAGCTGCAATCATGGGAAAGCAAGCACCAGGTAAAAAGAAACCAAAGATCATGTACCAGTCATCATAAAGGTTTTCCCCTGCCCTTTTGTTTTGCATTTCAAAACTCACCCCAAGGAATTGGGCCCTTATTCTGGGGTCCATGAGGTAGTGGGCTTGGTGGGTCAGAGAGGGTTCTTTTGTGTCCTGGGGGTGGGGGAGGTGGTCTCTTCTTGGAAAGAGTGGAGCTGCCACTAGAGGTTTGAGTGCTTAGAGGGAGGGTTGAAGGTGGGCCTGCAAAATAACAAACAACCTTCTTACAAATACATGTGCATAAACGTCAAAGCAGCACTGAAAATTTCACAGTCAGACCCACAGTGAAGTGCAGCAAAAGACTAAAATAAAAAGACAAGCCATGCCAAAACACTGTTTAGATTAAACAACACGTCCACCACATTTTTAACCATCTCAGCTGTGGGAATATAAGCAACTTGACAATAGAATGACATGTGTACTTATGTTTAAAAAAAACCAGGATTAATCACACCAAGATTTCTAATTTTAGGCATTGTTAACAAAAAAAAAGGCAGCATGAAATATTAAAATTAAGTAATATTTAGCAAATAGGATTAAAATTGTTGTTAATTTACACCAGAATGAAAGTATTTTCTATATGCTTTGATATGTGGGGAGGTTTTTTAGCCCTCCAGACCACCCCATATAAATTTTATTAATAAACTGGAAGGCAGGAGGAAAGAAATAGAAATATGCCTACAAATTTTCCTTTCACTTTCAAAATAGGATTTTTAGCTTAAGATTTTCTGTAATTCTTTTTTCTTTTTTCTGTAGATCAAGTAATCAAACTATGCATTCCAAAAGCAATGCAAATTGTTGTACATGGTATGAAAAAATAAACATCAGAGAATTCCTTTCTGGGACTGAGATTAGATATTTCATGGTAGCATTGCTTATAAGAGCCTATGCAGTCACCCTTACCCTTAAATACTTTTATTTCCCTCTGATTTAATGCTTGCACAAGTATTATTTAACACAATGCATGTTTTACACAATATGGGAACAGATACAGCTTGAAAGACAAAATAACCCAGTGGGAAGACAAAGAGTTTTTGCTAATCAGCTTCACCATTGACCTTCACAAACGTCTCCAACAAGAAGCTCAAGGAAGCAGAGCAGGGCGCAGCTGGCAGCGAGGGGAGGACTGCTCCAGTCAGCTGCCACCACTGCCCTAAGAAATAAATATTAAAATTAAGTAAGTAGGTCTGCATAAAGCTAGAACAGCTCCAGGGGACTTGTTGTTGGGGTGGTTTTTGCTAGTTTGTGGGTTTGTTGATTTTCTCTCTTTTTTTCAATCTAACCAACAACTAAGATTTCACTGCAGTCTTCACTTGCAATGAGTTTTGCACATCAGACTGCTCTGCCATTAGTTTGGATAAATGCAGAAAATGGACATAAAACTTTACAAGTAAAGTCTATTTATACCTGAAATTTCAAGTCTATTGTCAGTCTATTTTTTAGCAAGAAGAACCAAATTGCCTAATTTTGAAAAGCCACCTTATCTGAACAGTATTTGAGACAAAGCCTTCATTTAGTTACTTGACATATATCTTACCATGTAGCACACAAAACTAGAGCTGCCTTCTTCAAAAATATTTATGAATATTCTCTATAGGTAGCCTGGAAATGATCAATACCTGCACTCTTTCCCAGATTATTATATATTATAGAAATATTGAAATCAGTGAAAAATAGTATTTGTTAAAATTCCTTAGGTGAAACATTTAACACTGACAAAAGTAACTTCAATGATTCTGTAAACATGAATCTGTTCGTCAGGTATTTTCAGCAGGTGACCTTCCTCTTTCTCATAAACAGAAAAGAAAAATTTAATAGAACTGCCCCTAATGAGTCAATAATTCAATTTATTCTCTTCCAGATTCAATCCTGGAAGGCCTTCTGCTGTGCAGGAGAATCTCTCAATCACAGCAGATATTTTGGGTCTGGCTTAATTAATTGGTTACTTTTGTAAATCAAATTATGTTTTGCAATTGTTCCCCTCAATTTACTTCCAAGTTCACAAAACCATTAATTGACAACAAGTCAATGTTGCCAGTGCATTAATGATTGTTCCCCAGTTTGCATCCTCACCCTTTCCCATTTTAATTTCCTCCTTGAGCTTACGTAAGCAAGATAACTTAAACTGTGCATTGAGATGTTTCTGAAAGAAAAACCAACTTTTCTCATTCTAAATTTTGACTGATAATCCTTTAAACTCCTGCCAATTACCAATTCTTTCATTCAGAAATACGAATCAAAAGCTGTTTTGATTCATGATGTAATGCGGACGTATGTAGGAATGGCAAGGGGGAAGGAGTAGTCAATATGCGCTATATGATGTCAGTAAGTTAACAGTAAGGCGACTGAAGCCGGCAGCGAGCACAGCTGGGCTGTCCAAGCAACGCTTGTCCCGTCCCTTGTCCCCTGTCCTCTGTCCCTTGTCCCCTGTCCTCTGTCCCTTGTCCCCTGTCCTCTGTCCCTTGTCCCCTGTCCTCTGTCCCTTGTCCTCTGTCCCCGACTCTTCCCGCGGTCCCACCGCCCCCTGGTGGCGGCTGCGCGCACTGCACCGCGCCCCACCGCAGCCGCACCCACCGCTCACAAACCACCCAAAACCCGCTCAGAGCGGGGAAAATGGAGAGGAAAGGCATTGAAATAGTATTGTGCGCTTATTGCAAAAATTAAACTTCAGACATGAAGTGGAATTAGTAATTTTAATTGCCTGTAAGAGGAAGAAGTCTTCCATATAAAAATAAACTGCAGTAGAAATTAAAAAAAAAAGTTTTTAAATTATGTTATATAGGAATGTTTTAGGTTTCACATTAGTTGTACATATCCAGATTACTGAGGAGTTGAAAGAAATCTCTTCACAGCCTTCAGTAGTTCACATGGCATACAAAAGTGACAGGGAAGAGGTGTTTAAGGTATTACAAATCGTATTTCCACACTGCTAGCATTTGTTTCTGTATTAAACTCACAGAAGGAATAAATTTGAATACAAGAGTCACACACTAATGATTACATGGCTGAAATACAAAATAACTTATGTTCAAATAAAAATAAAATAAAGGAAAATTTCAAAACATCATTTCAGAAAGAGGTATAAAATGACATCATGCTTTGAATAAAGAAAACATGGGGAAAGTTCTTGAATCAAAATCATTCTATGGAAACAAGTGGTGAAATAATACAAATTTTGATGATATATGAGCTGTCTGTACAATTATCATAAAATACACTGTATCATATAATTCGGTTGGAAAAGACCTTTGAGATCATCGAGTCGGACACTGCCAAGTCCTCCCCTAAACCACATCTCTGCTCCTTTGCCTTTGGGATTTCCTTCTTGAGGACTGTCCTGGACTTGTTTTAGACTGTTTCCCAGAGGACTCTTGCCAGCCGGGCTCCTAAACAGACCAAAGTCTGTCCCCTGGAGGTCCAAGGTGGCAGCTCTGCTGATCCCCCCTCCTTACTTGTCCAAGAATCTGTGATCCCTGTGCCCCAGAAGGCCTGCATCACCCACAAGTCCTTCTCTCTTCATGAACAGCAGGTCCAGCAGGTGCCTTCCCTTGCTGGCTCCCTCACCAGCTGAGTAGGAACATTCTCTTCCACTCACTCCAGACACATCCTAGACATTCCAGCCCCGTGAGAACAGGGGCCAGCAATTGTGAGACTTTTCCCAGCTGCTTACAGGGTACCTCATCTGCCTCTCCATCCTGGGTGGGTGTAACAGACTGGCCTTTCTCTTGATTCCTGCCACCAAACTGCCACCATCATTTAGCTCAGACACTCAAAACAGTGCCCAACATAAAGGGCTGCCCCACTGCCTCTCCCTCCTTGCCTGCCCCTTCTGAAGGGTTTACAGCCATCCACCACAGCCCTCCAGTTCTGAGGCATCCCAGAATGATGGCAGCTGCAGGTTTCCTGCTGCACAATGGCTTCCAGCCCCTCCCGTTTGTTGCCCGTGCTGTGCACAGTGGTGTAGATGCACTTCAGTTGGGACATTGATCACGACACCTTTTGTAGGGGAGAAGCCCTGATTTCTACAAGATTGTTTGGAGGCATTTCAATGCCTTATGTCTTTGCTGTCACTCCCCTGCTGCACTGAGACACCAGCCCA
Organism: Anthoscopus minutus; assembly: GCA_013399455.1. NCBI lineage: Eukaryota > Metazoa > Chordata > Aves > Passeriformes > Paridae > Anthoscopus > Anthoscopus minutus. The sequence goes on along the minus strand of VWYI01037352.1, from coordinate 32,510 downwards.
AAGGACCTCATTGGCACACACACTCCCTCACACACTCCCTCAAACACCTGGGCGTGCCATCCCCAGTGTTACCTCCAGCAAGCCTGGCTTTCTCCCTTTCCTCTTTCAAATCTCGTTTAAAGCTTTTTAATGTGCCCTGATAACTCAGTGCCAGATGCCATTGCTTCCTGCTCAGCCAGCCCCTTCCTGCATGCCATTCCATGCAAATTCCCATCCAAACTGCCACACCACGCCCTGCTCACTTGCACTGCTCCTGGTGCTCTCCAAGATTTTCTTTACACACGTCTGTGCTCGGCCCTGTTGCCCCTGGCCCTGCCCATGTCCCCTCAGCTGCTGTGGCTCCTGCAATTTTCTCACTGCCCTGAGGTTCCTGTGGCTAAGGAATTCCTCCTGTGCCGGGGTCAGGGCTGCTCACCTCAGCAACTGCACTTATCTGTGTATATGCACAGATATATATACACATAAATGTGTGTGTAAAACCAACAGCTCAAAACAATTCCTGGGTGATATTCTTCATTATACAAGGCTAGGCTAGATACCTTTAAGCAATAATCAGAACAGTTACTAGATCAAAGGAATTTTGTGATTTTAACTAGGCAGCAATTGAGCTAGTCATTTCCTCTCCAATAGATGTCTTAATCATGATTTCTCACATAGCTGAGAAATTCACATTTCTAAAGGACATTTTTCTAACACAAGCAAAAAACCAAAAACCAGAAAAAAACCCCCAAAAAACTTGACCTAGAAGTTTTTCCTTTTGCTTTTGTCAGGCTTTCTTTTCCTCAGTTACTAGGAAGCAAATACTCACAGCACTAACTGTTGTCCATGTTTTATCACTTTTTTGTATTACCAAGATCAGGCTTTCATATGCAAATCAATCAAATAATCTCAAAATTATTTACTAAGGTAAATAACTGGATAAGGTGTGCAATTAGTAGTGCATTGCCCGTTAGGGTTTGTGCAGTTAGTGTAGTAACAATTAATTTGTGTACTTATGAAACCATGCAAAACTGTTGCCATCCAATAAAGAAATGGTGAGTTTAGAGTGTAAAAACTTCACATGTGTAGTTTTTTTTTACCACTTAATGAGACATAGGGGGAAAAAACAGAATTCCAGCTAATGGTAGAATAGGCACTGGAAAAGAAAGTAACTTATATTAAAAATAGTATTTTCATTAACAAGTGTTGCTATCCTAATTTTTAAATTTCTCATGAGTGAACTTATTGCATAGATATTACTAAAAGACTTTTCAGTTTACTTCAGTTTCATTCTTACTTCAGATCATATATTTTCAGTACTGAAAATAAGAGCATAATTAAAGACAAAATGATCATGATCACTCTGAATAAGAAAGCTAAGAATATACATTGATTCAACATTAGCATTTGAAGTACATTAGATAATTAATGCATTAAAAAGGTTCAGTCTAAAAAGAAAAAGAGAAGTTATACTAAAGAATTTTGTATTTTGGGTTGATTCAGAAATAGAAGAGCCCATGAAACCAACAGTCATTAGCTAATCTTCTTTTCCTATTATGGTATTAAAAAGTACAAAGTCTTAGTGGGATAAGTAGCATTATTTAATTAAAATGTGCAACACATTTTATTAACATAATAAGAATATTTTAAAAAGTCTCCAAGTATATGCGAGAGAAGTATAGAATCCTGCAAGCATTGAGAAGAAACAGGATGACTTCAAAGGCTGAGGTAATGGAAATGAGAATAAATACATTTGTGCTATAAATTAAGAACTTCAGTTGCAAATGAGTAGAGACTGTGTAATGCCTGCTCCTGTATGATACAATCAGGTAAAATAACAAAACAAAACAAACAACTAAGACCAAAGGATTCTTTGATATGGCATTTCCAGTAGAAACAGCAAATTTTACTGCTGTCCCGACACTTCCTGCCAGCCACATTTCAGAAAGCTGATTTAAAGAGCAAAGGTACAAAGAAGAGTTAGTGTGATGAGAGGATAACTTGAACCCCAGGAGAATGAAAATATTCTTCAATCAGATAAGTTAAAATATACTTGGTTTATTTAGTGTAACATCCCAGACATGGAGACCTGTACGATTTCCATCCAGGCAGCGCCTTGACACGGCCACAGGCACAGAAAAACCAGCAAAGGGCAATGTTGGTACATGCACAAAGTAACTTAGGGAACTCAAGAAGATTCCTCATCCTGTGTGCAATGCAGTCAGACAACTTTTATAAGTTACCAGTAAATTCAAATAAACTAATTTGGTTAGAAATTGTGTCTGATCTAGTGAAGGAGCAGATGATGTGACTGTGTCCGTAGTACCAGTGGACTGGAACCACGAAGTGCCTTTGGGTTTAGGGACCTCATGACAGAGCTGAGACAGAGTGTAAACTATGCAACCCCTTGCAGGTGCTGAAGATCCAAACTTAACCTCATGACAAAGAATTTATCCCTGACCTCCATGTTCATCTGGGATGAACAGCAGAACCACTAATATCAATTAGTTTTCAACTATAGTGAAGGAAATCTGGATTAGACTGCCTAACACTCCTCCAAGTTAGTTAGCAACATTACCATCACACTGGATTTGAAATGAAGGTTGTGCAAAATCCTATTTAGCTACTGTGGCAAGTCATGCAACTACTTAATTTTTTTTTTGAAAGCTTTTTGTAAAACAATAGGCAGACTTGGTAGATGTCTGGAGCCATAATGCAGGTATAAGCTGAAAGGAGCAATAAACAAGATTATTCTGATAATATTAGAGGCTAAAGATTTTAGAACACAAGTAAATTGAGCCTGAATAAGCTTATATAAACTTATGAAAGGCACAGACAGCCACTGCACTCATTCTGTTAGGATTAACTAAATCTATGGTAAAGATAGCAGTTAGTAAGATATATCCACAAATGAGACTGTGTGGAGTAAAATACATGAAGGTTCCAGCATTTAATATTAAATATTAAGTTATCAAATGGAAAATCTGGACATGAGTTATAATGATGTATGGAGAAATTTAAAACATCCCCATATCACCTCCTTCACTTTCTGTACCTATCCAATTATTTTTAGCCAGAATGTCCACTGAAAACCATGAGCAAGAGTGATGTGCCTTATGGAAATTGCTTAAACTTCCCTCCCTTCCCCAGCACAAGTTCAGTGGATGGTTTCCTGACCACTGTGGCCCCTCAGGAACACCACAGAACTTTGCTACCAAAGGATGAAAACCCATAGAACTTAAAAATTGTCTGCCTCCTTCTAAAATGCAGATCCACCTGCTATCCATTCCCTGCAGACTCCACATCCTAGCAGGGGCCCATGCTATCTGCCAGGGCCTCACAGCAGCACAGGGACAAAGATCAGATTATGGTTTTGGATAGAAGGGTAAGCTTAAATTTAAATAGAGATTCAGTGCTTTTGTTACTCTTGCTGTTTTGGGAGCTTAGTGAAAAAAGTAACACTATGTTTTCATACAATCTTAAACACAGGATATTAAAATGAATTTTTTAAACACACACATCTGACAAGTAAGCTTTTATAAACTTCAGTGTAAGGGATATACTCTATTACTACTCATCCAGAAGAGGAGAAAAATTCTACAGGTTTATGCTTTTCTACACAAAAAACCTGACTCTCTTTCCAAATTCAGATGTGTCAACAGTGTCTTATGGAAGCAGAGAGTCTCTGCTTCATCTTCTTTTAAATAATCTGAGAGCTGGAAGAAGGGAGATAAGGAGCAGCACAGTTTAAAATGAACCATAAGTGCATCTGAAATGATACATCTACAGCAACATTTCCACACTGATGAACTGTCCTATGCATGTCACTTTTTTTCCCCAACTTTCAAGTTTTGAATTATTCCTGTAACACAGGCATGTACACAATGGTAATTTATAATTTCACAGTATTGTTGAGTAGATGTCAACCAAAACTCCACTCCAGCATCACTCAGAGATTGTAGAATTTCAGCATGTTTGAAGCAGAGAAGCATAGTGACTTTAATGTAACAGCAGTTCCATTCAACTTCTCTGACTTACCCTGTGAATCTGACATTTTCCACTCTGATGAAGCAGTTAATGTTACATTAGAAGGAAATTTTATAATATTATAATATTATTTCATTGCAATATAAAAAAGGATTTCTTTGCATAATCTCTGACATGAAAACACGTAAAAACTCAATGCCTCCATTCTTTCCAAGTAGCTTTGGTGTCGTGTTGATTCTTTGGTCTAGGAACAACAAGGAAATTCCAGGAATAGCTAGGAAAATGCCTAACATTTCAGAAACCAAAATACATACTTAGAATGAAATATCAATGTAAATATTCCCTTCCTGGAGAAAAAGGCAATTTTCTAGGTAAGTCTGTATGAGAGCTCCACTATATAACGACAAAGAAATAAAGTTCATTAAAATCTATTGAAAGCTGACAACATACTAAGTAGTGCACACAGATATCAAACACAAACTCATTAATCTTCTTCAGGAAATGGGATGCATGATTAATTTCCAAGTCTTGCAACTTTATGGCAAAAAAAAGAAATTATCCTTAGATGTTTCATGAAGAAACATCTAAGCCAGTATATTGTGTTTGCAATGAACAATCCATAGCAGACTGTAAGACAGAGCATGTAAAAGGGATGAGAGAGTGGAGGGAAAAAGCAGAATCTTGTAATACCAACAAGCAGGCTGACACACTAAAGTTGCAAGGAATACAACTGAGTCCCCAGGGAAACATGGATTACAAAATCTCATGTGAAGAATGCAAACCCTGGCAAAATCCCTGGCTTTGCCTCGTAATGGGAAACAAACCTGTCTAAAAGAGAGAGCCAAGGGATCCATTTCAAAGTTGCCAGTACATGACAAAGACTGATGGAACAGTAGTGCTTAAGCACAGCATCTGAACCAAGTAAAAGCAAACACCCGATGCCAACACTGTCCGTCCCTTTTACTCTTCCACATACTGGTGAGAGTCTCTCTGCATTTTTCCTAAACAAAGTCAATTACTAGTTGAGAAATGAAGTTATAGTAGTGCTAACAAAAGGGAGCATCAGCATAACTGCAGGAGTGTTAAACTATACTGTAACCCTCATCACAACTAAAGATTCCTCTAACAGGTCTGCTGTAAAAACACAATTTATCAATTTCTAAATTAAACACGTAAAAAGGAATGAAAGGTTTCTTTGTCCTAAAAAGTAGATCTGCACAAATTCTAATACAGTAAAAAGTTTTGTTCCATAAATACATCCTTTAAACTTTAAGATCAGAAATATCTAGGTCAAACCATCACAATCCACTGCAGCTGTAAGTCTCATAAAATTCACTGACTTTCATTTAGCAGAGTATAAGTTTATTCCTCAGCCATTCACACTGAGTGTTATGAATGAATCTATTACAAAGTGCCCCCCAGGTCTTTTAAGTTTAGAACATGCACTGTACTATAACACTGTATCAAAAAGAAGAACATGTTGTATCTTGAAACACTGCAATGTCCTTGGTTAAAGGAAGGGCAACAGTGGGAAAATCACTGCTTCCAAGTGTAATTTGGAGACAGACTTACCTTTGCCAGCATTTCTAGGAGGAAGAGGAGGAGCATCAGATGTTGGAGAGGTGGGCGAGTCTGTGCTTACAGAAGCAAAGATCTGGTTGGTAAAGGCTCCATAGGAGAGTCTCTGTTTGTCTCTGGGAGTGCTAAATGAAGGGTGAGTCAGTTTGTCTTGGGGAGAAATGCTTGAGGAGTGACAAAAGCTTTGGGGTCTTGGAGATCTTTCCTTTTTTATAGGACTAGGCTGTGAATAGAAAAACAAAGATATGATACAGCTGTTTATGAATCAGTGTCTAAACACTAATCATAGTAAGTATGTTTGGAAAATAGCATACCAGAACACAATTTAGTGAATATGAGCCTTTTTTTTCTTTGTTGGACAAATAAACCCCCATTCCTCCCTTTTTCAGTAATTCAACCTGAAAAGTCCTCTCTTCTAAATGAAAAGATTGTACCATCAACAATTCATCATGAACACAAAATTAGATATAATGTTAAAGTAGGAAATACTAATAATACACTCAATAAAATACCAATAAAAGCCTAGTAAATTTTAGAATATAAGACTAATTTTCTAGGAATAGAACACATTACTCAGACTAGAGTATTAATTATCCTCAAGTATCAAGTATATTACACACTGATGCCTACTAAAAATGAACAAACACTTCTGACAGATCAGATTTATTTGGTTCCTGAACTAGCAATATAATCCATGATACAGCTCTTTTTAAATGCTTCTAATTGCTCTTTGAAGAAATGTTACACTTCAGGTTTTGCCTGCTGTACATTAATGGGTGCATATGGAGCACGATCTGTTTCCCTGCAGCTCTGGTTCAGGTTATTATCTCTAGCACAGCATCCCTCATCCTCCAGAGCCTCCTCACAAAGATGATTATTTTGTTCTCTACTGTCCTTGAGGACATGCAAATTACTTCAGTTTCTGAATTTTTCAGTCCTCAGTTTTACAGAAAATGAGAAGTTTCCCACATTTCTTTCTGTGGCACTCATATAAAATAGGAGAGGTGTATTTGCATTTATTGCAGAAATAGAGCACACAGTAATTAACTGACTTGCTAAAGTAGGACATTGAGGCTAATTTTTCACACGCTCTAGGATGGCAATTATTCCATGCCCTCAAGTTTTGCCTTTCCATTACTTCTTTTTAAAAAAAAAACAGGAATGAATAGCACAGCACGGTTTGTGAAAAACAGTGTTATTTATTCAATAACTAGGTTTTTAATTAATTCATGGAAAAAATTAAGTATGTTAACTTTGGATTTCCTCCAGCTAAAACTTAACAGCCTAGAATTCTGAAGAGGATAAAGCAACAAAGTAGTCCAGATTTGCACATTTATATTATATTGTATGTCTTGTCAAAGTCAAACCTCTGAAACAGCCCATAATAACCAGGTTGACAAAGTATATTCAAAAAGCACTTAGCCAGTCTTTCACACAGGCCTCAAAATTAGGTTTTTTTCCCCCAAAAATATCTGTAAGAAAAGGAAGGCTAAAGTGGGTCTCTACCACTTATTTCCAGGGAGCAGAGATGTTGACAGTCTTTGTGCAAAGCTGTATCAGTAATTCACACTCACCTTATCGTCCAAGTCATCGTCACTTTCATCAATTTCTTCCTGCCGAAGATTCCATTCGTACTCCACATGCACATGTGGGTTTAGCTTTCCTGCCTTGGCTTGAGAAAGCTGAAAGAAATAAAAAGTCTTGTTAAAACATTTGCTGTTCTTGTAGTGTTAACTAAGCTAGTTTTGTCTGGAATATTTAGAAGTTTAAAATTATTCCAGATTCAAAAAAGAACCAAAGCAATTTCAGGGCGATCACACAAATATCCTTCATTTGTTTGAGGTATAGAAAAACAGCAAAAAGGCAAAAAAAGATTTTCTCAGAATGGGCAGAAACCCATTTCTCAGATTCCATTCATTTCTCAGAATATTGTTGTGTTTGACAAGTGTTTGAAAAGATGACATGAAGAGAAGGTATATGCACAAAAGCAGAATTTATCTGGAGCCCTCCTTTACAAAAAGGAAAGGCAAAACCTGTTTATATATTTTGGTACCTACAACTGCTGCCCCATCAAAATCACAACCTTTTTACTCAAATCAAATGAAAAGGTATTTACTCTTTATTTAGATGCTTTGCCTTTCTCTCTCACATGATGAGGCCAATATATCTTAACCACATAATTCCTTGACTTTGCCAGCCCAAGTAGTTTATTTCACATTTTTTAAAAACAACTACCACAATGATTACCAAAAAAATTAATAGAGCAGTTCACAGTTATTCTGAGGAGACAAATTCTCCTTTTCCATGCCTGAATCTTCCCTCCTTATTTATTCCTTCATATCCTTTGAAATGTAGTTTACTTGACATTACTTGATTCAGGAGTGCCTTTAACCATCTTCCTGAAATAAAATTTGGCATAAAGAATTCCCAATCTGTTATGTAAGTATTCATGAACCCACTTGAGCTGATACTGAATGTAATTACACAGTTAAGACTCCAGTTATGCAACAGGAATGAGTTTAGTATTATATCGATCATAATGCAAACACCTAACTATTTATCTTGTACTTTTTTATTGCCCAGGGCAAACAACGTGCTTATTCATGTTTCTTTTTCACTCTTAACTCATTGCTGCTTGTGGAAAAAAATGCAGAAATAATTTTGCTCATCAAAAATTAAGAAAAAAAAAAAGGCATAAATGCTCTATGAGAACTAAGTGAAATAATCAGTGAGGTCTCCATGGAATTTGGATCACTGTAACTAAACAATTAACTGCTAGATAAGCTCATTGATAACATCCACTGATAACACATCAACTGTTTGCTCTGTAACAGCCAGTTGGTCCATATTAATGGCAGATGTAACTTTTTTAAAGGGATACTATAAAGAAAAAAGCAATCCATCCCAATTGTGTGCTGCACAGGTCATCTGCTTGATCCAGCTAACAGAATACTCAAACCACTGGAAAAAGCACCTACTTACACAGTAGACATGGGAGTAACTGAGAAGTGAGTCTCACTTTATCAACCACAGAAAAATGCTGACTTGCATCCCCAGAAACATGGAAAATGTCTTTGATTTGTGAAGGACAAGGTCTTTTGATTATTCAATAATTAATTCGTGAAGAATTTTCAATTGTCACAGGAAAGGTATTAAAATTACCAGCTGCACAGCAAAAGTAGATATCCTCAGATCATCAAAATGAGGAAGAAGAAATAGAATTAAGTGGTAAGTGTTTAGTAAATTCTCCTGGTTTTGTCTTGAGTGTGAAACTGCTATGGTACTTAGACTTTTTAATACCTTGATAGTAATTAAATTCTCTTGCCTACTAAATGCATGCTGGTGGCATCTCAGAGGGCCAAGAACAAACAAGCTTGTTGGTCTGATGTAAAATCCTTATTTCTGGCTAAATGCTTCTGAGGAGTACCTGGGAAAATCCTTAATACCTTTATTTCTTTAACAGCAATAATCTTTTTGAGTGGTGTCTGTTAACATCCCTCACACATTCTCAAAATGCCAGGAGGTTTTTGCTTTGATTGTGTCCAATAGAGGGACAAAATCCCACAGAAGCTGGTGTTCTACATATATAAATTTACACTTAAACACTTTCTTCTTCTTCCTTTCAGAAGAGTAATTTTAAGTTGTTTCAATTCTCCTTATAAAAAGACTTTCACCATCCCTGAACTATCTGTCCTGTTAAATAATCTGAAAAAAGCTAAAGCAGGAAAACACAAAAAAATCCAGAACTAGAAGGTCTTGACAGTTTTAATATTACAGGGGTTGTTTGGTACTCCTGATGTAAAAGCCTCTCAGAAGAACTTTTGAGGTGATGAAGCCCAAATCTCCTTGAATGATGTATTTATTAATGCATCTGACCCTCTGGTACTTAAGGTCCTCAAATACACTGGTTAAAATAACTAGCACTACCACTAGAAGAAAACTCTTTTTCTTAAACTGTTACAAAGAAAATTACTGTTGTGTTTTAGGTAAGAAAATAGTCACCTGTGGTAGGGCCTTCAGATCAACACACAGCCAGCTGGCAGCAGTACCATGTGTGAGATACAGTGGTAATGATACATTAAGTATGTCACATTTTTAAAGAAGCAAACATTCCCCCCTGCCTTTGCCCCCAGGCCTGGTTCTTACCAGTTCCTCACACTGGACAGCTTTCACTCTTTTTGCTGTATCCAGAGCCGTCTCTCCAGCTTGATTTACTACAAAATTAACAATACAAATAAGAGCAATTCTTTGAGATGTCTTAAGAAACAATTTATTATACTTCACTACATGTAGCACAGGAACTCCTTAAAGTGATCAAAAATGTCTGTTTACAGCAGCTGCAGCTGTTTAAGATTCCATTCTAAGTGTTCATGCATTTCATGTATCATCAGGTTCTTTCTGAACAGCAGCATCTGCTGGGACAGTTCCCAAATCCCTCCTAACCATCCTAGCAGAGAATATAAAGAAATTTATTCATCTCAATCTCCACTCAATGCCTTTGCCAATAAAACTGTTACCTGAATAAGCAGGAGAAGCAAGCAGACAGGGTAAAATAGCTGAAAAAAGAAAACTAATTCTAAGACTTAAAAAAAAAAAGTAAATGTTGATCCAAGCAGATTTTACTTTGATTAATATGTAGAGGCTTGAAGCCTTAATTTGAAGACATTTGAACAAGAATAAATTTAAATAAATTTAAGATTTCCTAGCTTTGTCTTTATCAAAGCTATAAAATGGTTTACAATTTAAAATAACACCTGATCAGAAAGAAGGTGATATCTGAGGCTGCTGAGAGGTCCTCAGGCACAGCCTCTAATGGAATCCTTCCTATATGTTCAGTAGCAAGTCTCAATAAACAAAAACAACTCCTACATCTAATGCGGATAAGCCCTAGGTAAAATGTACTTTCACAGTACATCAGAAAATGCCATGGAGCTGGAACAGAGAATGCTCTATAGCACATCCAGATTGTAAAGCACTGCTGTGAGCAGGCACTGAATATGATCAAATTGAGGTCTGTAATGTGTGTGAAATATTACACAGAGAATCCTGTGTTAGGATATCCTAGAAAGTCAGTTAGGAATCCTGGAAAATACAAAACAGTCCTCTAGAAAGGCCTGTGACTTTGAAAGAATTCAGATCCCTAGAAGAAGGATTTACTTATGGAAAGATCTATCAGAGACGGTTCAATATGAAAAGGAATGAAAACAGTACTTCTTATGTGAAGTTAACACCCAGATAGCTTAAAGACTACATAAATTCTAAACTTTTAAGTACACACCTGATGTTTCAAGATCTATGTGAGATCACTAAAAAAAAGACAACAAAAAAAGCACAACACACTGTCTCCCACAAAAAAAGGCTCAAGAAACAAGGCACCAAAAAGGTGTGAACACTCCTCTGTCATCTGCCTAGGAGAAAGTTCAATGGAAGGACCAATAAACTTGCTTTAACTTGTTCACATAGCTTTCCCATTATAACTGCTAAAAAGGTCACATTAAATTCTCTGACTTATGATAACATTGGAACATATTCTAAAGGTCTATAAAAAGGCAAAGGAAACTGGTGACTTCTGCCACTAAATTATGAACTTCAGTTTATATAACAGCTCTTTCCCAGGCAGTGGAGAAAAGTAATGGTGATGAAGAAAAAGGGAGAAATAAAATCCAGTTTGCATCAGCTGTTAAAAAACCTCTCCTATGCCATTAACTGACTGAATGTAAATGTTTTATAGACATGCTGATCACATTTAGCTCCTGGGTCTAACAAGCTGGATTCATGGGATACCTTTTAACTCATGAAGAATGGGATCAGCTTTCCCAGCTGCCTTTCAGCTTCTCCTTGCACCTACATGTGTGAGATAGGTGCAACACTTGCTGTACCTGTATCAGTTCATTTGTCATAATGGCATACTAGAAGTTTAACTGGAAATAGAATCTCTGTTTGCTCACAGACAGGACAATCTCTTGTTCTCTAGATGGTCTCCCTTCCCCAACCAGTGGCAGTGTTGGCTGGGACATGCTGGATGAAAGCACAGCACCAGCTGCCATTGATATCAGCAGAAGTGCTGTGTACATAAAGCCCGTGGATCTAAGAGTGGAATTAAACATGAAGCTTTATAACATATAAGTACTGGAATAAATAATAAACATATATTCCAGGCAGTTTAAATGGGTCAGAAACAGAACTCTCTGAACACTGATTAGGGTTTGCCATTAGTATTCCATATCAGGGATTTTTGTAACTATTATCTTCTAAGAATTCCATTTCTTAACTGAATGTTTCCTTTAGGCTTGTTGTTGACAAAGTCTTCATCCTTCTACCACAATTTATTTTAGAAGTTTACTTACTACAGAGAAATAAACAAAAGTGGATAAAATAAAGGGAAGAAATTTTAGGAAATCTGTTATTTCCTGGTTTTAAATAATGAACTTACCTACATCAATAGTTGGCTTCCCCCTCAAAAGCAATTTCAAACACTCAGGCTTATTATATATACTGCAGTAGTGTAGAACTGTATTACCCAATGCTGTTTGTTTGTCCAGGTTTCCACTAAAAAAAGAACAAACAATCAAGAAAAGTATAGAAGCTGTGCTATTCATTTCAGATCTAGCATCCCTATAAACAGTAATTGCATAAAAACGTTACTGGACAAATATGAAGCAGGACAAAAAAATTTAAATTAAATGTTAGTTTTAAAGACCATTAAGAATTGTTCCAAGAACACTGGAAATATCTGAGCTGTGATTGAAAAAGGCTGAAAATCTACAGATGTCCATTCAAAAAACTAAAGAAATGAAACTCAGAGACTCAAATCTAGACCTCTCTAAGGTCATGTCAGTTGTTTTCTACTTGTCACTTGACTGTAATTCTTTTTTAAACATGCTAAATTAGCCCAATAGAAATATCTGAAAAATAATTCTGATACAGTTAAAATAGGTTAATAAATTCCATGCAGTTAAGGAACTATCAAGAGAGCAGCTGTGAGAATGAAGAAAAGAGTTGTAAGAAGGAATGTAAGGACAACATATTGAGTTAGGGAAAAAACAGATGTGCAAAGGAGCTCACAGGGCCTTTTCAAAACTGTACTTCCTTCAGTTTTCAACCTTTAAACCCAGGTTTCTCAAAATCTGTTACTGCCATTTTAGGAACAATAAAATATTTTCATAAACCAGAATCACAAAGCTCAGGAGATGACAGCTTTTCCCATTGTTACCAATATTGGACAGTAAGAGCCCACAGGGCTGTAAAGATGCTCCTAAACTTGAGACTGCCACAAAAAACCACGCGACAGAAACACAAGGTTATAGTTGTCTGAAGAAACTATGAAGCTTCATAACTAAACAAAATAATTCTAAATAATCATTAAAAAACCCCTAGCACTTTAATAATGCTCAAAATAGCTATTTGGGCTTTTAAAATAATTTTTCAAAATTGATCTCAAACAGCTTGAAAACACTGGAATGTTATTTTTCATTTGTTACTTTAATAACACTCTCCTATAATCAGCACTCACACTTTTCATTAAGGTTTTTTACTTCTGTGAACACAACCCTTGACAACAAAAAAAAATCAGCCAATAAACTAGATGTTGAAAATTACTAATTAAGAAATGTATGCTTTCAATAGCTTTAATACAGTTTATTAACTGAGTCAATCTAGCACCTGTTCATAATTTTTCTGAGAAAGATCCTTGTTTTCTACTCTTAAAATTCCTTTGCATGTGTCCTGTGTTTGGTACATTTACCTGCCATCCCTCCTGTACCAGAACTATTTGTTTGCATGGCTTCATGTCATCATGTGCTCTATATCAATGCTCTCTCGTGCTCTACAGAGCTTTTCCTTTCATTCTATTTTTATGTAACTGCTTCTAATGCTTTTAATCTACACATCTTTCCCTCCCTCTAGTGATCAGGAACACAAAGGTCAACTCAAAGGTACTAAACTATTCTCATTTGAAACATATCTAAGGAGAAAGATTATAAGTGATGAGCAAACACTGTCCAAGGCATTGCCAGGATAACTCTGAACAACCACAATAGTCATGTACTATTTAATGGAAAGTTAGCAATCCATACCAGTTTTGTACAAGGAAGTCAACCAGATGGAGAGAGGTTTGGTCAGCAGTCCGGACTGCTAAATGAAGTGCTGTTTCACCTGGCTCCTAAACACATGCAAATAGAAGTTAGATTTCTGTCTTATTTCTGCAAGGCTTGTATATTAGACCTATGAGATACATCTCATTCACTCTTTACAAGTCTTTCAAAAGAAAAATATTAGGAAATTATGATGAACATGATTATTGTATTTTTAATCTCTAAAAGACACCATATGCTTCAAAAGAAATGGCATGACACTTCCTGAGATCTCAGCTTTCCTAAAGTAAATTTCCATTTTTCCCAGCTGGATGGAACAACCCTGAGGAGCCTTTAACAATTTAGCTACCAGTAACTGAAAGCGATCCTGTCAAGGAATACTGAATAAGTTTGTAGTACTTGTTGTTTTACAACAGCCTGTGAGCATCAAGCAAAGTCACAACATTATTTCCTACAAAAACAGCATCACAAAAATCACAGTCCCACATACATTAAAACTTACTGATTTGCAGAGCAGTTGAAGTTGGAAAGGACCTGTGAAAGTCATGTAGACCAATCTCCCTGCCCAAGCAGGGCCACCAAGGACCAGTTGCCCTGGACTATGTCCAGATGGCTTTGGAATATCTCCAAGGAGAAGAGACTCCCTATCTCTCTGGGCAACCTGTGCCAGTGTTTGGTCATTCTCACAATACAAAAAGGTTTCCTGATGTTCAGAGGGCACCTCCTGTGCTCCAGTCTGTGCAACTGCCTTTGGTCCCACCACTGGGCAAAGCCTTCTTTCCACCCTCCCTGCAGGTATTTCCATACAATGTCAGATGCCCCTGAGCCTCCTCCCAGCTGAACAGCCCCAGATCTCTGAGCCTTTCCAGGTGCTCCAGGCTCTCAGACATGTTTGTGGCCCTTCACTGCATTCTCTCCAGCATGTCCAAGTCACTCTTGCTGTGGGAAGCCCAGATCTGGGCACAGCAGTGTGGCTGTGGCCTCACCAGTGCTGAGTGGAGAGAAGATCACTGCCCTTCACATGCTGGCAATGCATCCATGCTGCCTGGAATGCCACTGTCACCTCTGCCACAAGGGCACCCTGCTGGCCCATGTTCACCTTGTTGTCCATCAGGATCCCCAGGTCTCTTTATGCAGAGCTGGGTGGCTCCAGGCATAAAGTTAGTGCATGGGATATCTCCCCCATATATAGGGTTTCTCCTTGTCAAACTTGAATTGAATCATATTTTATTTTCTATACATATCATATGCATTAATGCACTGAAATAGAACAGAAATGCTGTCTAATTCCATTTAAAAGCTGCACAAGAAGTTAATCTTACTTAAGAAATTTAGATTTCATTAACTTCTATTGATCATAAGGGAAAATTAAAAAAGCATATTACAGTATATATACTTAGAATTAAAGAATATTATTTTATTAAACATTAGAAAATTTACAGAGGAGAATGCTGCTATAAATGTCCTAATTGCAAACTGCATTTCAACTGGTGCTCATACCTGTCTAGATATCACTGCCTGTAATAGTTGGGAAGACTGAGGAGCTAATTCTGTGGTAACTGCTTGTGGATGACAGAAAACTGACCTTGCAGTCAAAGAATTTGTAACGTGCTTCCATGACAAGCACTCTGTGATAGCTCAGGTGCTAAGACTATACTGAACTCATCCCTTTCACTGAACACAGACAGGCACTGTGTCCTTTGCCAGCTCAAATATTTTCATACAACTTGTTGAAAACATTCTCTGACATGTCTTCAGGTTGGGAGAAAACACTGCTGAGCAAATGGTTACATGGCATCAATTATCTATTATCTATCAAAACAGGTTTTTGCTCATGATTAACATTTGTCCATGGATAACTGAGGTCAACCCAGACTGATTTTTCCAAAAAGCTGTTACTGATTTCAGATGGAAGATCAAGTACTCAGAACTTGATACACGTACACACATGAAAGAAACTTCCAGGTTGAAAGAAATTGTACTTCTGTAAATGTCTCATCAGAAGCTGTGAAGTCATCAGATTTATTCCTTCCTCATCTACAGTAAACAATAATGTGTTCCTTCAGCCACTACTTTAAACTCAAGTATGATGATATTGTATGTGGCACCAGGTGACATGGTGCAATCAAGTCAGTTCTTTGGAACTTTTCTTGAAGAGACACACTGCAGAACAGGCGCTTTTCAACACAGTTTAGTGGCACCAAAACAGTGTATGCTGCAACTACTGCATTTCACGTTCCTTTAGACCAATTGATGACAAAAGATAGTGCTCTTTTCCCTCCCCACAAGGATGTAACATTAAGAAAACAAAGAAAAACCTCATCATTTTAATCTGATATTTCTCTTGTTTTATCATCTAAAGTAGCAGCCCCATATCCTGGGCATTTCACAAATACACATGATTTAAAATAGTAATTGTTTACCTGATAAGCTTACCTGTCCAGGCTCCAGCAATGGCTCCATTAGCTCTACCCCCTCTGCATAGACTTGAATTAGTGCAAGTAAATCCCTGGATTTGACAGCCTCAAGTAATTCACTCAGTTTAGCTGCCGCAGATGCACAAGTCTTCCTAGAGAACTTATGATCTACATATTTAGCAGTGATAAATTCTTTACGTGCAGTCCTGTGGGGTGTGAAAATAGAGCTTGCTTTAGAAATTTCTAGAAAAATGGGTCAATGATTATAATTTAAAATCACCTTGTCTAACTTGGAAGCTGAGAAGGGAAGAAGAAAACCATCTGATAAAAAGGGTGTTATTTATTGCTACATGGCATATCTTACTTGCAAATAAGCCCCAAATATGGAATGTTGTCAATTTTATCCTGTCTTATACACATATACACTCTGACACATTTTATGTTATACACATAACATAACTCTGACTGTGGGGGCTAAGACCAAAGAAAAAGCAGAGCTAGTGCCATGTAGTCCACTGTGTTTGTCATCTGAGGGTTTACTACAAAACTCAAAACCATTCAAGAGTCAAATAATGCACCTTGAAATCCAAACTAAGAGTTTTCTACACAGAGAAGCTGAGATAGCTAAAATGTGACTATATGACTGGAGACTGAACTTCCAAGAAGCTCCACAGAGGGAATAAAAACCTCCAGTCTTCTCCCATCCATGCCTCCCCCGGGCTTGGTTACTTTTAAGACACTTTACATCACAGATATATTCCACAGTAAATTTAGAAAGTCGAAAGATTCAATACTTACATATCGCTTGATGGACTGGGTTTAGGTGAAGGACTAGGCAAATTCCCTTCCATAATATCATTAAAACTAGTATTTCCTACATTCTTGGCCAGCTGTGATAAGAATAAATGAAGATGAGGACTTTTGGGGTCTAACAGCAATCTAACAACAGGACTATTAATGTGTATTTTCCACACTATTAATAAAAGATGGAAAACACAGGACTGAAAAATTAAAGCCCAATGATTATATGCAGATACAGACCAATCAAAAAGAAAGAAAATGCTTCTATTATGCCAGAACTTGTACAATAGACTTCAGAGTCACAGAATTATTTGCATTTCAAGATAATATGCCTCCAACACAAAAGCAGAATGAGGAACCAGCAGCACCAACATCGAAATGGTGCTGGTACACTGATCAGAAAGCTGCTTTCAGAAAGAAGCTCAGGCCTACTGAAGATCATGCTTAGTAATATTTGATTTAGATTAATAGTAATTTTGCAAAAAAACTCAGTAATTCATGAAGAGAGAAAGTGGTAATGTTGAACCTATACCCAAATCCAGATTTGCCTTATATCTTCTCTCAATTTTCCTATATAAAATTTCTGTAACAAGTGTCTTCTTTCTGGTCAAATACAGCTAGGGAGATAAAACTACTGCAAGTGGGGTTTTTTTGACTTGTTTATATTTCTCCTTTGTTTTTGGTTTTTTCTTTCTTTTTTTTGGTAGTCTCACATCAGATTCCTTTCATAACTTCAATATTATATGATTTCATCTATCAAATTACGATTCCTCCAATATTTTTCTTTCAGAATTAGTGACAGTCATTCTCCCTTGCCAAATTACCTTCATGTTTTAAATTGCATGAGCTTCTAGAGTGCCCTGTTTTGGGCCAGGATCAGCTATTGAGAGGCAAAATTCTGATTGAACTAATTACAATGGATGTCAATACTCATTCTGCAACACCTCAGGACATGAAATGAGAAGTAACAAGAGCACAAATAATACATAATAATATATAACTGTGCACCTGTAAAATATCTACAGAAATATGAAGGAGAAATTCTGCAAAAACACATTCCTTTAGAAAGATTAACAGTAAATTGTACATTTTGGTGCTTCCTACAAGTATGCCAACATTTGACTAAAAACAAACCCAATAGAAATTCAAGAAATTTACCAAGAGTTCAGACGTTCCTAATTTGTCTAATTCCAAAGACTGGATTCGAGAAATATGGACACCCATTTCTCTGTGTATGCCAGAACACTCAATGCAGGTTAAAATGCCCAAATTAGTTGATAGCCACGTTGGATCTGCACAATTGAAAAACAAAGTATTTAATCAAAGTCCAAGAAAAGGTTTGCAGTGGTAAGAGATGTATTCTGAAATGATTCCTTATTTAATGCAACAAAGAATGAAAATAAACGAGGAACATTCCATACTTTTCTCCAAACTCCAGTGCAAATTTAACCACAAATTGCTACCAATGGAATGCATTTTTTCAGATTTAGGAACAGTCTCAAAGGCACTGAATTTAGGCTTATTCAGTCATACTGAATGAATGTATTTCAATACATTTAGTATTTGTTTTCTGTACAAATTACTTCCTGTTTTTAAAAGTAACAGATCTCCTAAATTTGACCATCTGTGATGTTTTAAAATTTACTTCTTAAATAGTCCTTCATAAAAGGTTTGTCATAGTGCTTTCCAGTATGTAAAACAGCAGTATGTTGTAGAAAATTTGAGGAATGCTGACTAGTCCAGGAAAAAAACCCAAAACTTTAAAAATGCTGTCATGGGAGAGATCTGCATGTAATATTAGAAGAGATTTTATACTACAAATACTACATAAGAAGAATGACCAGTTTTGAAGGAAAAGAAAAAGCTCCAGACATACTTTGTGCATAAATTAATTTCTTCCTTGATCTTAAACAGTAACTGCTGAAGCATTAAGCCAAGAGTTTTAAAGCAGCAAGCTGGAGTACTGAGGTGAAGCTTAAAACTTGACTACAAATTAAAAGATGAATGTAATCTGAAGTTTCTATAGGTTTACATAATGAAATAATTGAATTTATCAGGATTTGACAATTATATCCCAGTTTGTAATTTTATCTAGCTATTTCAAATTTGGATCAGTTCTGCATCAGCAAGCATCTGCAAGATATACATGATCTATTCAGTTCCAAATGAGCATCACCTTCTTGAAGTGTCCCTTTGATGAGAAAGCAGGAACAGCTGCCAGCTCCCACACCAGCTCAGTCATACTGTGACCAGCTGCCCCTTCTCAAGCTCTAAGTGACACATAACTGACCTGTAACTCTGTACTTCTGAAGATATTATCTGATAGGATTTCAACTCTGGGTCTCATTCTTTGCACAAGACTACTTATTCCACCTCTGAAAACTTCTCACGCTGCAATTCCAGTAGTCTGATGCCAGATAAAGCCTCAGAGCAAGATCCTGGCCAGGTCAATTTTTCCACAATCATTGTCTAAGTATTACTCACTTCTACTTAGTAGCATGCACAGGATCAGTGATGCCAAGCAACTTCCATTCAAGTGCAACAAGCATCTAGACACAGTGCAACAAGAACAGTTCAAACTCCAGAGGGGCTTGAACTGCTGGAAGTAAGCACAGACAACACACAAAAATATTTTAGTGAATTAAATGGAACTAACGTAGGAAAGTAATATTTGTTCTTTTAAAAACAGGTTGAAGACTGAGAAACATCACTTAGAAAAATAGTTTGCAGTCTACAAACACATCTTTAAAGAAATTACTTTGCTCCCAACAAGAAGCTGGTGACACGAACAAATGGAGATACCTGGTGAGCCACAATCACAACAGACTTCATTGCCGGGTAATCTCTGTATGTCATCAATAATGGCTTTTGTCAGATCCTCTAAACTGTTTTCACCTGTGCTCTGCTCTCCACGGAATGCCATATTTAATGCTTCTTCTTTGCTGTTAGTCAATACTGATATCCATCTAGCACAAGATAAAGACCTTAATGAAGATCTGCATTTGCAAATAATATGTTAATCTATCAACTCTAGAAATCTTGCCAGGAACAAAATATTAGTGGGACTACAGGGAAGGACTGTATTGTGGGAGAGATTGAGGAGAGGGAAAAGTGAGAGACAAAAAGGAAGGATTTGAGAAAAGGTAAGTAATAATGAGAAGAGATAAATAGTCCTAGTTCTCATCTCTGTTTGGTGAACAATTTTAAAGCCAAGTTCTCAGGTTTCTCAAATAAGCAGAAGTTGTGGAAGAGAAAAGGGGCAATTAAGCTCCTGTAAATTTAACTGCTTTAAAAGATGACCAAAATCTTCCTAAAGTCTCCTTCCTGGAGAAAATGATAACCTCCCTACTTTCTCCAGTGTGCATCTTTCTCTTCACAGAGGAAACAGCAAGCACCCTGGTGAGTATGCTGATGTCTAGTTGCCTTTTAAATGCAGGTCTCTGTGCACTAATCAGAGTCAGACTAAAAAGCCCAAATTAATGACAACTGCCATGGCAACCAAGGAGTCAGGCAGAACAGGAGAGTAATGATACCAATAGCCAACATAAAATTTTAGGAAGGGCAACAAATCAAGACTCTGTAATGATATCTTAGGCACTATTTCCTCCCCTCCCAATCATTCTGCAAGTTGCTGTTTACACATAATGTTGTAATTAAACCAAATAAAACCCCTTCTCAGCAGCTGCTGTGCTCCATGTGAAAGAGGGGAAAGCAGTTCCACTAAGGACCAGGCACATTGCAGATATAATGTTGCTAATTTAGAAAAAAGAGCAAGTTAAAAAGAAATCCTCACAGGTAAAGTGATTTTAGATCTACTGAAAATATATATTTTTTTAAACACAGAAATATTTTAAATTGATAGCTTCCTCAATGCATTTCATGTTTACAGTATTCAGACTGTCACAATCATCACTCTTCTGAAATACACAGAAATGGTTATGGTCATCTAAAAAAACTAAGGGAACTTCAGACTGAAATTCCTAATTTCTCTCTGAAGTAATAATGAAAAGATTAGCTGTAAAGGATTTCAGAGGGAAATTTATGTGCATAATCTTAGAACACAGATTCAGAGCCTGAACTAATATGGGCATTCCATATTATATACTTCATGCACATATGTTTTTTAATTTTTTATGTGCATAAAATAATCTAGGAACTAGTGCTTAAAATGCTTTAAAAATAAAAGAGAACTTGAAAGTCTTGAGCACAAATTTGCTCCAAAGTTTACATGCTGAAAACAATAAAGGTGTATTAATCTTTCCCATTAAATAAGAAGAACCCACACTAGAGGGCATTCTTCTGCAATTTTAATGATGAAATTCAAAGCTATTAAAAAAATAAGAGGCGATGATATCTTGTTTCTAATATAGCCATGTTTGGTTAAATACACAGCAAAATAATAATTAAACCCAAACAACATTTATTCTGAAATCTGTTGAAAATTTATTTTAGAGCTACAATTTGATTAGTTAAAAAGGCAGAATTTGAATAAAACTCATCTCAGCAGTAACAATTAAAAAATTATTAGATGCAATTAAAACAAACACAACACAACTGAGCCAGCTGAGAGTTTGATATAGACTTCCTTATTACGAGTATCTGAGCTGTAGAGCAATCATTATTTTGGTTGTGTTTGCTCAGGTAGAAGGAACCCTCTATCCAGGACTGTCCCTGGGGCAGTGAGTGAGAGCAAGAGGCACCACAGTGGCAGCTGCTCCCTGACAAGCACAGGCACAGACATGCTCTGAGTGACTGGTGCTGCTTAGCAGGAAGTGCCCAGTCGGTCACCAGGCCTTCCTGGCAGGCTGCATACTCTAAGATAAACAGTTCAAGTCAGTAAACATGGAAAGTTAATGAAATGTTAATAGAATAAAACTTATTCTAACTGCTCTTCTTCTCTTTTTCTTATCTCTATTAGTTGTTTTTATTCTTCTTTTATTAAAAAAAGTATTTGAACTACACAATAGTGACAAAGGAATAGTCACTCATGCCAGTGACACTAGCTAGTGACACAATTGCTAGTGACAAAGGAATAGTCAAAAACCTTCTGGTAATACTTTGCAGTGTTCTTTCAAATCATTAAAAAATTTATCAAGTCTTACAGAATTGCTTTGTCTTCTCGTTTTAGGACAAGAGGAAATGACCACGTGTTGTCCCAGCAGATATTTAAACTGGATACTACGAAAATAAATTTTCACCAAGTGGGTTTTTAAACTGGAACAGGCTCCCCAGGGAAGTGGTTGGGCCACAATCCCTGGAGGGCTTTAAAAGATGTGTTGATGGGGTACCTGGGACATGGCTTAGTTGTGGGCTTGGCAGTGTTTGATTAATGGTTGGACTCAATGATATTAAAGGTCTTTTCCAACATAAACTAGTCTACCATACTATTCTACCTAACACAATAAATAGGCAGCCCAATAATCTGTTAAACTTGTTTTTCTGAATATCAGCAATTTCTTATCATACTTTAAGGAATTTTGTTTGTTGGAGATGCACAGTTTTGAAGAAAAAAGGGAAAACAAAAATCTGCCATCCTAGCTGCCTTCAGAAAATAAAAGGAGTTTGCTAACCTGGCATGAACCAGACTTCACCCACATTTCTCTTGTTTTGCTTCAGTATTTTCAAGTCAATAAAAAATTCTCCCCCAGGAATGAGAACCAGTCTAATAGTTTTGGGGCTTTTTTTCATCTTGCAGTAAAAATTTAACTGCCTCTTCTGACAATTGCTATTGCAACACTGTTGTTTCCAGATAAACACATAATCAGAACAAGAACAGCATAATATTTTTCAAATATTGATATAGAACTTTTTTTGTGTAAGAAGCATCAGATTGTCTCAATGTCTCCAACCTCAGTCTTTCCAAGGTGAAAAATGTCTGAGGACTGCTGTTAAAAACCAGTTAATATCTGTTTCTTCAAAGAAAACTTTATAAATCTAGCTTTGTTTAAAAACTAGGCACTTCCTGCAGGTAAGGATGCACTCTTGACCTTCAAAAACAGGGTAGGAAAGAGCTCAAAGCTCTCATCACCAGAGTACATTTTGCCCTATCCACAATTATAAAAAGGAAAAACAGAAATCAACTGTTACTGTATTTGTTTTTAAAAATCTGATTACTTTTCCTATAATCTACACATAAATACATATTTACATATACATAAAGAAACATACTACCCACACTCCACTTCCCCTAACAACTATACTTTATCTACTAGAGAAACTGTTAATCCATTGAGGACTTAAGGACTGTCAATCTGTAATTAAAGGCCAACAAACAGCTGCCTGGATAAAAATAAAGAAAGGCACTGTCCTGAAGGAAATGTTTGAGGGGAAGCAGTAATGAACCTGTAACAGAAAGTAGGTTGCAGTGCTTTCCATACATGTTTTTAAAAAAAATCTCCTTGTAAAAATTATTATTATTTAGCTTGAGGAGCTACTTATGGAAGCAGTGTAAAATGATTACTAAGAAAATGTATGCAAGACTAGTTAAACTAGAATAAAAAGAAATACATCTTGCTTTTTTCTCTGTTTAGATGTGAGTCTATAAGGAAGGTGATTTGAAAAACTATTTACACATTTTCAATTGCTTCACAAATTAAAAAGGACAGAACAGAGGCAGCTCTAAAATTGTGTGGATAAAACACAAGAGGAAAGGATCAAGAGAGAGACACACCTATACCAGTCAGGAGGAAATTGAAATGAGAGGATGACACTCTAACTGAGAAGTTACATCAAGTAGCTCCTCCAGAACACCCTTAAATCACTAAGGCTGGAAGTCCAAGGGATGCTGCTCCCATGACACTTTAGATAATAAAGCTTTTTAGGGCCCACTCAGTGGCTGCACAATAACAACAGTTTCTTCATCAGCACAATTACACTCGTTCTGGTTGCTCAAGGGGGGCAGCAAGAAGGAGAGATGCTGAACTCCTCTCTCTGGTCACCAGAGACAGGACAAGAGAAAATGGAATGAAGCTGCATTAGGGGAAGCTCAGATGGGGCACCAGGAAAAGGCTCTTCATTGACAGGGCTTCATTGTCCGGGCTGGCCACTGGACAGGCTCCCCAGGGAAATCATCAGGATATCAACCCTGTGAGTGCTAAAGGAGCTTCTGGACAATATCCTTAGTCACATGATTTAGTTGTAGGCAGTTGTGGAAGGAGCAGGGAGTTGGACTCAATGATCCTTAAGGGTCTCTACCAATTTGAGATATTCTAGGGTTCTGTATTCCAAAGCAAGTAATTTTCCCAACCACTTGACTTTAACGTGATAGACAAAATTTCAATGCTTCCAATGGGAAATAAAACCAGCCTGGAATTTCAAAACAGTCCAACAGGCAGCCTGCTAAACGAAATTTATTAATCTGTCTCTCAGAAGAAGGATATTGCTAATTTATTCCTCCCCTACCTTGCTCATGCATTAAGACAAAAAAACCTCAAACAAACCACTTCACCTGTTAAACCAACTAATACAGTAAAAATTAATTTATGGCATAATATCAAAAACTTATGACTCATAAGAAGTAACAGTATTTTCTTCGTGACTAAGAAAGTTACTGGAATAATTAAGCTCCAGGATGAATGCAGTAATCATGACTAGCAAGTCAGCTTT
Organism: Anthoscopus minutus; assembly: GCA_013399455.1. NCBI lineage: Eukaryota > Metazoa > Chordata > Aves > Passeriformes > Paridae > Anthoscopus > Anthoscopus minutus. The sequence continues at coordinate 8,050 of VWYI01037352.1, read as the reverse complement.
GCACTGTAAGAGCCAACATAAAGCTGCGGAAGCCAAGAAGGAAATAGCTGCACAACAAAGAATTCTCCAGCCCTTTTTTACACCCATAACTCCCAAAGCTGAGCTGTCAATGACACTGCCACTCAACGATACCAAACAAGTGAAACACCCTACAAACATCCCCTGTACTTTCAAAATACACATGGAGCAACACAGTCTTCCACTAGAATGTGGATATTTAGGGAAAGAATGAGCTTGCCTCTGCTGTCCTCTTCAGTAGTAACTTTATGCCTTGAACTTTTGGGTGTTGAGCATGAGACAATATGACATGGGAGGAAAAGTAAGTGGTACATGGTTCTCAGGAAATCATTCCAATGCAGGAAGAAGAAGAAAGATTGTTTAAAAGAAAATAATCTAACTGGAAACATGCATTAATGAAGCAAATTCCTGGTCTCTGAAGTACAGAAATCTGAAAGATGTGCTTTGCCGTTCATTTCTAGGCTTACAGAAGAAAAAGTGCACTACCTATAGATATTTTCTATGTGTCATATGGAGATATTTTATATATTTATTACATTTCATTCCAATGAAAAGGTAGGATCAAGAGGAAAAGAAGTAACTGCAGAATAGGGTTGACAGAGAAGATTTGAGAAGAATTTAAAAATACTTCATTTGAATCTTAATAATCTGATCTACAGTATCATCTCAAGCACTTCACACAAACCAGGTACTGGTAGGATACAAAATCTAAAGGGGGTTTTAGTTAGTTGGGTTTGGTTTAGTTTTGCTTTTAACATTACTAGGTTTAAAAAGAGTTCTGTAGTATGACACAAAATAGTTTACATTTACAGATTCATAACAGGAGGAAAAACCAGACAGTAGGCACTACTTATGCATTAGCTGAGAAAATAATTTCCACAGTTATGTGTGATTTTATGCATTTCTATCTGAGAAATAAACTTGAAAAAATGGAAACGTTCTTACGCTACGTATTCCTGTTCATCTTCTGCTTGAAAGTGGTAGGTTCTGTTATCTGAAATAAAGAAATACATCTTCTCATTTGCCACATGATAAAAGTTAATGTGTCTATATATTTGGTACCAAGACCCATTTGGCAGCTAAAGCCTTCAAGAGCAATTTCTCTTAAGGCATCATTAATTATTCATAGCTATGAATAACAATTCCAAAAAAATGAAAAAAGGAAAATGAAACTGTAAATTTTGATTCATAGCAATTGTATTCATTTTAAAAGTCTTAAGTTTTGAAATACTAAAGATAAATAAACACATGGATCAAATTTTAGCCTTTCAGCAGTAAAAACTGAAACATAATTAGAAGAGGGCAAAATTAATTTGTTCTTTTTATATAGTTTTTCCCTCCAGTTGAGCCAAGAAAATTCCTTTACTAGCCAACAGATGAAGACATGAAGTGGTTATTACCTCCCACAATCAAAGGTTTATTAGACTGTCCTTTTCAGTATAGAATGTTGGAAGAGTTTATTGATTAATACTCTGTATACAAAGTCCAAAAACACTAAGTTGACTCATCAGAAGGGTTTTTAAAACCAGACTGGATACAAATACCTGTTGTACAAGACCAAAACGGGAAGAAGGGGAATCACAGGAGCTTTAATGCTGAGAAGACAAAGCACTACCAATTTTCAGACAAAGAGAAATATATTTTTAACGTAGGATAAGAGAGGAAGAAATTGTGTTTTCTTGCCCTCCTCATTCCCTCAAACAAGACTCACAATGCAGAACAATCATTGAAAAGCAAGATAAAGCCAAAGGTCTTTCCCCTTCCTGCTGGATACAGCTAATGCATCTTCCAGTAAGACACTGTGTGTGTCTGGATACAGACCTGATCTCTGAGCTCTAGCCTTGTGCTCTACTCAAAGCATCTTGCAATGACATTTTCAGAAATCCCACATAATACAAGATGGTACTAAAGTTGCTACATACGTGATATTAGATCAAAGGACTTTTTATCTTCAGCATTTGGCTTCACCTGGCAGGTCAATAAATTCAGTTTAGCTGGTTGCCTGTTGGACTGAAAAGAAAATTTATTTTATTTTAAAAATATATTGATTTAGGATTATTTTCCCTTTCTGGGGAGTGGGTATATATGATATTACTTAAAGCTTGGACATGCACACATATCCACCCTCAAAAAGCTGGAAACCAGCATCACTTGGTCTGATTTGGTCTCTTAAAATGGACATACTGCAAAATCTAAACAAAATTAAAATCTTCATGGCCTCACTTTATCTGAAAGGGATGAAAATAAAAAATATCTTAAATTTATAATATGTTAATATTAATAATTTTTAATTGCATTTCATCAACAATGGCAAAATTATAATGCAGTTTTTCATTACAACATGCTCATATTCCAAGATTCCTCCCATTTTAAATAAACCAAAGATACAATCCTAAAACTTAGTAGGGGAAGTGGAAAGCTGAAAATCTGGAGTTTCAGAACTCAGGATAAATGCCAATACCAATACTCTGTGCTGTAATTAAGTCACTTAAGGCATGATAATTAAAGGTATCTTTGAGGAATTTGGAATTTATACAGGTAATAAGTTCCATTATTTAATGGATTTAAAAATTTAGAAATTGAGGAATGTCAGTGGAATTTGGGGTAAAGGGGTAGAGGTGATGAAATGGGATCAACTCCTTTAATAAGAGCAGCTCCTGTGCTCGTTTCCAAAATGTTCATGTTACACTCCCACGAGGCAGTTTTGGCACTGCCTCCACCATGATCACCTTGGTGCTACCTCACAACTGAGCATTCCTAGGAAAATCCTTCAGATTCCAAGAACTCACAGTGATCAAAACTTCCCAGCATTTCAAACTTTTAATGGAAAGCACTCAAAATACTAAACACATTCACTCATGTGTTGGTCTCTAACCTAATATCAAAACTTCCCAAGTTCCCAAATTACATGGTTCACATATATACCATGACAATCCTTATAGGCAAATCCATTTGAAATATTAATTGAGAAGTCTGTTCAATACATTTGCCATTTTCTTATTAAACTACTGATAAGTTAAGTCCATAAGCTACAGTTTCACAAAATTTCAAGTCAGAAGCTGAAGTAACATCCTTTTTGCAATAGCAGATTAGCAGCAACAGATTCACCAGGAAAGGATAATGCTATTTATTATTTTCATATAAAGGTATAAAATAACTTACCGTTGCATGTGAAATAGTAAGAATTCCATTTTTAACAGTGCACTTCCTTCTTTGCCATACTTTCCTTAACCTACATAAGAATATCATATTATGTTTAGTAAATAGATGTGACCTCAAAACACATTAATGTTATTATCATTTTGAGACAACTAGCTTTAAAAAACAAACAGATGCAGCCAAAATTTTATGAAATATTTCACCAAAAGAAACTTAGAGATTTGTGAGAAATCTTAATCATCTTTCAGAGAGTTATAAAAACAGTTTTCTTTTAACTATAACTATTTTTTTATGCTTGCTTGTCATGCTTTTTATATTTGCTATATTAATTCAGTTCTGTATTTAGGCTCAAACTTTGGAACCCACAAGTACTTGTGGCACATGCATTAGGAGATTTTGCCTGAAGCAACCACAGTAGAAAAGTACTAAAATTAAAGCCTGAACATTGTACTAGACTTCACTATTATGTGCTACCAGAACATACCCATCACTCTTCTTTAAAAGATAACCTTTCTTCTCACTGCCATACTCCTTATTCCCCTGAAGCTGATGCATACTGTACCCTCCTTGCCTGCTCTGTGAATCCTGAAAGAGAAACACAACATTAATGTTCTCCTGATGTGCACAGTAAACTTCTCTAGCCTTTAATCCTGTATTCTTTTTTCTTCTCTACAACATCACAAATTCTTACAGATTAAAAAATGAGAACTCCTACTGCCTGTTTTACATTCAGCAGAGAGCTTGCTTTGACACAATGTGATCTTGAACTAGAGGCATGTTCAAGATTTAATACATTAGGCCCTTGATGCAAATATGCATCTCAAAACAAAGACTTTTAGAACACAGATATTTCATATTGCACAATCTTATAAGCAAAAAGCAAAAGTCTAAGATAAAATTTCAAAAAGAAAACAACAGATATAGCATGCATATATATAGGAACACATACATAAAGAAGGCAAATGCTAATTTTTTTTAAATAAAAGTATGTATAATTCATGAGTTTTAGTGAATGAAGTCAGCTGAAATAACTTTTGTCCTGTTCTAGTGAAACAATTAAGTGAAATGAATTAACTTGTTACAAGCACATCAGAAAAAAAAATCCCCCAAATTCATTAAAACATTGACTTACTCTCCTAGACTTCGATCACGAAAGGCAAAAGCAATAGAGGGAAGAGAAAGCAAATAATTTAAAACAAGAATTATTATTCATTTAAATAAACATTTTCCTTGAACATAATTTTTATAGCCCTCATTGTTAAAAGTCCCCTTTCTAAAGATACTAAGAGAGAGAAGGCAAGAAGTATTTCTTTAGGCATATTGGTGTTTTGTCTCATCCAGTAACAAAATATCGTAACAAAATTCCAGGCAACCTGGAATATAAGACACTGGCTTCACAAAACAACTAATAGGACTGAAGGATCAAATTTTAATACATCTTCCAATCTTTGTCTTCTTTAAATTGCCTAAAATAATAGTTGTATCTTCCACCACAGGGCTAATTCTGAATTTCCATTGAAAAATATCAGGCCCAAAGTTAACACTTATTTTTTGCAAGTGTATGCAAGAAGCTATAATCAAGGGCACATCAATTTGTTTTTAAATATAACTATGAAAAAATAA
>VWYI01037348.1:43037-95621 GCA_013399455.1 Anthoscopus minutus | reverse complement strand
CTGCCTGTTCCTTACATAACTTTGGGCTTCCCCAGGCGGCCTCTAGATGAGCTGAGCCTGACAGGAAATACTCGGGTAGCCAGTGGCAGTTCTGCTAGGCACAGAAAGAATGGCAGGTAATTGTATTCTGAGTCCAATGGTTGTAGTACCTCAGGCACTATCGCCATTCTGTGGTTAAGGAAAATGGCCACAGAGAGGGAAAATGAAGCGGGATGGTGGAACTGGTGATGGGAAGCACTGAATTTTTGCCCTGTATGCTTGGTTTGAACCAGCTTCATCTGCACCTGGAAACCTACATCTGTCAGCTCTGGTTCATGTACATCATGTTTTCTGAGGGCTCCCTCAAAGCATCTGATCTCTGGTTGGCAGAGCAGCAAAGTGTGTGGCCTTCTGGGGAGCTTTTCTTGGTTTCCTGGTAAAGATGTCAGTCAAAAAAGAACCCATACTGTAACAGGAGAGAGATAAGGCTTTAAGGTATTTTATTTTTTTTTCCCTTTCACAGATACAGGCAAACTCATCTGGAATCTGCCCTTAACCATACACAATGCTAATTTATTCCTTATTTTTGTTTACTCATTTTTTAATTCCACGTACTTGGAGAGATCATAAGCAATGCAGTAATTCAAGTTAGAAAAGACAATCTTTTGTCTAAAATGAGGTTTTCTGAAGTGTTTTTTTCCATAAAGTTGCATTTTAAAGGATGTTTTTAAGAGTGGAGTTTGAGAGTGAATAACTCCTAGAGAATTTCATCTAGAGATTTAAAAGTGATGTCTTTTAATACTGTTTTGCTGTGATCTTTTAAATGCATGTGGTATTGAGCTTGCTTAAAAGATAAACTTGTGTTTTCCTTTCATTCTTCATTTTGGTTGTATGAAGAATTATGTGATCTTCAGTGTCCTTCATTTTGGAAGAGGAGAAGTCTTTCTGCTACTCAGACCACCACACCATGTGGAGAGGCTTTCCTCATGCTTGTGCCACAAACTCTGAGCCTCAGCCTACTTGCAGACCTACAGATGAGTTTGTGTTTCTGCTAGGTAACAGAAATGCTGTAAAACTCAGCTACTGCACAGCCCATTGGGTTAATTGAGAGACTTAATTTTGGGAATACCATTTTGTGATACACATGTATTTTCTAAGAGGAGGAAGATTCAGTTAAACCAATTGTCTGTAGTTTGAGTACTGCAAACCAGAATCCGTTTATCAGTGGAGATGTAGGTAGCACAGCAGGGCCTGGAATGAAAAGTCCAGGGATAATAGAAAAGTTCTTGAGGGTGCACATATGTAGAGAGCAATTTGAGGGCATTTGCCTCAGCCTATGTGATATTGCTCTGCAGTGTAACAGTACCAAACCATAATATCCAGCAGTGTGCTCAAAAAAAGGCAGCTGCTGATGCCTTTTTATTTTTCTTTTCTGAAGAATTTCCCAGAAAATGTGTTCCTCCAAAGAAAGGTTCAAGCTGTGTAGAAGTGGTATTCTGCTGGAGAAATTCTGAGTAATTCTCAGAACTTATATATAAGAACCTCTTTCTTGTAAAACAAGCTGCAGAAAACAAGACTGCTGGGATTTGAGGGGAGCTTTTCTAAACTTCAAGATGTAAACTTGTGCTCAGGAAAGGTCAGCAAACTTAGGAGAGATCTGACCAGGCTATATGCATAACAGATCCTCTCAGCAAAGTTTTAACCTGATGACAAAGCCTTTTTAAACAATTGTTTACCTCTTGTCAGGTTAACCAATGCACTGTTCCTGAAGCAAGAGATGAGCATCCTTGGGCAATTGGGTGCCCATTTGAAGCCACTGTTTCTGAGCAAGGTGTGGGTTTCAGATTAATAAGAAAAGCAGCAGAGGTTAACATCAAATTACTTTGTAATTTGCAGGGATACCATCACTTCAAATCACAGGCATCTGCATGTGTGATTGCCTATCACATCTGCTATCTGTTCATATCTCTGTGGGTGTTTCCCATAACCAACATGCCTGTGCATCATGTGTGAGACTAGATTTTATCTGAATATTGGCTTTTCACACAGTGGCATTTTGTGAGAGTGCAAAAGGGACAAAGGGCAATTAACTTGCTTGGATTCTGTCTTCTTGCTCATGGTAATGTTATGCAATTTGGCTGATCCCTGACCTTCTTGTGCACTCCACACTTATGTTGTAGGTATATCTTGGTAATAAAATGTCATGTAGCCACCCTTATCTTCAACAGATTGTCTGTTTGTGTGGTAGGTTCTTTATAAACACATTTGGAGGCTCTGAGAGTTCATGCCCTGCCTTATCTGCAGAAGGCTTTGGCCTGTGTAGTCAGGCCCAGCAGCAGCAGTGCTGCATCCCAGATAATTGCTTCATGTATAAAAGTATCCTTCTCTTTGAGGATCTCTAAGTTAAGACTGACTGCTGTATAATTACCTATTGACTATGATGAAAAAATCCATCTTCTAGGACCCCAGAAGGTATTTGGAGCAGTTTTATCCCATGAAATCTAGAGGCAATAGAAGAGTAAGGAAGATGAAAACCTTGGAGTCAATTCTAGTCACCCCAGCACTACTGTTGTTAGTTTTGGCAAATCCTGTCTCAGCAGTAAAGCCAGCTGCCATTTTGGCATCAACACAGACAGACTTGGCATGATCCCCTCTGGCATCAAAAAAATGCTTCGTGGGAGCTGGCACCAAAGCTGTGAAACAAGGGTAAGTAAGGCCCAAGGGAAACGCCAAGCAGACATGAGATGAGCACTAAAAATAGTGAGTTGCTGTCATTTGTAGAGAAATCAAATAGCACTTGTAAGAGTAGGGCATCCAAAATCTTCATCAAGGTTGTGCTGGTAGAGAATCTTTGGGACAATGCATGTCTGTGATGATGTGACCAAAGGGTACACGCAGGCTGTACTTTTGGTACCCACATGGTGTAAGACTCTAAAACTAGAACAGATGCTTACCGTCTTGATTCTGTGCTTAAGGGATCCTGTTACTGTCTGCAGACTCTGCCTTCTTCCCTGTCTGGAGCAGATAGTCTCCTCTTGAGCCATTACTAAAGTCCTGTTTGCACACATGGGCATCAGGAAGACAAGGGCTGTAGTGCCAGAAAGCAAGGAGCCAAGCTGGTGTCCCTGTACCACCCCGGATACGCTTGCCCTCCTGAGACAGTCTCGTCAGATATTTAACAGCTGAACTCCCCACTCCCTCCTCCTCCTTCTCCCCCCCAGCAGGCTTAGAGAAAGCTGAGTAGGCTTTACCATGACTTCATTACCCTCTCCAGACTAAAAGTGAGGCCTGACATCTTCATTTGGGCATCTCAGGTGCCCAGAAACCTGGGAATGCTAAACAGGCAGAATCAACCTTATCTCTTTTGAAGCACTTGGTGTCACTTCTCAGTAGGGCACTTTCAACCCTTTACTCCCTCTGTGCCTCAGTGACGAAGGACTTTGAAGCTTTTCAACACTTCTGGGCTTGGATGGCAGGTGTGGATGTTGAAGGAGTGGACACACAAAATCAGATGATTCACATAGACATTGGCATTACAGTTGCATTGGTTTGGCCACAACTCTGTTGCTGTGAAGAAAAGCATGCTGGACCTGTGGCTATAATTTTCTGCTCCATGGGGAAACAGCAGTGGGAACAGTGTCACTGAGGACTGGAAACCTCAAGCTACACTTAGAAAAAACTATTTTTGTCTCAGAGAAGAGCCTGGACTTTTCACTGCCACCACTCTCCCATCAGCTGAACAGTGGTGGGTAGGAGTGTGTCTGAACATCCTGGATGTGGCTGCTTTTATCTCATCTGTCAGATGGGTGGGAGAGGACTCCTCTCTTGGGTATGTTCTCCACAACCACCCCTTGTATGCTCCCTGCCCTTTCCTTGAGTGCTCTTAGGATAGCTTAATACAGAAGGCAGCTTCAGAGAAGTGATTGCTTGCTGTACAAAAGTGCAAAGACAAGTGCTTTACTGTTGGCATTTCTTCACCCACAAAGGAGCAGTGAAGAGGAGGACAGGCTCTCACTGAAATAGCAGATGATGGAGTGGGTAGTGGCTTCCTCTGTGGTGCACACTACTTGAGTTCAGGGCTTGCACATGGCATTTGGGTGGAGATGTGGCACATATTTGTACTTGTCTGCTTGGCTGACAATTGCTGTTTGGGATTCAGTTGGAATTGAGAGTCAATTGGAATTAAGCATGAGCTGTTGCTGTTGCGACTCTTGGTGACACTGAGAATATTTTGAAGTGCACAGTCTCATCCTCTCTGGTTAACCAGTTACTCAGAGAGAAAGACAGGTAACAGCAGAGAGGTTGAAATGCACTATCTATTTCTTAACTTACTAAGCTGCAAAAGTTTTCTGTACTTCTGAATCACTGAGCTGACAGAAGTGACAGCCTGTGGGGAAGAGGCACAGCTTCTCACTACTCAAGCCCTTTTGCTTTGTTGCACATTAAAATTTATTGATCCCTCCGACTGGTTGCAGTGCTAGTTCACACACCAGTTCCAACATGTATAGTGTATTTTCTTGAAATTATTCTTTGCTTTCTCCAACAAGGATTAAGACAGTTTGGCCTGAAAAATAGTATATGCAATGACTCCAGTGTTGTTTTGTAGCTGAAATGTGTGTGGATTGGGGGACCCACTTTACCCCGCTGCTAAACAGTACAGTAATAGACAGAGTGAAAGGTTTGTTTGGTTTGTTTTGTCCTTGAGCAAAAGAGTAGATATTCTAGGTCCTGCAGGTACTGGGAGGTTACCAGCCTGACCTCTTCTTGGTCCTGTGGAATTTGTTGATGGCATTCTTGGTAGGCAGGGCCAATGCTGTGTGTTACATGAACCCGGGACACCTGGTCCTCACACTGGAAAGGAATCATGTTCTTGTAATGGTATCATTAGGATGGGGAAGTTGCCCTTCACTCTTCAGAGATCTGCAAGTGCGCAGGTGGGCAGACATGGTTTGTAGGCAGATATAGCATTGCATTGTTGTTCCAGGGTTGGTGATCTCCTAGTGTCTCATTCTAGTTTTGCTAGCAAACAAATCCCTTTAGAATACTTGCTGTTCAGACAGATGGAGCTTGTTGTTCCTGGATATTGTCTTATTCTAGAGAAATCTTTCTATATGTTTCTTTCCTTTTTCTTCATTCCCTAAACCATCTCCAGGATGGGGAAAGATAAAGTCAAGTCACCTTCATTGAGGTTGCTTCTTTCATATTGTGTTTTGAATGCCTGCCAGATTTGTGAAGTCTTAGTCCTAGCACCCAGGGCTGCAGGCTGACTGACAAAAATGGATAGCTGGTGCTCCAGAAACACTCCTCTTATCAACATGAAAATAACAGAGTGCACTGGGGCAAATGGAAGAATAGTTAGATAAAATTGTTCCAGCTTTATGGTCAGCCTGTGTATGTACCTGCAAAACTATGGTATTAAACTTTAATCGAGAGGATTTTACATATCATCTGTATTTACTGCTCAAAACCTCTCCCTGCCTAGGACCGTAATAGTGGGGCAACTGAGAGCAGCCTCATGCTTCAAGCCTGACAGATTTGAGATACACACATTATTTTATTTTTGCAATTGTGTTATCATAACTGTATCTTCTCAGGGTGTATCAAAATGAGTACTATACCTTGCTTGGTTACCAGACCTGCTTGCAAGCATCTTCCATCAAACATGAAAGCGACTCTAAAATGGCTCAAACTTCTGTCATGTGCTTAACTTGCATGTTGTATCTGAGGTCATGAGGCACAGTGTGTTGGCCTGTGAAGGTACTGAGCAGTATCCTTTGCTTGATATCATGTTTGGGGCAGATGTCATGTTCTGGAGCAGTATTACAGACTGGGAGTGCCTAGAGGCCTCTACTCCCTCTTTTCCAGTAGAAACCTGCTCACCATTATTCTATGGTGGGATCTATGCTGACACACTAAAAAAGGATCATCCGTGGCTGCCTAAACAAGCAAATTTTGAAAGTAATGTAGATCCCATAATCTATCCTGACATTAGTATTGACTTTTCAGAGCCCTCAAGAGAGTCATCTACTGAGGAACTGTGTGAACAAACACAAAAACTTGTGTTTGTTTTGTTCATTTTATCTTGGATAGATGCACTGCCATGTAGCCTTTGCAGATCTTAAATTCCAGGTTTGTGTAAAGGAAGTGAACCCATGCTGAGCCTGCCTTTGAGCTGCTCTTGCTTTCATTAAAATAATTATTATTTCAGCTCTGTTTTCCCCCAAGCAGAGAGCAGTAGAAAATTAGAAGAGTTTTGGAAATGGACGATGAGCAGCTGAAGGCTTTAGGAAAAGATTTTACATTAAGAGGATAGGGAAGATTGATATATTTTATAAGAAGATAGCTAACAGGTACAGAGTAATGAATGGGTGAGAAGATGGATGAGGACTTCTGTTCCCACCTGCTAATAATATGAAAGTCAAATTAGAAGATGGTGAATTCATTCCTGATGAAAGAAACTATTTGTTCACGACCACTGAAACTCACTGCTGCTGGGCAGAGCTTTGAGGCAGGAACTTATGAACTTAAAAAAAGAGGAGGGAGTAAAAGGATACCAGGTGGTATTTACAAAGCAATTGCAACAATTAGGAGAACCTAGGTGTTTTGCAAAGGTATTAAGAGTGTTGATCAGGGTTTTATAAGGGTATGAGCTACCTTGTCCAGCTCTCTTTTTTTTTCTGTCCCTCTACAGGGTTTTTTTTCCTTAGTCGCCTATAGCAGAGTTGTGGAGCACATTGCTGGCCACTGTCACAGTGACTGCAAGAGATGGTGGCTGCTCCTGCTGCAGTCAGATGTGGTAATGCCTGCTTGCAAACCACCTTTTCTGTGTCAGTCTTTCCAGGATTGCTAAATTCACACATAAATTAGGATGCTTTTGCTTTTCTGCCAAGTTACTGCTTTTGATAGTCCTTCACAACTTGTCTTAGATCTGGAATGATGCTTTGCCTTTTGAGTGTGTGCTGGGGGAGAGGCGGGTGGTTAAAGTTAGATTCCTTCTGACAGTAGGGGTTTAGAAACTGCTGCATTGGCTCAGCCCTGGGATCTGCCTAGTCCAAAGCTCTGGATAGCAACAGCCGAAATCGGATGTTTCAAAGGCCAATGTGAGGTCATAGAACAGATTACTAAAACAGAAAGCTGCCCTTTTATATCACTGGTGTTTGTCCATAGAATTGGAGAAGCAAAGACTGAGAATTTGTTTGATCCAGGAGCACAAAAGCTGGAAAATCCCATTGCCTGGCTGATGCTAGTTAATGCTGATGTTTTGTATCTTCCAGGAAATTGCTTTGTTGCTTGTTTTCTCTTAGGGAAGTCAGAGATGTGCTTACCCTTAAACAGCATTTTTAGCTGCTGCCTTGAAGTTGGTGTAAAAACAAGTAATGCTTGTGTGTAGTCTCACAGCCCAGTTGTGGAGAGGACACACAAAGTGGGGCTCTCATTTGGGAAACCACTCTGGGCTGGACTGAGAAGAGACAGCAGTGGTGGTCACTTAGTGGTTCTGGGGTTCTGGCATGTGCAAAATGGGTGTCTTTTTCTGACACTGCTGAAAGCTGTCTGTTCTGCCTTTTTTTTTTTTTACTTTCCTCTTTAATTTTTTTTCTCCTGTTTCAAATTAGCATTTGCAAGAATTTTATGTGATTTCTCTCTCTCTTCTTAAGTGCTGAAATTACTAGTAAAACTGCTACTAAAAAAGGCATTCAATGAAGTCACTATGGAAAAAAGTATATTCCTTTCCTTGTCATATATTTTAATGTACGGGGCTCCAAAGCCAAAGAGGCCAAAAGCCAGGGGAGTTTGTCCTCTGTCAAATATCCATGGAGCTGCTTCTGGGGCATATGGGAGGGGCAATGGTGTCCCAATGTCGTCCCGCCCCCCGGACTGACGAGGACAGCTGCTGATTAAAGAGAAGCACAAAAAAAAGAGGTTGTTGAACTTTCAAAGTGAAGGTAGAAAAGAGAGTTAAATTTAGATTACCTTCTGCAGTGTCATCTTCTGCACCACTTGGAACTTGCTGTACTCCTTGCTTAGGGGAGGACAAACAAGACATGCCATCCTGGGCACCGGATGATAAATTTGTTTATAAGGCTTAATTGCCCTTTGGCATGAAAATGTGAAGTGAGCTCAAGTAGAATGAGGAACCTTTTGACAGGGCTAGTCAGATTTTTCTTGAGGAGAGGTGGATTTGAAATTCTTCCCATCACTTGTCTGATGCTGGAGGGGTCCAATCCTGATCCTTCTGAACTCAGGGAAGCTGTTGCTGTTTCTTTAGAAGGACAGCTGTTATCTGTAGGGGTTGAGAGTTGAACAATGCTGAGTCAGAAAAAGTGGAACTGTGGTGGCAGGCAGAATGTGGCATGGAAGTGCTTTGGATCTGTGAAGACTACCGAGGTCCCCAGTGACTGGAGGTACTTGGAGAAACCATGGTGGTGGCTTCTAGGAATCCCCAGTGCTGTCCAGCAAGCAGCTTCAAACTTCGCTTTTTCCTCAGAAATAGACAAACTGTCTAATTTTGCTTAGTAAGATTTAATCATCACCACGCTGTTGGTTCATGACAACATTTTTAATAGACTGCCCTCCATTGCAGCATCCTCTTTGCAGGGAGGAGAGCACTTTTGCACTTCTGTTCCACAAGGGCTCCCCGTTTGCAGCGACCTGCCTGGTGTCACCCGGCAGCTCCGCAGTCTTAAGGTTCAGGGCTGGGGTTTTTTTTTTTGTTTGTTTGTTGTTTTTTTTTTTTTTTGGTCGGGGTAGGTTGATGTTGTTTGTGTTGGGAATTTTGTGTGTGTGTGTGTGTTTTTGTGTTGGGGATTGTTTCTTGTTTTAGTTTTTTGGTTCGGAGGCGGTTTTTGTTTTGGTTTTGGGTTGTTTTTTTTTTTCAGAACTGCCCGACCTGATGTCATTTCCCTCTTGCAAACACCCCGGCTGGGCTGCGTCTGAGATATGTCACAGGGAGTGGGAGGGAGGAGGAGGGGGAGCTAGCGAGTGCCTGCAGTGTCCCAGGACCCTGTTTACTTTGCATTCCCAGCTGGGAAAGCCCCGGTTTAAATAGGATCGGAGGAACGGGCTGCCCACAGCAGATGAAGAAATGGTTGCTGTGGGGCTTTAAATTCCTGCCTTCCAATGTGCTGGCGTGGAGGATGAGCCTGCAGAATGCCTTTCCTCCTGGGTCTCAGACAGGTAACCAACCGGCTTAGGTGCGGTGGGAGCTGCTTGCTCAGGTGGAAGATGTGACTGATTACTTTTATTTTTATTTCCCCCACCTCCAAGGATATGATTTCTGACTTGCCCAAAACGGAACTGTACAATCAGCACTTCCCCACCCGTGGCGTGTGATCGGGGAGCACAGTTGTGTGAGAGACTCTTTTTATTAGCAAGGAAGGAGCAAAACTGTGAGGCAGGGATAGAAACTTCCTTGTTGTTGTTGGAGGCTTTGCAGCAGGGAGGCTTTTTGTGTCGTGCTCCTGTGCAGTTTTTGTTTGGTTGGGGTTTAGGGTGCTTTTCACAGTCCTTAAAATGGAATTGTGTTTGCATTTTTAAAAACATGACAAACTTGTAACTGTTTTCTTGTATGGGCATTATTTTGTATGTAAAACTGTGGATTTTTTAAAAAGAAAAAAAAAAGGAAAAACCAGAAAAAAAATACCTGAAAATAGAAAGAGTATTTATATATATATATGGAAAATGGCAACATGCTGTGACCCACAGCTTGGTGATTTTTTAATTGTTTTGGGAGAGTTTGAGCTTGAACAAGAAACTTGGGATAATTTAATAGCTGGTAATACAGAGTGGAATGAGAAATGGTAGCAACTGCCCAGCTGCTCTCTGCTGGAGGAGGTGCCAACTATGTGTTCCTAGGCTGGGGAGAGCTAACCCTTTTTTTGGTTTGGGAGGCACGTCTGTGGGGCAGTCTAACTGTAAACTCTTCCCAGCACTGCTGTGATCTGTAATCCACAATAAATATATATTGAATGATATCAGAGTGCTGCTTGCAGTTTCTAATTTAGAATTAAGAAGTCAAGATTGGACTATAACATGCTTTAAACTGCCTACTTTCAGTTGTTTAGCAGTGCTAAAAGACTTCAACACGCTGCTGAGTAAACAGTGCTGTCTCTTTTTTTCCTTATCAGTTCAGTTTTGGTGAAATGCAGCTCTCTCCCCACCCCCACCCCCCCATCGGAAAACAGTTTTACATAAGAAACTACCTCTAGCACAATGACCTTCTGTGATTGGTGCAATAGCTATAAATAATAGTTCACTTGTTAGCACTCAGGGCAGAGACTTGCCTTAAAAACTTAGGACTGAATCAGAGAAGGAAATTCAGGCACAAAGACTGAATGGCTTTAGGTAACTCTGACTTCAGTGAGATGTAGCTGCCTCAAATGCTGTGCTTGCTTGAGACTCATGGGTGAGTTTTTCTTTAAAGTTCCTGGTTTTGTATAATTAATTTTGTTTTAGAGATAGGTTCAGGGCAGTTGGGGTGCTGCATAAGGTGTAAAAGTAGAAGTTAGGTGTAATCTGGCTTCATTTGCTGGAACAGTGAACATCTGGTTGTCTCAGTGGATGGATGGTACTTCTCTGCTGGTAACTTTTCAGCATCACTGGAGGCATTTACAGGAAGCAAGAAAAAAAGGTGTTGCCTCAAGAACACAAGATTCGTGACTATTTTTATCCACTGATAAAGGATATAGTGGGAAAGAGCTGCTTGAACTTTTCTTAGTTTTAGTCATTTTTAGTATTAAAAAATTAAATCTAAGTATTTATGATTGTGTCCTGCATGCAAATACTATTCAGATATTTCTTTTTCCAGGAGTTGTTACTGAACAGTGCTGTTTAATTGAAAGTGTGGGAGGAATTCAGGAACATCTCATCACCTCCATTGTTTCTTGGTTTTTACTTGGAACTTTGAGACTGTAAACACTTGGCTGTCTGGGATGCCCTTTTTTGTTCTCACTCAACACAAGGGATACTGATCCTGGGCTGCGAGCTCAGGGAAGAGGTGCTGAGTGGGGTGCTCTCTCATGAGCTGTGTGATGGGGATGGAAGGAGCAGAGTGAGATCTTTGGCTCCCTAGGACCAGCACCCCTTGCTCTGCACCCCTGGACTGCACTGAACAGCTGCTTTCCCTGGATCTGCCTTCTTTTCTTCTTTGGGAGCAGCAGCATTGTAGCATTGTGGATGGACTGCCAAACACCTGGGAAAAGTAAGGTGTCTGGTTGATTTTGGTTGTTTTATTGTTGCAGTGGGGATGATTTTTAAATGCCTAAAAAGCTAGGTCAGCACTTTCTGACATCAGTACAATGTGAGTATTTAGAGCTCGCATCCAAGGAAACATGATTGTAGAGCATCTCTGCTAAAATCAGAGTTTTAAGTGAGCATTTCCTCCTAAAGCTGGAAGTGGAAACTCAAACACATTCACCTGGTTCACTGCATAGATGAGAAAAAGAAAATTTTGATTCCAACCATTTTCATTTTTGTTTTTAACTGCTTGAGGCTTTCAGCATGGTCTTCTGTTTGGTGGTTTAAACCAACAAAATGCAAGAGGTCCTCCTCAAAGCTGTAATTTCCTAGAAATCTACAAGTGTGTATCTTTAGTATGAGAGGGCTGATGACTGCAACTGGGAAGCTTCTAGCAAGGGGTGAGGAAGTAAACATATGGTACTTAAAACACTAACGTGTAGTTATCAGAATCAGAAATTGAAACTTGCAATAAGCAGAAATGAAACCAGCTCTTACTGAAATATATCAAAGTGTCCGCGTTCTGTGAAAGGATAGTATCCCTTTAAAGATAGTTGGAGTTTTTTTCCAGGATAAATTGATGCAACAAACCAATTTGTTCCTCAGATAAAGGTTAATAAAACCTTGGAGGTTCTGCATCTGCTGGGGGTGAGGATGGGTCTGCTGTGGCTGATTAATCATGGTGATCTAAATATAATTCTCCTGATGCTGGCATTAGCGAAGCAATAAATGTTGTGGATTAGAATTCCCATTTTGGAGATCTTTATTGTGCCTGAGACAGCTCAGAGGCATCATTCCTCTCCCACTTATTATAAGTTTAAATGTTTGGATATTTGCACTTACTACACTTTTTTTCCCACATTCAGCAAAAAAAAATTTGTGGTGGGTGACTTATGAGGAAGCATCCAGACTTGATTTATTTCCTGGCCTCAGCTGTCTCTCATAAGGCAGGCTTATGAGAGGCAGGAATCTATCCCCTGTTGTGCTGGCAGGGCCTGGCACATGAGGTTCCAGTAACTCCCAGCAGTCAAAGCCACTTTAATCTTTGGCAATCTTACGTGCTTTTGTTAAATTGAACCCACCAAAGACATGACACTTGCTCAGATGGTGGATTTTTGCTTTTATGTTCCAAAGGACTAACAGGTATAATGTTTGTGAAGAGAGGAGGCTTTGGTGCAGGCTCAGCCATGCTGATGTCTTTGGGTCCTGAGCTGCCCTGGTGATCCAGGGTTCCCCAGCAGTTCTGCCTGTCCTTGCTGTGATCCCACCTGCTGGCCTTCTCTGAAAAGATCTAGTGAGTTTTAATTTAAGATTAACTTTGATTAGGAACTGGGGGGCTGCTGGCAAACCAGGAATTATTGTAAACCCTGTGGCAAGATTTTACATTCCAGCCTAGTATTTTCAGTAGTAATTTTAACTTACTACCACTCGAGTGCCTTATCTGACAGAGATAATTTTCTTTGGTAGCTCTGTGTTCTGTTTGCATTCTCATGAGCTGTTGCTGATGCACTTCACTAACCAACACTAGTGATAGTCTGATATGTGGGATTGAGTAACAGCCAAGTGGGAGCTAATAAATAGTGGATATCAAATAGTTGTTTCTGACATATTTAATATACTGACAACCGCTTCCATTCTGTTACTCAGAATGCTTGAAGAATATATATGGTTCAAATACTGATTGTGAGTTACTCAAAATACATCAATGCATTTTTCTGAGGATAGTGTCACTTGCTTAAATCCATCCTGCTTGTTATGGGTGCGGCTAGGTACTGAGAGCAAGGGACTGCTGCCTGTGATTAATGAGATTAGTGAAATAACTAGGTCAGGATTTTGATTTATTATTAAATAGATGCTTATTACCAAAGTCCCTATGAGAGCTGCGAAACCAGAAGGTCTGGAGTGGTCACAGGTTGAGCCCAAGTCCTGTTAAAGCCAGTTGTATCTTACCCTTCAGCAGATGCCATTTTGTCAGTCTCCCTTCATCCTGTTGCTGGGCTTTTCTGAGTCTCTCTATCTGTATGCCTCTTATTCAGGCCTTTACTCACCCCTGTCATCCTGTTGTTTCTCGCCATCTCTTCCTTTTAAAATATTAATTTGCTGCATGGTGCCTTGACAAATGCTGTAGTGAAGTTTGGAGAAATTAGGGAATTAAAGTAGGTAAAAGTAAATGAAAGTAGGCTATCCTAGGAGAGAGGAATAGTCTATAGACTGCTGTAAGTAAATGCAAGTCACATTTCCAAGTGTTTCCCAGGGTATTATGAGGATTAGGATGAATGGATACTCTGGCAGTTTGAATGACACAAAGAGGCCATATAAAGGTGCTCATCTTTAGGGTAATGGAGTCTGGATTTCTGTGGAAAGAGGAGACAGGGAAAAAGCTAAAATGGTTATTAGATTTCGTGATACTGGCCACTGCTGGTTTTGGTTACCTGATTAATGCCAACTGAGGAGTCAACTTTTGTAGGTGGTTGGCTGCCAAATATGCACTTCTGAGCGTGGGCTGTGGTGTTTGTTGCTGCAGTTGTACGTATTAATTTTCAGCTTGGAAAAGAGCCACACTAGCCTGGAATTTGCTCATCTTCATCTTTCTCCCTTCTGACTGAGCAGCAGTGTGTGCCCAGGTTAACTGACTTTTCAGAGTAGAAAAGAGAGAAGTGCTTTGATCCTTTTATTGTGATGGAACTCCACAGTCAATCAGTTATTTCCATTCATTTCCAACATTGGCTTCAGACACAATAAATTCTAACAGATTTACAGCTATTAAACCCAACCATTTACTACAGAAAACCTTTACAAAAGTGCAGTAAGGAAGTCTGTTCCATCCTTCCTTGCAGCAAGGAGCAGCTCTGTCAACCTACAGACTTTCATGATTGCCTCTTGTCTTGATTGTGCCTCAGATTTTGACCTTTAATTTGTCACATAGACCTGCAGTAAAAGTCTAATACTAAACTGAAAGGCGAAGAGAATAATTGGCTTTTTTCCTTGGCACTGACATTACTGTTTGCTGTGGCTTCAGACCTGACAACATACAGCATTGCCTTGAGTTCTTTTGTATCTACTACTGCTGGATATTTTAAGGATTATTTGTAGAAGCACTTGATAACAAAAGTGGTCTACTTGGCAGAGTTGTGGAGTTGCCAGTATGGTTGAGGGTTTATCACAAATGCTAAATATCAACAAGAAAATAAGGGAAAAAAAATCTTTTTCACTGTTACTTTTTAAAGTTTATGACATGTGAAGACTGATCCAAAATGCCACATCTTAATATAAAGAGATTCTCAAAATGCACCAGTTGAGGTCTTCCCAGCTCAGCCCGTTTCATGACAAAGAGCCTGTACCACATATCACAAATGGTTTCTGTTGGACCGGACTGGGAGGCAGCACAGGTTCCACGTCTGCAGTGTTCTCCCAAAAGCTCCTGATTTTTTTATGTGTCAGGGACTGAGTGATTCCAGTTTCTCAGACTAGCTCTTAAGATAGTAGCACAGATAGCATGTGCTGTGATGCACATGCAGCTTACGCTGATTTACAGGACAAAGCTGTCCCTGAAACTAGCTGGGAATCTCCTAGGCTTTGTAGATGGAAGATAGTGGATGGCATGTTGTGGCTTCTTAGTTGTGAAACAAGACTATTCTGCTCTAATGGAGTTGAATGCTCTTTGAGAGTGGACCCATGTAGATCCTGCGTAGTAATCTTGCCTGGAGGTATCTACATTTAGCTGAACAAAGACTGGGAGGGATGTGCTTGCTTGCCTGTACAACAAGAAAAGGAGGCTTTCCTTCAGCAGGGAAGCCCACTCTGGAATGTAATAGCCACTGGCTATTGGGGAAGAAACTGCTTTTGGAAAGAAACCCTCCCCCTTTCTTGTTTTCCTAAGGCTACCTTAAAAATACTGCAAAACCCCTCTATAATAGTTCAATAAAAACTCCATGCTGGTAAGAATGACTGAAAATTACCATTACAAGTGCTGCTTGCAATGGAAATTAGAAACAAAGGCAGGTCAGTAAAATATGAGTGCTCCAACTTAGCTTCCATGAGAATTTCTTCCACCATATTTTTCTTCCTCTCTATAAAATCGGTCTTTCAGCACTGTGCCTTGTCTATGGCTCTTAGTGTGGAAAAGGAGATAGTATGCTTTCATAGCACAAGCACTTGGGATATTGTTTCCAGGAGACATTTAGACTCTAGATAACTATATTGCTGATATATCTTAAGTAGTTTGGCAGCTTATGACACAAAGAATGCATGGGAGAAAGAAGTAGTGCTGATAAAATTCTGCTGGTATGAAAAGTACAGCCTGAGATTTAAACAGAAAGTGAAGTTAGATCAAAGAACTTGGAAATAGGTAGAAATTTCCTAGCAAAGAATGTTACTATCTCTATCATAGCCAGGGTGGCTCTACATAGCCTCTTCCTTGACTTGCAAAAAAGGAGCAAACTGTACAGTGGCTCAGCTTTTCACAGAAATGAGTCTTGACTTAAAAGAGGGAAGGAGACTGAAACACTTTTTCCAAAGGAGTCACCTGTAACATATCCCAAAACAATGTTCTCCTTGTGCTAAAATCTTAACCTACTAGATCTCTATTTGTGAAGATCTTTTGCTGCCTTTACCATTTATGTCTTTCCCTATGCCAGGCTGTGTAACCCTGTGTTAGAGGTAGCCATGCTCTGAGCAGTAGTAGGACCATGTGACCTGCTGGGATCCTTTCCAACCAAATTGCTCCTTGATTCTGTGAAACTGTTTGGAAACACGGGTGACAGTTCTGGGTCTGACATGTGGCCCCCGAGTCTGGCAGCTCTGTGCTCCCAAACGTTTGTTGGTGGCTGGGCTGGCAGAGGGCGGCAGAAAGGCTCCAAAATTAGCTGCTTGGACTTCGAGGTGCGTGGCTGGTGGTCAGCACTACAAGGACTTGAGAACCCTTGCCTGTTCTGAACTATGGGAAAAAGTTCTGAAAGCCAACTGCAGGACTATTTGAAGGTACAAGCATGTATGCAGTTGCAGGGAAAGCATTTGTCTTGGTCAGTGTCTAAAGAATCTCTGGACAGTAAGATTTAAACTCTGCTCTAGATAGGAAACAGGGTGTTGCCTGAGACTTTATCTCCAGAAACAACCTGCAGAACGCCGTCCTAGCTGCTCAGGATGCTCTGTTGAGAATGAACTGACACACCCATTGGCCAGCTGGGTTAACAGAGAGCCCTGCACATAAGCATGCGTGGAAAAGTCATTTCCAATATAATGAGGTTGGCAAGATGGAGTCAGTAAGTTCAAATGAAAGGATGGTGTGATGAAAGTCTCTGAAATCAGGACTGCTGCAAGTTTTTAAGTGGGAAAAATATAGTTGAAGATATTATGAGTTGCTGCTGTCCAAAGACGCTGATTTCTTCCTTATTGCTACTCTTTGAAGCAGGCAACACTGAATGGATGAAATTTTTGGGGAGTAAACCAGAAGTGGTCAAGGACGGATGAAGTGTGGTGATGCAGAGGAAATCATGAAACAGCGCTGTGAGACTCTGGTTTTTCACCAGGTCTATGTGATTCATTTGCTGGTTCAACAGGTCACATTGATCTTCATGTGTCACAACTACAAACCTCAGCCAGTCATTCTCTGACTTGAGCATTATCAAAAGGATTGCAATTTTGCAATGGCGTCTTAGTTTCTCAATTCTCTTCATATGAGAGCCAAAATCTATGCTGTTTGTCAGTTATATTAACTCTGCAAGGCCAACAGAAATGAGGGAAAATGTAAATAAAATAATAAGAACAGATAAGAGAATAGATGTGCCCTATTTCTAGTTCTTTTGCTTTCTAAAATTGCAATTTTTGGAGTGAGTCGCATGCTTGAAGCAGAAAATGCTGTGCTAGCTCAGCAATGTCTCCTAATAGTTGCCACCAGTTTCCTTACCATATAGGAAAATGGTGTTCCTGCTGTTGACATGCCAGCATCTCAAGACAAGAACTTAATGTTTGCTTTAGCTGCCTGTAGTAGTTGGGCTGGTCTGTCCAGCAAAATGTTTGTCTCTTCCTGAGAAATAGAAGCAGATACCCTTCCGGCTTGTTGCTTCTGTAGGTGAGTTTTAAAGGTGCTTTTTAGAGCCTTTTGTGGAAATCGTGATGTCCATGGAGGGAAGGGAAGCAGTACATCATGTGCTGAATTGTGCCCTCAGATGATCAAAACCCTTTCAAAAGTTTGTGTGACTTCTTAGGAGGAAAGAAACAGGATGGGATCTTTCCTGCTGAGCCTCAGATGCAGGAGGTTGTTCTGCTTTTAGAAGTTATCTTGCTGCTGTAATTTTGGTGCTCAGATGAGAAATCTATGTCGGGTAAGTGTGGCTCCATCAGGGTGCTGTGTGGTGGGAAGTACTGGTACTGCTCTAGGTCCCCAGATACACTGAAAACTTTATGCAGGACTGCTCTGCATTGAAGTTGCTGCCTCCCATCACTTGTTCAATGAGGTGGTTCAGTGTTAGAAATGCACTTGGTATTTTGCATGTGTGGTGGCTCCATAGAGGTTTGTGAGAAGTGTGGCCCTGGTGCACTCACATAAAAGAGAACAGTGCAGTTCAGCCAGTGCTGGGATCCATAAATGTGCATCCCTGTCACCTACTGGTGGCATTTTGTTGGGCTTTAGTGGGTTGGTGTTTTCTTATTTGCAGGCTGGTACTTCCAAAACTATAGTTTTCAACACTGCTTTCAGTATAAGCCTACCCACATTTCCATTTCCTTATAATAAATTTCAAGTGCAAGTAAAAATAAAAACTTTGTTACAGTAGTTTTAAGATTTGTTTGTTTCTTAAACTCCATAGTGTTCTCTGAACTCCCAGGTTGCTCCAAAACCTATTAGAGAATGTACAAACCACAACCTGTAAAATGCTTCTGTTTTCTTGTGTTTTGTACTTTTTCCCAGCCATATTTCAGACTAGCAGGAAAACATGGACTTTGGGGGAAGTGGTGCACTGTGGTGGGGCTGAGACCTCACACCATAGACCTTTTCCATGTTAAGTGTCTTGAGGACCTGCTGGGTGATATGCTACAGCTGATTAGGCTCTGCTTCTGGACTACTTTGCTGTTCCAGGAAGAAGTTTTACAGGAATGCTGATCTTACATAAAGCGCATGGCTAATTATGAAAGAATCATTTTAGATAGGAATCTTGCAGGAACATATTGTAATTATCATTTAGATCTAAATGAATCCAAGCAGTCTTTTCTCAAATTATAACATTCCCTTTATGAATGCTTTTCCTCTGCTTGGCATTCAGCCCCAGTAATACAGTGATACTGTGTACAATGTGGAACAAATCTCGTCTCTTCTTTCAAGAGAATGCCTGGCTCCCAAAATGTGGTAGCTTTTAGTGGAAAAGGAGAGGGATGATAAGACAGCAGCGCTGACTAGATGCTAAAACAGTGTAACCATGGGTTTAGAGATATGGGGATTTTCTTCTGCATGGTCCTTTGTGTATTTCGGTGGTCCTTAGATGTCTTTTAACCTTCTTATGCATTTTAGAGTTTCCAAACACCATGACTTGTACTTTTCAAATGCTTGCAGATCATTGAGTAAAACATTTACAAAAGATACTGACAAAGCATCTTAAAAGTGTGTCTGTTTAATTTTAGGACAAGGAAACCTGCATGGGTGTCAACAATCAAAGTTACATATGTGAAACGGGCCACTGTTGTGGACAATCCCAGTGTTGCAACTACTACTATGAACTCTGGTGTAAGTCCTTCCATTTTGTATGGCTTCCCTTCCTAATCTGCATGGCTCTCATACCATACTACAGGTCTGGCTTGTGTCCTATGGGATTTTGTATTCAGCCCTTGTTGTGCATTGCCATAGCATTTCACTGCAGCACAATCCAGAGCTGATGTGCTATGACAAGGAAATAGAGTTGTCACAGTGGGTGCCTTCTCAGAGTAATGTGTCATCTTGCCACTGTTGTTTGCTCTTCTCACTGATTTGGGTACTCAAGATGACATTATACATAAGTGAGGAAACCATAATGAGGGAGCAATGCCATACACTCAGCACTAAAGCTTGACACACGCAGGCGAGGAATTAAGTCAGTGTCTTTCATATTGTTGGTTTAGTTCTTTGCAAGCACAACAAGTTTAAATCTTTTATATCTTTTAAAATATGTCCTTTCAAGGAAGAGAGCCAGGGTGCTTATTCTCTTCAGGAATGTTTGGACTCCTTGTGTAGACAGTCTTGGGTAAATCCTGTGGGTTTGCAGTAGCTGAATGCTGTGCTGTGAGGAACACACATTGCCCATTGCAACCCCTCTTATGTCCTCTTGCCCAAAATGTGAGATTTGAAAATACCAAGGTTTTCAGCGAATGGTTGAGTAACTGTACCTGCTGAGTCCCCTTAGATGGCAGCAGGCAGGTCAAAGCAGGTGGTCAGCAGAACTTGTTTAGGATATATGGAAAAATGGAAAGTTGAAAGCGCAGGAAAATAATAAATGTTGAATTTTAAAGGAAGACTTAAGGTGGTTCAGTCTGATGGTGTCTTCTTTCTCGAGGAGGAACACAAAAGGTTGAACATTGATGTTGTGCTGTTGTACTGCCCCAAGCTGGGAGGTCATCTCTGCTCCTGGAATTTGGAAATATGGTGCTCTGAGCATTGTATCCCTACAACAGATACTTTTTTACCACACCCAATGCTAGTTTTTATGCAGATATGCTTTTTACTTAATCCCTCTGTTGTTCCTGCAGTTTCACTTTCCCAAAGTAGCTTGTGTGTGTGGAAACATGTTTTACCTACAAAGACTGTCACGTAATGTGAACCCAAAGACAGGAATAGCTGACACTTCATCCTTTAGTCTAGAAACATGCTTTTACTTCTCAAATTAGCCAGTGAAGTATGGATGATGTGGTTATAAACTGAAAAGAACTCTATAGTAAGCATCTTCAAGCCACACTATGCTCAGACTCCAGAGGCTGGCTGTGTCAATACTAATGGCAGGATTTTAATGTATTGCAGACCTTTTACAGCAGACTTATTTTCCAAAATGCCCAAACAGTTCAAGAAACAGTTCAGGATAGGGGTCAGAGAGCAGCTCCAGGGAAGGCAGAAGACTGAGAAACAGACATGGATATATTGGAGCCTATGAGTGCTTGGATCAGACTGTAGCAGTCAGCAGCACAGGCATGACAGATGGCAGGAATTTGTTCAGACTAGAGGGGGATGCATGGACAGAGCAGAGTAAGGAAGGTTAAACCCAATTTTGCATTTGTGTAGGTGGGAATGTAGAGGAAGATGCATTTGTGCAAAGGCTTACAAGCTCCTTGGCAAGCAGGATCTAAACTGAGCAGCAGCATGGAGTGCAGCTGCACACTGGAGCTGGTGGCACGGTCACCATGTTTCTCCCATGGACATCTTGAAAGAGAGGCTTAGTTGAATTGCATACAGACACTCTGGTCCAAGCAATAGCCCCCTGCCATTTTAATGGGATGGTTTAACTGTCTTTGTGCTCTCAGTATGGCACAAACTTTTATACTTGGCAGTTCCTGGCTGCATCATAAAAGTTCTTGGAAGACAGAACCAGATTTTGTTAGAAGGAGGTAGAATATTAAAGGCTTCTTTTTAGAGCAGACTCACAGGTCACAATGAGATCATGGAATAAACATGTTGGTCACACACCCTGCTGGATGGTTCCTCAGGGGAGATAGGTTTCTGTTTGTTCACATTCCTTCTGCCTCACAGGTAGCATCCTGTACCACACCAAAATCAGGGGAGTAATTCAAATGAGATCTGTGTTCTAGGCTTTTTGCAAATTCAGGCAAACATCCAACATTGGTTTAAAATCAGTTAATGTTTTCAAAGCTTGCTTTGTCATTATGAATGGTAAGAAAAAAGTTTCCTTTGGATGGGAAGGAGTCATAGAAGGGAGTACATCCTTTAAATGTAAACCCATATTCTAGAGCTTGTGAGCTTAGCTGCTGCTCAGGGGTTGTGGAGTATCTTTAAAAGGTACGTATGCTGAGGCACTCTGAAGGACTTCAAGGTGAAAAGTGGTGATAGTAAATGTAAGTAGTCTTAATATGAGCCATGGAGGGCAACAGCTTTACATGCTTGGGAATAGATTAGCTTTTTAAAAGTTAATAATAACTTTTGGTTAATGAACAGTTAACATAGCAGCAGCCTTTAAGTATGGCTTCATGATTGTTCTGTTTTGATTTTAACCAGCATATGCATGTACTGAAGTACCTTTTGAGAAGTTTTTGCTTCTCTTTACCTTCTCAGACCACCAGTGTGTGTTTCAGACTTTTGTGTGCCTGAAAACAGACCTTCTTGCTAGTACTGTTGAATTAAATCCTGGATTTATCTTCCACCACAGCTTTATGGGAAGCAGAAGCAGAGGAGGGTGGCATTTGAAATGGAAAAGAAAACTAGTCTGTCTTTGCTGGACATGTGTTCTGAAACACGATCCTGTTTTGTGGTCACTTGGAATTTTTCCTGTAAAAAGGACCTTTTTCCTTGTTTTGGAATTTGAGGGAAGTTTGTCTTTGAAAATAGCTGATCTCAGCATTCTAGACAGCAAGTAAGATTGTGGTAATTTTAAACCAGTCGTTGAGGGTAGCGGAAGAGGATGTAAAATCAAGGTATTATTTTGTTAAGGGGTGGAGTAGAGGAATGGAGAATGTGATATGCCAAGCAGGTGGACAGCCTGTGTTTAAAATTAGATAACAGCCCAGTTCAGATTCCCCACCCATCTCTTACTAAACTATATTCAGATTTACAGATGTAGGTGTGTAATAACTATGTGAAGGTCTAATTAGTTCTCAGCTCAAGCTTGGTAGCTGGTAACATGGTAGGGGAAAAGCTGCATTATGTCTTTAATTTTCTTGGAACATAATAATAAAAAATAAAACAGAAAAACTTACTGTTGTGTTTCCTCACATAGAGAAAGATGTTTGGATGGTGGATGAGCTAGGTCAGCATTTTAATTGAACAATTTACTTGGACTCCCCAGAGAACTCATGGTCTCCAAGGGGGAGAACGGCAGCAGCCACTGGATTTTGCTTCCTAACAGTTTTTATTCAGATCTCCATGATGTGATTGTGATTTGCTGGAGTTTTCCAATGCTGACCTTTTTCCAGGCGTGGCAGGTGTCTTATTGCTTAAACATTCTGAAATACCACTTTTCAAAATACAGGAGAGAAGGTAATTGAGGAATGCAGTTCCTGTGTTTTGCAGGCTAAGAAGTAAGGCTTAGAGGTTTTGGATTTTCCCAGGTTTGAGAGTATAATGTGGACTGAACACTAAATCCAGATCTCCTGACATCCATCCTCATGTCTCTCCTTGCCTTTGGAATCATTAAATGATTCCAGAGGCTCAGAACGCAGCAAGCAAAGCTGTAGAAAGTACATTTCATTGTGTGGTTGGAAAAATAGTACACTATTCTTCAGGAATCATGGAGAATGGAAACAGGCAACTGTTCACTGCTTGCAAAAAGTTGTAGGATTTAGAAGTTTAAGGGCTTAGCTGGTCTCGGGTCATTTAAGCACTGTGCAGCAGCTCAGCACCTGGCAATGAGTGTTCATATATTGCTTGTGCCTGTTTTGTTTCCTTGTCTTTTTTAGCAGTAATTCTGAGCCCTTCTGTTTCTGAAAGAAAGAAAAAAAAAAATCTTGACTGTTTAGGTCCTAGTGGAAGGGTTGTACAGGAAAAAATGTTCTGTTTGCAAGCAGTGCAGTCAATGTTTTTGCTGATTTTGAACATTCTGCTCGTCTCTGCACGCTTCCCCTTGGAATCGCTAGACAGCTCTTTTCCCAAAAAGCATGCTGCCAGAAAATACTGGCAAGGATCCGGTTAGTTGCTAAAACTAAAGCAACTGCTGTACCATGTACATATTCCAGGAGGTCAGCTTTATAGTAGGAATTTATGTCCAAGAGTTTGCTGTATTCTCCAAAACACTCAGTCAAACAATGCACCAGTCTCATGTTTGCGTCCTTAGCTCGTGTTATCTTATCTTATATGGTTTTTCAAAGAGAGATTTCTGCTGTTTCTTGCCTTTCACCCAGCCTTCTATGTGGCTGTACTCACTTCTCTTTCCTAGGTGTCTCAAACTTCCCCTTGGGCTGTTCCTCCTCAGCTGTGCTGCAGCAATAACCCCACTATGACAAAGCCTCACTGACAGTACAGGGCAAACAACAGATGTCACAACCACACAGAAGCTCATAATAGATAGGGTCACTGAGGGAGTTATTTTCTGATTTCCTTGGACTTCTTGTAGCCTAATGCAGACAGCCACATCACCTTAAGTTTGTTTTGGTCAGGCTCAGTAAAATTCCCAGATCCAAAGCAGAAGGCAAGCTGTCTGACATAGCCTGGCTATTCAGATGCTGACTTTTGCCCTCTGTGGCTGCTTCCACCTGTGCTGTGTTAAACAGCATGGAAAGGCAAGAGAACTTCCTGGTGTTGTTTCACCCCCTGCCTTGCAACCCTACCTCCAACCTAGCTTATCACCAAGTACCTAGATCTGTTCCCAGATGTTCAGGACATGGTCTCAGCTGGATGTTCCTCTCTGGTCTCTGTTAGACTATTGTTCAACATGTGTTTTACCAACATAGATCACTTGGGAAGGACTGAGCTTACAAATGTGTCATCTGGAGCATGGGAGCAATTGCCCTTGGAAGACTCCCTCCCTAGGAAAGGGGCATGAAAAAAGTGTCTGCAGATTTACTGCCTCACATTGACTCTTATTGCACGATAGGCAAAGAATTTTTCTGAAATTTGTGTTTTTCCATCTTATCTTATTGCAGTGGGTGTACCATATATAGTAGACACTATTCTGAAAACTAGAAACCAGTTGCATTTAACGTGTGACTCCTTTTGTTACCAGTTTGGGAGCAAGCTAGCAGGAGTTGGAGATGGCTTCAGCTTTTTTCTTTTGCCATTGTACTCTACAAATATTCAGTAACTTTTTCCTGCAGTGAGGTCAGGCTGGGACTGCAGTTCCAATGACTTAAGCTAACATAAAACTGTCACTAAAAGTCACAGTCTTTCTCTTGCTGCTGAGTTTGCCAAACGAGTTTCAACCTGTTCTGGTTCCCTCAAACCAGTTCAAACCACAGTTGCGCACAACTTTGTGCCGGCGCAAGAAGAGGTGGAGGAAGCAGCAGGAGGTATGGTTGAGACAGGCAGGAGAGGATCACGTCTTTCAGCGGCTTCTTTTATTCTTTCTTAAAATGTTCATGGGCCTATGGCCTGGATCCTTCATTTGGCATTCTTGAGCAGCAGTGTTGGCTCATACAGGCTCCTGCCTGCAGTGGCAGGAGATGATGGGACCTCTCTGCCAAAGGACGCGATTAAACCCAAGGGCAGCTGGGTTGTGGTATCAAGTAAATTTCTCTTCCCCTTTTTGATTATAATTTTGGCCCTGTGAAAAACGATTTTTTTCCAGCCATGACTGACTGTGAGGCCATCATTTGGGACACTTCTTAGTCAATGACGTTGTCCCACTTCTCCTTCTGTTCAGAACCAGCTCTCATGGAACCAAAGCTATTACCCAGATGCTTGTCAGGCAGACACAAAGGCATTTTGCAGTATGTTTTGGCTTGCTTTTAGGGGATTTCCTGCCAACAGAGCCATGGCATTTGCCCAAGTTTACCATGAACTTGAGGGCAAATTTCGCTGTTCATACCCTTGGAACGCTCCAGAAAACATTTTCCATTTTGCACAGGATAAAAGGAGCTTCCCTCAACGGCATTGCTGATGGCAACATCCCAGGCAGCAAATACAGTACAGCATCAAAGCAAGCATTTCTCCCTCTTTTTTCATGAGGAAGAAGTTCTCTGTTTTTAAAATTCTTAAACTGTTTTATTCTTACTTTTTTTGAAGTTTGAGCAAAACTATGGTTAGTATCCTAGAAGGGGTTTTCTCGAAGCTTTAAGCATGTTCTTTCACAGCTGGTAGGAAACATCTTTGGTATATGACCATGTGATGGGGCTCCCTTTCTCAAGAATGCTGTAAATGTAGCAGCCTTCTCTTTCTTCAGTATTTCCTCTGGTTGTGAGAGATGGCTTTCACGGGACCTGATTCCATTCCCAGGTGTTTCTGCAGCTCCCATTCTGACTTCCTGAGCTTTGTGCTCATGTCAGGCTTACAGGTCTCAGCTTACAGATTGGTGCTGCTTCTTTTACTTTTATGAAAGGTTTTGGTGCTCTGGCAGGGAAATCTCTTAGCAATAATTAACTCCTCGGCAGTGTCTGTTTTATCTTTGCTTGCATCATTATCTACCTGTAGGTATCGCCAGTGAATTTAACAAAAAATATAGCAGTGTTTCTCAGGACTCAGCCATTTTGGGCTGGAGAGTTGCAACTTCTCGCTTTTCCATAAACCAAGAGCAAGACTGAAATTGCCTTCAAATCTAGTGGTCTCCTGGTGCCTGGTGCCACTCCAGACTGGTACTTTGCTTTGCTCAGGCTATTCATCGTAAGTTGTATTTCCAAAGTCACTGGTTTTTATCTGGCATGTTGTCCTCAGGTTGCCATAAGTTTTTGTTCCCAGTGGTCACTGACAGATGGCTCTGGAAAATACTCTCAAATCAGACATTTAATGGCAAATTTAGCTTAGAATGTGTCTCCCAACTGTTTTTCCTTTTCCAGTGAGTGCAGTGGTAGCTCAAGATGATGCTGCTGAAAAGCAGCTCATATCCATTTGGGAAGAAGGTACATCTTGAAGAGCAAGAGGAAGGCGTTTGGCAACAGTGAAGGCTTTTGGGGACAATGAAGACAACCAGAAGCTCAGTTTTAATTGGCTTCTAGAGGCTTTTTAATGCCAAATTTTAGTTGCCTCTGTACATCTTACCCATTCTCAGCACAAGGCAGAGTTGGTACCTGTTTTTACCCTGAAGGAGGTGTTAGTGTGCTGCTGCTGTGCTTGGCCCCTGTGTTTCCTGCTCGTGCAGTGTTGTCTTTGGGTGAATTTGCAATTCCCTTCTTGCCAAACGAGCTGCTGGCTGCACAGGCCAGTGGTCTGCTTAGCTTACCTCCCTGCTGCTGGTTTGAAGCCAAGCCTCACCAGGTGTACATATGCACAGCTCAGCCATGAACATCTTCACTGTTCACTCCATACTTTTAGACATAATATTTAGAATTGCACTTGGCCTTGGAGCATAGCTTTCTTCCAAATAAATGACCATACTATATATTTGCTAAGCTTTTGCAGTTTTTTGTTCTGCAGCCAAAACTGCAGCTGTGCCCCAACTCTTGGCAAGAGAGTGTTATACAGCCTTTTATGGAGACCCTGAACTCCCAGCACCCTACTGGGCTTGCAACCAGAGCTGGGCCCAGTCCTTCTCCCAGCACTGGCACCTCTGCCCAAGTGACAACCAGGGAGCCCCTTGTGTGCCTCAGCTCCCATGGGTGTCCAATCCTATTGCTTCTGATGCACTGGGGGCTTTCCAGCCCAGCGGTGCAGATGTGCTGTTGGGTGACAAGGTGGGGACACAGCCATTGAAGAGGCTTCCAGAAGCCAGGCTGGCAAATGACTCTGGTGGGCACATGCTGCTGATCTCCTGAGATCATCCAGGCAAGTCCTCCAGGCTCGTGCTGAGTCAGGGGTTGAGTAATTCCTAGAAGCTCTAGGAAGTGTCAGTGGTTAATGAAACCAGGCAATAATGTGGTATTAGTGGGTTCTTTTTCTGGAAGTTCTCACAAAAAACAGCAGATCTCATCCACTCACATTTGCGAGTATGCACAGACCCTTTGCAGGAGAATGAAGGAGGTGTTCCTGGCAGGGAGGCCAAATTGCAATCCACTAAATTATGGTGTGTTTACTTAAATGCCACCTGTGGTTTCAGTAGGATCCAACATTAATTTATTGTCCTAAGCTGTTGTATGTTGTTACTGCGTGTTGTTAACAGAGTTGCCACAGCTCTTCCCAGGAATGGCTGAGCTTACTCTGACCCCTACTCTGAGCTTGTGCATCAGTATGTGTGCAAAGCACTTTGGGACTTTTTTTTGGAATGGGTAGAGAAGTTTTCTAAAGAAGTACTTTTTAATCTTCTGGATGTAGGCTTGGGTGGGAGCAGTTATTCCCTGCAGAAATATTTGGCTGCTACAGCTGAGATTGCTTAACAGTGGCAGTTCTCCAGGACATCTTAACTAATTAAGTGCTGCTTGCTACCATTGCATCTAGACTCCTTGGGAAAGGACATGATCAAATGTGTTAAAAAGCATCTGTTTTCATAACTGTAGCTAAAATCCCTGGATAGCTGGGTGTAATTTTCCATTGTTATTGAACATGATCATTGACTGCTCTTTGAAAATAAGGAATACTTAGAAGATGAACTGCAGGCCTACTTCAGTGCATAGTGGCATGCTGTGCCAATGACCTGGTTTTTATGAGTGTATTCTTGCTTACTCAGCAAGCAAGAGCCAAGGGACCTTGTCTTAGCAAGAAATAAAGTGTATTTATTGGTGAGAGTCTTCAAACTGTGAAACAGCTGAACTGTTGCATTTGTGTACCAAGATTTTGGTAGTGATAGAGGCTACAGGAATGATTGCAAGTGTTTGGCTTTGGAGCGAAGGGTAGACTGGATCAATACTTTTAGTTAATAGAAAAGGAGGGTATTCGGAGGTCAGTGGCCACATTCTCATTTTGGTTTAGGAAGTGCAGAGAGCATCTTGAGTACTTTGTCCTTTGCTTCTCTGGAGTGAAGATCACAGTTTCCTCTCTGGTCATTGTGGTACAGCTGAGCAGGCCAAGCAGAGAAACTACCCAGGAACCTTCACTTCCAGACAAGAAAAAGAAAGGGGCTGGGGAGGGGGGATGGTGGAAATATGTAACACCTTCATTTGATAGAAGGTTTTGATAAGTTTGGTGGTAAGGCAGGTTCCAGCTGAAAAGCGCAATAGATTGTACGAGGCAGGAGAGAGATTTCAGTTTGCTGTGCCAAAATATATGAGGAATTTGGGTTACAACACAGGGAGGTGAAAGTCCCCACTCAAAATGCTCAGAGACAGATACGGCACATTCAGTTCACCTACAAACAGCCCGATGCAGGTCTCTGAAATGAGTGATATGATCAATTGCCCTTTGTCCTGAGCCAGAGAAATACTCCTTTAATTCTTCAAATTCCTAAACCGTTCACCTTTCCCCACCTAGCTCTTAGCAGAGAAAACATTGCAAGCACAGCAGGGGATGCTGAAAATATCAAGGTATTGTAAAGGCATGACTAGAGGTTTTTAGTGGAGAGAGAAGAGCAGTTTGATACCACAGGATAGACTGACCATCCTGAAAATGGGCTGTAAGATTAGGAATCTCCACTTTGGCTGCTTGGGAATAGTGGAGAGTGGCAGAGGTGTTACAGAAAGAAATAAAGTGTTGTGATCTCTAGTGAGGAGTGGCTGCCAAGCCTGTATGTTTCTAAAGGAAGAGCTCTCCCAGTATCTTTAGGTTCAAAAACTGAGCTTAAAAAGATAGAGCTTACAGACACTGGGGGCAGGTCAAGCTGTGGGCTGCAGCTGCTGGAGACAAAAGCCTAATCTGGAGTGAATGTTCTAGCTTTTTGATGTGTGTCTCGGAAACATTTTGTAGTGCATGCAAGTGAGAAATTTGTGGAAAGGGAGAGAGCAATTCCACATGTTGGAGGGCGTGGGTAAAATTCAGGAAGTGGTCTTTTATAATTCTCTTTTAAAGAACAGTGTATGTAAAGTACAACAGTGCACAGAAACCAGCCATGACCACAAACAGAGCAGAAGTTAGGTTTCTTGAGGATTCAGAGAGGGAGACTAGTTTAATTTTGGATAATTTAAGACATTGAATACAAAAATAAGTTTTAAAAATATTTCGAGACATTTATGAAAAAAGAGCATGTTTTTGTTAAACATAACAATGAAGGATTTGGGCTGGAAATTAAAGAGCAGTGCAAACAAAAGCAAAACATAGTGATTGGGGTTTTTCTCTTCTTCTGTGGTCAATCTGCAGAGTGTCTTTTGTGTCTTGATTGTTATTTTCAAACCAAACTGGCTGTGGGAGGCAATCTCAATGCTATTCAATGCTCTACTCATTTTTGGCTAGAAGAAATGGTAACCAAAGGGTAGGAGCAATGGAGGGAGAGCCCTGTCTCCATATTTGGTTCTTCTCCAGAGTTGTACCTGTTGAACATGATCTACATTGTCCCAAAGTGTGTTCAGAGTTATCCATTTCTGGTGAGGATGCTGGAGTTGCAGTGTCCCACACAGGCAGGAAGGTCAGTGTTGAAGCCTCCTGGCCTAACACATATTTCTGCCTTTAGAGCAGTGCAGGTTCAGATCCAGGCTTTCAGATTATCTTTTCCATTGGCTTCTTGGGCTTCCTGGGTGTGGATGCAGCTCTCATACAATGGCTAACACTTGCTCTCCTCTGCTGCAGGGTTTTGGCTGGTGTGGACCATCATCATCATCCTCAGCTGCTGTTGTGTTTGCCATCACCGCCGCACCAAGCACCGCCTCCAGGCCCAACAGCGGCAGCACGAGATCAACCTGATCGCTTACCGGGAGGCCCATAACTACTCAGCCCTGCCCTTTTATTTCCGTATGTACCTCGCACTGCTTTGCCTGGAGACCCTGGGGAGGATGGCAGCAGCGAGTTCCCGGTGTTGGGTGGAAGGAGTGAGCAGTAATCGGGCTCAGCAAGATGCTATGGGCAGCTTTGCTGCCCAGCCGTGGTGTGCACAGAAGAGATGGATTTGAACCAGCTTGAGTCTGGAGTTGAACCACACCAACTCCAGCACCTTCACACCCACCCTGAGAGTGTGGTGATTCCCTGGGTCTTTTTCTGCAAATGTTCTTAAAATACCTCATTCAGGAGTTAGTGGATGTTCCTCCTTTCCAGCCTGGACTTGCTGCTGGTGGGACTGAGGTGTGGGAAGTGTCTACACAAAATTTGGTTACACAGACTGGGAGAAAGTGGCATCTCAGCAGAGACTCTGCTGGCTCCCACCCTGTGCTCTGGTTCCCAGGCCACACTGCTGGTGAGCAACCCTAGGACTTTGTATGGAGGAGCTGGTGCCTGCAACTCAGGGAAAGTAAAATCACTTTGTGCTCTCCTTGTGGTCTGGTATGCTGTGCTAGAACAGCAAGTCTCCTTCTGACGGGAGGTACCACAACTGAGTTTCCTCTGACAGAATGTTGAATTGCATGTATGAACTTGCTTTTCTTGTTAAACTCTGGCAGTCACCTCAGAAATCATCCCCAGCAGCCTTTTCCTCCCCAGCCCCAGGGATATGCAATTGCACATGGAAAATTGCAGTGCTATCCTTAAATGTTTCCAGTGTTTAAGTACATTCTGTCTATACAGACTATTTTGTTGCCTCTTAAGAAATAAACAATTTTTTTCATGCATTTGAAAGGCTGTAAGTACAATAAGCCAAACTCTATTGCCAGTACTGCCAATTTGTTCTGACTGCTCTAGGAGAATTGAATCCAGCATTAAAATAGCAACCAAAAACCAGGATCTCCAAGTTCGTTGTAACTGCTCATGTCTCTTATTTGCACAAGTTGTGAGATGAAATTTTTGCTCTTGAAACTGGAAATTTGGTTGAGAAGGTAGCATTGGCGAGGGCTGGGGAGTTGATCCTCCAGCAACACAGGCCATCCTGCAGTGTGGTTTTTGGGGGTGTGTTGGGGTACATGGTCCAGGGAGGTTTGCCTGGTAAGTATAGAGAGAGCCAGGAGATCAGGCTGCTGTTCCCAGTTGTATCCATCTCCTCCTGTAATGGTGTCCTCCTCTGCTATGTCTGCTGCTTCTATAAAACATGACACGCCCCACCTGGGACAAATTCTGGTGAAAAATGCCATGCTGACCTGTATTAGTGACTCGTTTCCTGAGATTAGCTGCTCCTGAAATAACTTCTCCTCCTTGCCTCCCACTTCTAGGGTTTTTGCCAAACTATTTGCTACCTCCCTATGAGGAAGTGGTGAACCGACCGCCGACCCCCCCGCCCCCGTACAGTGCCTTACATCAGCAGTGTGTCCCAGCAGGCAGCAGTAGCACAATCCCGGACACGCCCAGGACCCTGCAGCCAGCACAGAGCAGTTCTGCAGCACCCAGCAGCAATAACAGCAGTACTGACAGCTCCGGGGCGCCCGGCCGCGGGGAGCCCGAGCCCTCCACCACTGTGCTGGGCGAGAGAGCCAAAATGCAAAGCGTTGAGCCCGGCAGTACCAGCACAGGAGCCGAGCTAGTGGAGAGGGCCAGTCCTGATAAGGATACAGAGTGCAAGGAGGAACTGCTGAAAGGTTACAGCTCTGAGAGCTTAGAGCAGAGCAGCGCCATTCCCGATGCCAAGGACAAGACGCCGGGCCGGCAGCGCCGTTTCACTGGCGACTCGGGCATAGAAGTCTGCGTATGCAACCGGGGTCATCACGACGACGACCTCAAGGAGTTTGACGGGCTCATCGATGATGCTCTGGACGGGCCCCTGGACTTCTGTGACAGCTGCAGTGGCCGTCCCCATGGGGACGAGGAGGAAGGGCTTTTCAGTGCCACGGAGGAGCAGCACCGTGAACACAGCCACCACCACCTGCCCCGACAGCCGGTGTGTGTACTCTTGAACACAATAAATGAGCAGGACTCTCCAAACTCTTGTACCAATAACTCCCCCAGCTAAGGTGGCAGAGTGGAAGGGAGAATCAGGGGAAAAAAAAAAAAACAAAAATGGAATAAGAGGATTAAAACTGTAAGGAGGAAAAGGTGATACAACCTTCTTTTTTTTGGTTTTTTTTCATTCTCCCCTCCAGTATAATATGGGGACTAGACCTCGAAGGCCCAGTTTATGGGGGACGGGTCACTCTGGGTTTTGTTAATCCTTTCTGCCCTGCTCCATGGAGCAGGGACTGATGTTTCTCAATGAGACCTTCTAAAATATGGAATTTTTCCAATGGTGATTTTGGTGATGGTTATTATGAGTTTGTTGGTTTTAGTTTTCCGAAACACTGCTTTATCTTGCAATCAGTAAAACTCAGCAAATCTCACCCTGGGAGGATACCAGATCACCATAAGGCTTCAATCTCCAGGTGTCTTCCCAGAAGCGAGCAGCTTCTGACAGTGCCGGCAGTCAGTAGCCCAAGAGTTCTGGTTTGATATAGTGCTCTTGAGGCATTGGGGATCTCTTTTCATCTTTTTTCCTTTTTTTTTTTTTTTCTTTTTTTTTTTTTTCTGTCCTGATGTTAAGTTTCCCTGAAGCTGGTGCATGCCCAAACACATCAGCCCTATAATCTCTGGTGCTTCAGTGTTTAAGACAGCAGGTAGGAAATTTCCCACTTGAAGCTGGTGACTGAAGGACCAGTTTCTTCTAGAAGGAGTATTAGTCTACCTTAGGCTTTGAAAAGAAAGGGTTTGCAGAAATTTGCCTTTATGTGTCATTTTTAAATGCAAGTGTGTTCCTTCAATGCCTCCAAGAGCACAGTTAGCAGTAGAATCCAGGCAGCTGGGCTGCCTTCCAAGTACTGTGGTCTCCGAATGACCTTTTCCCAGTGTGCTGCAAAAGGGCTTGGCTTTATTTTTGTCCTTTTTTTGCACCCCGATAGCAGCACACTGGAGTTCAGATGACAAAAGAACAGGGCTCTCCTTGGCCAGCGTGCCTTCAAGCTTTAGCGATGCATGTTGAACAAATGGAGACGAGAGCTCCGTCCATTGTGAAAGGGATGATTTACCTTGTAGATGTGGAAGACCTGTGCAGTATTTTTTTTTTTATCCAAAAGTTTGGTGCGATTCTAATGATGACCACTTAAAGAAATGAATGTCTGTTTTCTCTCTCTTTGTTTTCGGTTTTTTTATGGTGGCAACTAGCTACTGTATAATGTCTGTGAGCGTGTGTGTGTGACTGCAATCCATGCATGCGAGTCCTACTGGTAATATGAAAACCTGCTGTAAGACTGCAAGAAAATTTACTGTAGCTTTGCTTTAATAAACAGTAGAGATTTTTGTTAGTAACAACCTGAAGGAAGAAAAAAAGAAAAAAGGAAGAGCTGAAACTAACATTCCCTAGAGTGCTCGTGTGGAAGAGAGCACAGTTCAGACTATGTAACTTGTTCTTGGGATTTCTCCCCGTCCCTTTTATAATTATGGTCATCCAGATCATTACTGTTATGGGGAAAAAATCATTGAAACCTGAACTCGGACATACTCAGATCTGATTGTTTGAAAACCAAAATCAGTTTTAACTAAGGTGGAAACCAAAATATAATGCCTTTTCTGATAACTTGTCCATGTGTATGTGTATCATTTTGTGAGCTAAGAACAAGATCTGTCTTTAGTTTGTGGATTTGTTTTGTTATTCTACCTGGAGGTGTGTTGGTGCAGGCTGGCTACAGAGCAAGGGAAGTGGTGCTTATGCCAGCATTTCACCTGCACGTTTGGGCAGAGCACTCTTACCTTACAGGGTTTGGAAGAATCTCACTCTTTTACCCATCACAGCTTTTCACTTCCCTCACAACAGCTGATAAAGACAGCTCTTCAGGTTGTGTCTTAGGGTGCTCTTAACAATGAAGGACTTTGATTCAAGAGACCTCATTCCTGGATGTCTGGAGCCTGGATACCTGGATGAGTGATAACCTGGATGAGAGAGGCTGCGTGTGCCCCAGAGCCTGTGGGCTGGTCACTTCCAGCTGTGTACACTGACCACATGTATCCTTTGAGAAGATAGTTAAAGATCCCCACTGCCACCCCCAGGAATTCTGTACGTATTGGCACCTGATTTTGTTCTGGCACCACAGAGGAAGCTAAAAAATCCCATCAGTCTGTAAGGAATGGGGTTTATTGCTATAAGTCCTAGGGATGGCGCTGTGGCAGTGAGGGACCCTTTGCCAACATTTCTGTGGTGTAAGAAATCTCCATTTTTGCTTTTCAGGCTTTCCACTAAGGGCAGGGAAGTCCTCTGGACATGGAGGTAAGTACCAGTAAGCTGAGCTGATGTTTCTAATTTTAAAAAGTCAGGAAGAGGCAGTGCTGTGCCTCTTTTATGACTCCTGGAGGTTATTTGGGCATTTAGAGACCGAAAAGAAAGAAATGGGGCACAAACCATGGTCTCTTCAGCTCACAAGTGCCTGAGGAGCAGAACTGTTAATAGCTTTCAGTGTTTTAGGATTTTAGACCTGCAGTCAAGGGACAGTTGGTATGGGGAGAAGGAGACAGTGCAGAGCAGGATGTGGGGCAGGTGTGCTCTTTGGGCATACCCTGGCTGGTGCCTCTTCAGGCAGGCAGAGCTTGCTGCCAAAGCTCCAGCTTTGGAGCTTTAGAAAGGTGCTTGACCCTCACATGTATCCCTGTGTAGGAAGCCAGCGTGGCCCAAAGAGACCTCTTCTCCAAATGCTCGCTGTGTAAAATGTTGGAGGTGTGAGGACATGAGCAGATGTGCATCTCCAGTCCTGGAGCATCAAACCCCACCCATTCCCAGCTATAAGGGGTGTTTTATTGAGAGTCATGAATACACTGTTTCAAGACTGAGTTGCAGTAATGCAGCAGGTTTAACAGCAAATTTATGTCAATCTACTGCTTGGTGTTCTCCTTTACCATGTGCTCTAGGTGTGGCTGCCAATACTCCTTGAAGTCTGTTTTTGCTGGAGTCCATGTCAATGTGGAGCTGCATACATGGATTGTTTTTGGCCTCTGAAGCTGGCTGAGGGCAAGGACCCAGCAGGTGTCCTGGTGGGCTGGGGATGTGTTGCTTGGGAACAGGTGAGGAGCACAGTGTGGTGGCTCAGCGAGATTGTCCCCTGGACACAATGGGGGCTCCTGGGATCAGTGGGTAGTGCAGAATCTCCTTGGTGTTCCCAAGGGACTCCTCGGCTCTGTGATGATGCAAACTCATCATCTGGGAGCACTGGTGTGCTCTTCTTGCTGCATATCTTTGCATGTTTGTACATCCCTGTGGATGGGTGTTGGCTGAAGATGGAGGAGGAGGGAATTGTGTCTTGATGCTTGCTGGCAGCCTGCGCTCTGAGCTTTGCCTGCCTAACTGGAGGCTAAGGAAAGCCGAGGTGCAGTTAAACCTCTTTGTTACAGTCATCAAAAGCTTCCTGGGGCAGGAAACCTGGAGAGAAGCAGAATGGGCGGCTCCACTGCCAGCATGAGGCTGTTCTGCCGAGCAGTGGAAATTTTGGGCTCCCTGGGCACCCCCAACCACTCAGGAATGTGAGTCAATGGTTCTCATTTCCTGCCCTGAACAGCCCAGGCTCCCATAGCTGAATCTCCTCTGGTTCTCTGCATGCCCTGTCTGGGCTCATCCCAGTCTGACCTGCTCCCAGCAGAGTTTGGCCAAGAGCTGGGGCACAGTCCAGCTGTCCTGAATGAGTGTTTCTCCTTGAAGGCTGCTGCTTCCTGGCACTCCACCACCACCTGTGCAACACATCCCAGGAAGGCCTTTGCTGCTGTTTTCTTTTTTCTTTGGTTTATATAGGAAAAGCCTCGACCAGGCCAGGAGAGGGGCAGACAGGCAGCCCTGGCTCAGGCAAGCCCCATAGCATCCCACAGTGGGCAGCCTGGGAAGGTCAGGATGAGTTGCCCCTGTGAGAGTTGGTTCCCCATATCCTTGCAGTACAGATCTGTTTTTATCAGATGGGACGGGTGCCTGCTGCGGGGCCGTCGCGACAGTGGTGCGAGCGCTGCAGTCTCTGTGCCGGGGGGGTCACAGGCTGCCGGCTTCTTTCCTGGTTGTTTTCAGCCAGCAGACAGCTGTGTCCTGAGGTCTGTGCTTACTCAGCTTTCCTGGCACCGTGCCCGCTGCAGAGCTCACAGGTATTCCAAATGTCTCTTGCTCCTCCTTGGCTGGCTGTCACTCTCCAGCAGTCCAGGGTCAGCTGGTGCCTGGTGCAGAGAAGCCTCTCAAACTTGGAGGGCTTCTGAGCCCCTGTGGTGCAGCTGCCAAGCGCTGAGGGGGTGGCTGTGCCCCCCAAAATGAGTTTGTGTGATGGAAAGGCTCAGGCTTGCTCTGCCCAGTGCCCTCAGCAAGCTGCACATCTGCTTCATGGTGTACCCAAGAAACAGTGTGGTAATAGCCACGAATGAAAAACCTTCATTCTTTCCATCGTCACCAGTTTCTCCCTTGCAGATCTCCTTTGCCTCGGTGGCTCAGATGAAGCTTTCTGGTGGAGCCAGGGGTTTGGGTGCAGCAGCACAGACCTGGAGCAGCTGTCAGGATGGGAATACCAGCTGGGTGATTCAGCAGTGCCTGTGTCTGCTCCCAGAGCACAGAGTAGCTGTACCAGGGGCTGTTTACCAGCTCACAAAATGCCAGGCAGCTGGTTCTGGGTGCTGAATTTCCTCAGCAGCATCTTCTCCTGGTGGGAAGGAGGTGGGCTGGGTGGGGGTTAAGACACCCTGCAGCAGGGCCCAGCTTGGGATCCTGGGATTTGCAGCACATGCTGGTCTCCCAGCCTAGGACAGCACAGGCCAATCCTGGCAAATGGCAAATGTGGATTGCAAGAGGCTGTGGCTGGAGGCATTTTCCAGGTTAGAAACATCCCTAGGTCAAAGGTCCCCATTTCTGCCCCAGGTGCATGCTGGCTTTTAGCACTTGCGTAGGTGCATTGGGAAGCAGCAAGGTGTCAGCCCTGTGTTGATTTTGGCAAGGAGAAAGTTCTTTCCCTTACCAAGAGCCAAATCAAACGTCTTGGCAATGGGGCACAAATGTGCTGGAGGTCCTGTTGATGCTCCTGGAGGCATCACAATGCTACAGGAGATGAGTGGAGCCTCCCTGCTAGTGTGTGCTGCCAGTGACAGGATCTGGGGCAGGGGAAGGACAAGGCTGGCGTGGAGGTACCAATCCCCAGGGAAGCTCAGAGCATCATGTTTAACCAAGTTTTCTCAAAGCCCATTCCGAGTCCTGTCCCACTTCACCCACACAGCTTCAGTGTCTCCTAGCAGAAGTGGAGGGATTGGAAATCCAGTGGGACCCCTGCTGTGATGGAAAACAGGCAGGAAAGCAGGAAGGTATGTGGGGCTCAGCCCTTAGAAGGCATCAGAGACTGTGCAGCAGCAGTGGGTCTGGGCTCCTGCTGTGCTCCCTCTGCCCAGCTTCTGGTGGGCCAACTGCTCAAATCAGCCCTGAGGATTGCCCTTGCTTGGGACAGGAATTGCATGGCAGCTTTCCTCCTAGGTAGCTCTTCCCTACCACCCTGAGCCTCCAGGAAAAATGTACTTGGAGGAGGGAGGATGCTCCCGGTCCTGTGCCAGGCTGCAAATGCATTGCCTTCATCATCACCCTTGTGCCACAGGCTGACAGGACCCATTTGATGCTGGTGTTGAAGGGGCTGCATGAAACCCAAGTGCTGGGGGTTTGAAAGAACTCATACACACTGAGCAGGAGGTTCAGTGGTGGGAAAGTTTGTCTGTTTTCCTGCCTGCTAGCAAGAGAGAGGACGGGGAAAAATGAGGGGGTGTGCAGGACTGAGGTGTCACATTGTGCTGGAGCTCTGTCGAGCTTTCCCCTCTGCCTTGGCTGCTTTCCCTCCAGGGGCCCTGAGCCATAGCTGTGCAGCTATTTAGTTAAATATTAAGAGGCCAAGTAATAGAGAACCAGAAACCTAATTACACGCTGCCCTCCATGGCACAGTAGTTTTTGGCAAAAGCAAAGCAAACACGGCCCCTTGTGTTACAGGAAGGTTGTGCTGCTGCTGCTGCTGGAGCGATGGCCAAAATCCAGCCAGACAGTGAGTGCTCAGGACAGTGAGCAGTCAGGAGCTACCATGCTGCTGCAGAGGCCACAGCTTCCCAGCTGAGCCCAGGGCTCCCAGCAAGTTGTGGGGCCACCATACATCTCACACTTAACCCTGTCCTCCATCTCCTGGCCAAAAAATAGCCAGAGCCATGCTGTGTTGGGAATAGCTTTATCTGGATAACCCCCCATTCATGGGGCAGCCCATGTCTCCCAACCCCCACCCTCCTGGCCTGGGATCCAGGACTCCTCCCCATCATGAGGCTGCTCTCCAGGCCTCCCTCAGCCTGGCCTTCACCTGAAACTTCTGCACCTGCAGCACAACACCAAACTTGCCCTCCAGCGAGGGCAGGGGCTGGTCTTCAGGGCACTCAAGTGTGAACCTCTGCAGCACCCAGGCCAGGAAGAGGAAGAGCTCCATCTTGGCCAGGACTTTTCCCAGGCAGACACGGATCCCGGCTCCGAAGGGGAGGTAGCTGGGTGAGGGCGAATGGATGTGCTGGCCCTGCTTATCCAGGAAGCGGCCTGCAAGGGGAAGGGGTGCCACTGGCATTAGCAGCGTGATCCCTTCTGTCTGAGACCTGCCCAAGTTCATCAGATGTGTGTCCCTCCCAAGAGCTGTGGGAGAAGAGGTGTGAATGCCCCAGACGGGCAGGAGCAGGATCCAACCTCCCAGCACCAAGCCTCCCACAGGGCTCAGCCTCTCCTGCTGTACCCACCCGGCCATCTCCTGTGGAGGAGAGGATGGGGATCAGACAACTCACCAGGATTGAATTCCTCAGGCTTGTCCCACTCCTTTTCATCGTGGTGCACAGACCAGAGGTTGATGATGACCCTGGCACCCTTGGGGATGGAGTATTCCCCAATGCTGCAAAGCAGACACAGAGTGAGGCAGCTACTCCCTTCCCACAGTCTCTGCCCATGACCTGGCTGTGCCCCGGGGGGGTCTCACCTGGTGTCGGCAAGGGACACATGCGGGATGAGCAGAGGAGACACAGGCCGGATGCGCAACACTTCACTGATGGTGGCCTCCAGGTAGGGCAGCAGTGGGCGGTCGCTGAGGTGGGGGTGACGCACCAGGCCGATCTTGTGGTCCATTTCCTCCTGGATCTTCCTCTGGATCTGGGAGGAAAGCAAACACCAGTGTAGGAGCCCAGGGAGCAGGGTGCCCTGTGCCCAGCAGAGTACACCCATTAGCATGTGCTGTCAGGCTGTGTGGGGCAGAAGTGCCCTCAGCCTGATCCTGCTTATCTGCAGAGCCTGACTTCTCTATTGGTACCTGCCTTCCCCAAAACTCCCCATGACATCCCTGGTGCTGGAGGGAACCCAAGCCCCCACTGTAGGGTGAAGACCTTACCTCAGGGTAGTGGAGCAGGTAGAGCACAGCCCATTTGAGCACAGTCGTGGTGGTCTCCACACCAGCCCCAAAGATGTCCCCCACTGTCATGAGGAGGTGGTCGTCAGTCAGCTCCAGCCCTGGCTCTAGAGGGCTGCTGTTCTCAGCACTGAGCCTCACTTGCAGGAGGGCATCCATAAGGTCCTTCACGGTGTCTCTGCAGAAAGCTTCCTGCCAAGGGACATGCATGAGCCAGGCTGTCCTGTGCCTACCACCCCAGCTCTAGCATCTCTCTG
Organism: Anthoscopus minutus; assembly: GCA_013399455.1. Classification (NCBI taxonomy): domain Eukaryota; kingdom Metazoa; phylum Chordata; class Aves; order Passeriformes; family Paridae; genus Anthoscopus; species Anthoscopus minutus. The sequence continues at coordinate 56,133 of VWYI01037348.1, read as the reverse complement.
TCCTGGCCCTGCTGGCACCTTGTGTTCAGTGAATTTCTGCAGGAGCAGCTGGTCCCGGACCTGGAGGCATTTCTTCAGCAGGGCCAGGTCCTTGTTGGGAAATATCTGAGGGAGAAAAGCACATTACAACAGGCTCAGCCCAGCCCCTGCAGGCCCCCAGGCAGTCACCCTGTGCCCACCAGTGCCCTTGTGAATCACCAGGACAGGGACCCTCCTAACTCAGGCGGGCTCCTATAGGACACATCCCAGCTCCTTCCTCTCATCTGAGGTCAGAAGAATGGGCAGTGTCTATGTCCCTGCTCACCTGGAGCCAGGGGAAGATGTCCACCAAGCTCTCCTTGGCCACGGTGTCCACAATACCCTGGCTGTACTCCAGCATGGCCTCAAACTCAGGGTCCCCACGCTGGTATGAGGAGTTGAAGCAGAGGGAGCAGACCACATTGGTGACAGCCCGTGTGAGCTCAGGGGCCATGTCCAGGGCCGTGTCCTGTGCAGCGCTGAGAGTCTCGCATAGGGATGCAGCCTCCCGGCAGACTGGGGTGGAGGAGAGGCAGGCCAGGGGGTGATGAGGGAGTGATGATTAAGCCAAGGTGGTGAAAGGGGCAGATGGGGGCTGGAAGGAGGGGTCCCCTGCTCATCCAAGGTGTGCAGCCTGCAGAAGGGTTGGGCCCTGAGGGGCCAAGATGGGCAGAAGAGACAATGCTGGATGGGCAGAAGGGTGCTGGGTGCTGAGGAGGAGCAGAAAGAATGCAGATGTGCAAGGATGTCTCCTGGGCGGACTGAGGAGCTGGCTCCATGCCTCAGTTTCCCCATCTGCGAGTGAGGGGAACTAAAGTTCAGGGTAGAAAACACATGGAGAAGTGTTGGTAAAGTACAGAGGATATAAGGAGGGACAGAGCCCCAGCCTGGCAAGCTGAAGGGATACCAGGGGGCATGGACTGAGCAGCTGCCTTTCCTTGGTTCCCAGGGAATCAGGGCACTTAAGAAGCAAAAGTACAGCGTGGGAGGGAACGAGAGCTGGGAGGGAGCCTGGGGCTGGCGGGAGGCACTTACTGATCCTCTCGAGGGCGAGCGAGCCCTCCCCAAACATGGAGAGGGCAGTGTGCACCAGCTTGCGCTGGAACTTCCATAGGGGCCCGTAGCTGGCGAAGGCAATGTCCTTGCCCCCCCGGGACAGCAGGTCCGTGGTCACCTGAGGGACAGAGAGTCCCAGTGTCACCCCGCTGCAGGGCAGCCCCGCGGGGGATGGATGATCATCTCATCCCATCCCAGAAATGGTCCGGGGGCTAGAGGTTAATGCAGGCAGGCAAAGCACAGGACATGAGCTTTGTTTTCCCCTTGCCAAGGACTGATAAAGAGGTTTGGGGACAGATGCGAAGGTTAGGAGCTCTAAGATGCCTAGGGAACTTAAGGGGGCAGGGAGCCTGGTAGTACCTGAACCCACATCCCCGTGCCCAGGGATGCAGCCAACTGCAGGAAAAACAGGCACCCTTGGGATGGAGGATGACAGGGCTGGCCCTGGGGAACAGGGTATGGAGAGGCCCTGCCCCTGGCTTGCTGCAGGCAGGATAGAGAGGGGACACGGACCCTGCTGCGTGCCAGTGTCTTTCTTAGGAGCATCCCTGCCTCACCCCACGGCACAGTGGGAAAGGGTCCCCAAAACCCGATGCCGACTCACGGTGCGGGGCCGTCCGGCGAAGTCTTTGCCTTTCTTCAGCAGCACCTCCCTGGCGTGCCGATAGCTGTTCACCACCACCACGTAGTGGGAGCCCATCCAGAGGGCGTAGAGGCTGCCGTAGTGTCCCTGCAGGCGCCACAGCCGCAGGTGGAGCTGTGGGTGCCCTGCCAGCTGCAGCAGGCTCCCTACCAGTGGCAGGGCCGGTAGGCTCCGTGGACGCCCCAAACCTGTCCCTGTGGCCATTGCCAGGGTGTCTCGCCGGCGCGCCAGCCCCCAGGTGCAGAGCAGGGCCAGGGCCAGCAGCAGGGCACCCAGCAGTGCCATGGCGGGGCCGGCTGCGGGGCTGCGGCGCGCGGGGGGCCCTTATAGCGGCTGCGGGGTCGTCTCCTTGACTCTGAGGCGGGCTCGGCTCCTTATCGGGGGGACAAGGAGGGGGGAGCCGGGCGCTGGGCCCGTGGCCAGCTCTGCAGCTGTGGGCACATGGCGGGGGGCGAGGGCAGCGGGGCCATGGTCACTCTGGGTGGCCATGGGGGAGCTGCTTCCAGCGCGCTGGGGGCCAGGGGATGCCCAGGGTCGGATCCGTCCTTGAGGTTTCATCCCCTGGGCCCTGTGGTGGGCTAGGCGTGGGGACAGCTGAGCCCTCGAGGTTTGTCCTGGGTGCCGTGAGCACAGCTGGGGGACTGGCGGAGCACTGGAATCCATCCCCAACCTGGGAGCGCCTCGACAGATCGGGGAGGGAACGGGCAGCACTAAAAATGCTGATAAGATCGGAGCATCCCTGATCGTCAGCTCTTGTCAGTGCTGTGGAGACACGGGTAGCACTTGACACTGCCGGGCTGTGTCGGCAATGCTGGTGAGCGCAGATCATCCCCTGGTACCACTGGTCAGCCCTAGGAAGGGGAAGTACTGGCCAAGGCTGAGAAACCCTGGGCAGTGCTGAGAAACCATGGTCAGCGCTGGTCAGCCCTGGGCAGTGCTGAGAAACCATGGTCAGCGCTGGTCAGCCTTGGTTTGTGCTTGTCAGTGCTGGGCAGCCTGTGGGTGTCCGTTCCCGAGGCGATGAGGTGTCCTGGGGGAGTCCTTTGGGAACAGAAGTCCCTCGGGGCAGTCTTCCCGACCACCGCAGGCTCTGCGCGTTCCCAAGCCTTCAGGCCCCCGGCGCTCGCCGTAGCGGCTCCCCGGGGTAGGCGGGGTAGGGTGCGGGCGGGGTAAGATGGCGGCGGGGGGCGCGGCGGATGCCCAGGCGCGCTTTGGCCACTCGGTGAAGGGGCTCCTGACCGAGAAGGTGACGAGCTGCGGCACCGACGTGATCGCACTCACTAAGCAGGTGCTGAAGGGCTCCCGTAGCGCCGAGGTGAGCGGTGGCTGTCGGCAAGAGGCCGATTACAGGGCCGGAGCAGAGCTGGGTGGGCGTCGCGATGTATGCTGGGAGCTGTAGTCCGAGCAGGGGGGACACATGTTCGTGTCTGGGCAGGGACGGGGAACAGCGGGACCAGGATGCGGGCATGGCTGGGCAGCGCCTCGGGACCCCGGCGGTGGCAGGCGGGAGGGTGACTGCCAGCTTTTCAGAGTGACAGGTGGGAGCGGTGCCTCAGGCGCTCCCGATGGATGTGCTCTCACAGCACCGCGGTATCCCCGCACGGTGTCACCTCGAGTGTCATCCTGCCAGCCGTCACGAGGGCCTCGGGAAACGCAAAGCTGCAGCGTCCCAGCCTGGTCTGTACGTTTGTCTTTTAGCTCCTGGGTCAAGCTGCGAGAAACATGGTGATGCAGGAAGATGCCATCTTGCACTCAGAAGATGTAAGCTGTGTTCTTGTGCTCGAGTAGCAGTATTTCTAGGGATGAGAGGAGAGAAGGGTGGTAGGAACAGTTTTCAGCGGTGCTAGCAGACCCCGAGAGTGAAGTACATGACTTCAGGCAGTGGGGCTAGTAGCCAGAATAATTTAGTGCTTCCTCAGATCCAGTGCCACTGGATTCCTGGTGACCTGCAGGCCAGCCAGCCCTCAAGCTATGCCCTCTCTGGCAGAAATCTAGAGGGACTGTGCGCTGAAACAAATCACTTGTGTCTCTGCCTGTCTCTAGGAAAGGAGAGGGAAGTGTGCTTCTGCTGACAGATACCAGTGGGGGTGTTCTGGAGGCAGTGCAGCAATACAGTGGTGGCTGTGCTGAAGGAACTCTCCGGGCATTAGGATGGCTTGCTCTGTGATTTCTGTAGGCAATCATTCTTTGTTTTGTTCTCCACAGAGTTTAAGAAAAATGGCGATAATTACTACCCATCTGCAGTACCAGTAAGTAGGGGACGCCAGTAAGTAGGCGTTCTCTCTTGGGGGCTGAGTGGATCCCTCAGTCCTGCTCTGTTCTTCTAAAGACTTTGCATGAAGCTGCCAGCTCAGACTGATATCTCTTTTTCAGTTCTTCAAAGCTGAGCAGGCCCTGGAGCTGGAATTTTCCAGCCCTCTTCAGGCTGTTTTGGGGTGGGAGCTGAAATTTTTGCCTCCTGTTTGCCATGCACTGTGTCTCCCATGAGTGTGTATGATGCATCTAGGCCTAAGAAGAAGCTATTACTGCTTCTGTCCCCAAGGACTTAATCCAGAAACACCCTGGAGTTTTGGCCTCTTGAGCCCCTGTTTGACATAACATAAACTGTGACTGAGATTTTGTTTCTCTAATGCTCTTTTTGTCTTTCCTTTTCTCATCTAGGCAAGAAGCAATTCAAAAGAAGTGAGTTCTGGGAGGACCTGGAGGACATGCATGTAGGGGTGGAAAGGGGAAGGTGATGGAGTTGGATGGGGAAAAGCAGAATGAAAAGGTTTTTGCGGCTGCCTTTGAGGCAGATGCTGCCCCAGCAGGATATTGCATCAGTATTTTGAAGAGATGGGAATTCGAGTGAAGAGATGGGATTCATACCAAAACTTCCTTTTGTTTTACTGATGTGGTAGAGCATGTGAGGCTGCTTGTGAGAGGAGATGAGGGTGGTAGGAGCAGAGCTGTGTACAGCAGGGTGCATGAAGTGAGGTTTGCTTTTTTGTGGGAGAGCAGGGTTGGGAGACCCCAGGGTTTCTCTTTGCTGTAGTGTCAGCTCTAGAGCTGTTCTGGTCCCTTGGGCATAGGCAGCACAGCACAGTCTGAGAGCAGATCTCACCATGAATCTCTTGCTTGGTGCCCAGCGTGGAGCGCTCATCAAACCTTCAGGACCAGCTGAGTCACTTGCTGAAATGAACGTGAGCCAAAGGCATGAGGAAATCTCGACCAGCACCGAAGGACTGAAGTGTCCTCTCCCCTGCAGCCCCCAGGGCTCAGAACTATGTCTGGATGATGCTGGATGTCAGCTGGGATAAGTGCAGAGTCTGTGTTCCTAGGCACGTGGCCCCCTCTCGTGTGCCTGCATCCACACCTCTGCTCCAGAATGCTCACCCGCACACCCGCACCTGGCTGAAACAAACTTCCCTGAAACTTTGCTCCTCCCAAAAATTTCTGTGTCTGCTTACTTCCCATGCTAGTGTGAGGTGCTCAGCCTGCACCAGCACCCTTGGCAAGAAGTGCAGAGTTGAGGCATGGCATTTAAATGCAGGTGCCTGCAGTTTGCCACTGGTCTGTATTTAGCTACAGAGGTGGCACAGAGTGCAGTTTATTTAGGGCATTTTAATCAGTGTGAGCTGCAAGTGCCTGGGTGGGTGAGAAGTGCTTCAGTGTAGGCTGAGGTGCCAGTCCCAGCACAGAATTTCTGAAACCAGGAATGTAAGCACACACATCTGCCAGTGGCTTACACGGATGTGGTTTGGCCATCATCCTCCTCAGAGGTTATCTTATTTTCCTCTCTGCCAGAGTTTGGAACATCATCCCTTTGCCAGCCCATATGTGCTGCATTTGGCCTTCAGCTGCATTCCTTTTCCTGGGCTGCTGCTCCAGCTTTTGATGAAGCAGCCTTGGCTGTGGTGTGTGTTTGTATCTTGTTGGGAAGGTATCCAAAGACCCGTCTGGGAAGCAGGCAGGAGAGCATCACGAGCTGGTATGCTCAGTTCTACACTGCTCTGTTCAAGACTAGTGACCTGTTCACATCCAGAACCAACTATAAATACTGTGTCTTGGTTTTGGTAAGTCACTTATCTGGAGCACTCAGAGTGCATGGGAAGCACTTGTTTCCCTGAGTGTGCTTTTCACCAGCTGATAGGAGCAGGCAGACTGAGAGCCAACTCTGGCCTGCCACATTCTTGTTGGAATGCTGCTGGAGTCTGGCTCCTGTGCTGCAGAGCCTTCTCAGGCTAGATTTCACCATCCCTGCCAGTATTTTTGCCTTGGATGACATTCTGACCCCAGCTTTGCAGGTGCATTTTGGGAGAGTTTTCCCTGCGACTTTCTTGCTGGGAATAAAAGCTGTCCTGAACATCACCAAACTGCAGCAGTCTGTCCTGGATTTTCTTGCTGGCAGTCCCTGTGCATCAGGGGGACTCTTTGGGCTGGTGGGTCTCTGCCCCCAGGATCCCCCGTTGTGCTTCAGGTCAGAGGGCTTTGCAGAAGCAGTGTGACCTTGCTGCAGGTGACTCGTTCCTTCCAAAGTCCTGTCCTCTGCAGAGGCTACAGCAGCCCTGTGGCATTACGTTTGTGTCTCCCTGCCTTTGGGGAAGCAGGGGCAGGGCTGCACCGTGGAGGTGCAGAGCTATTGGGGAACAGGCAGCAGGGTGGGTTTTGGGGCTGTGGATGCGGCAAGAACCATGAATAGTGGCAGCGTGCTGACCACAAGAGTGGGGCCAGCAGCCCTCCCTGTGCCTCTGCCCTGCGGTACTGTGTGCCAGGGGCCTGGGCAGGCGGGAGCCGGTGTCAGCGCGGAAGCCAGGCCCGGGCAGCGTGGGATGCCGGGACTACCCAGGGTGTCGGGGAGGAGCGTGGCCAGGGCTGGGCAGAGTCCGGCTGGCGCGCTGCGGCTGGAGGCAGTAAGAGAGGCCAGCGCCTCTGCCGGGGGTGCTGGGGCTGCCCGTGCGGCCGAGGGCTCTGCAAAGCAGGGGAGGGGGGATTTACCCTACGGGGATGCTTTAGGGGCTCATCTCTCCAGGGCAGCTGAGACTGGGTTTTTTGAGGTGCCGGGATGTTGTCAGGTGCCCCCTGGAGCACCTTATTAGACTGCAAGTTGGAAGGGTTCTCGGGGTTCTGCTTGGGGAGGTCAAAACTTACCTCTGGTATCTGGGGGAAGAGGGGGATTCAAATCCCTTGGGAGGACCTGGTGTGGTGCTCATCTCTGTGGTGTCAGCCACCGGCCCCACATTCCCGTTGCAGTGGCAGCTCTCTGCAGAGAGCAGATCCACCAGGAGGTGCAGGTGAGGGGCGCGGATGGGAACTGGTGGAGGGATGGGGCGGTTGGGCAGGGGGTGTGTGCCTGGGCTCTGCCAGAGTTCCTGCTGCCATTAGAGGATGAAGCTTGATGAAAATGCCAGATAAAAATGCCGAGTGCAGTTGGCAGCTTTGCTCCTGTTGTGCACAGGGATGGCAGGCTGAGCAACCTGGCATTTCCCTGCCCTTGTTCCCTGCACGCTTCTCAGCCAGGGAAATGGTGGCTGCAGCCTGCAAAATTACTGAAAATGGGAATTAAATTCCTTCCCGTACAAACACATTAGTGCATGTGAACAAAGGGAGCTGGGGAGGATGGGGGCAAAAGAATGGATGATCTAAGTGTAGTTTTTGGCTGAGTGGAAGTGAGGCTGTCAGTGCCAGAGGACATGCGAGCATGTACAGGCTGAGTGCAGGCATGGCCCCCATGTTTAAGAGCATGGGGAGCTAGCTCCCAGGGCTCAGCTTTGCACAGTTCAGTGGCCTCTGTCCTTCCCATCTCAGGATTACTACGGCAAAGAGCTGCAGAAGTCAGAGGACCTCAAAACCAATGCATGTATCACCTCAACCAGGCCCCTTCCCAAACTGGTGAGAGATGCTCTGGAGCGCATCCATGAGGAGGTGGTGGCCAGGTAATCCCCAGGGTCTCCCCTCTGCCGCGTCCCCATGGGCTGCAGCCCCTTCTTAGCCATGCCATGGGGCACCTCCATGCAGCTCAGTACAGCATCCACCCAGGTACTATGGCTGTGGTCTGGTGATCCCTGAGTGCCTGTCATCGTGCCGGATTCTGGACTTGGGCAGCGGCAGCGGCAGGGACTGCTACCTGCTGAGCCAGCTGGTTGGGGAGCAGGGCCACGTCACTGGGATAGATATGACCAAGGGCCAGGTACAGCACAGACCTAGGGCTCCCTCTCATCCTTCCAGAAGCCCCCCACATCATTCCCTTCCTCCTGTCAGGTTGAGGTGGCAAAGAAGCACATTGCCTACCACATGGATAAGTTTGGCTACCGAAAGCCAAATGTGGAGTTCTTCCATGGTTACATGGAGAAGCTGGGTGATGCTGGACTGGCTGACGAGAGCTACGATATTGTCATGTAGGTGCTGCACAGGGCACAGTCACCCCTTGTCCTGCTGCTGCCTGGGGCTGTGTGCTGGATCTGCATCCCAATGAGTCACCTGCTTCAGAAGCACATGTTAGGAAAAGGGAAATCCCAAGCCAGAGTCTAGGAATATAAACTGCTTTTTTCATGGTCGAAGTGATGTTTCCAAATCCTGTGTGAAGCAATGGGACATACAGCAGCTGGTGGTGCTAAGTGTGCAAGGGGGTGCAAATAAGCCTTGATTTCCTTCTCCACAGCTCCAACTGCGTGATCAACCTTGCCCCTGACAAAAGGGCTGTGCTGCAAGAGGCCTTCCGTGTGTTGAAGGTGATGGTGGGCTGGTGCCTGTGGCAGCAAAGCAGGCTTGGGGTGGCCCTGTTGTTGGAGTGCCACTGAGAAGCAGCAGATGGGATCCAGCAAGGCAGGGATGCAGGATGGGGTCAGGGGAGGGCATCTCTGCAGAGGGTCCCAAGCAAGGTAGGATTGGGGGGTTCCCAATTCTCCTTGCTCCTTTTGTCCCTTTGCTTCTTGAGGTCTCCCTTCACTCCTTGCTCTCCTTCAGCCCGGGGGAGAGATGTACTTCAGTGACGTCTACGCCAGCCAGCGCCTGAGCGAGACCATTCGGAAGCACCGGGTGCTGTGGGGTGTGTAGGGCTGTGGGATGGGGGTGACATGACATGAGGGGACTGGACCTTTTCCTCCATCCCCCATGTCTGTGGTCTCATGCCAGGAGAATGCCTGGCAGGAGCCCTGTACTGGAGAGACCTGTACAGTATTGCTGAGGAGGTGGGGTTCAGCCCCCCATGCCTGGTCACTGCCAGCCCCATCACCATTGGCAACAAGGAGCTGGAAGGCATTGTGGGTGAGGATCCAGCCAGGGAGTGTCAGCTCCGGGAAGCTGTGCTGGGATCCCAGCCCAGGTGTTCAGTGCCCAAGCCACCAATCTCTCCCTTGTAGGTGACTGCCGCTTTGTTTCCGCAACTTTCCGGCTGTTCAAGGTGCTGGGTGGCAGCTGTGCCAGGCCAGCACAGGTCATCTACAATGGCGGGATTGTGGGGCACGAGCGAGAGCTGGTGTTTGATGCCAACTTCACTTTCAAGGTTTGGGGAGGCATGCTGGGGCTCTGTAGGGAAGATGTAAGGCTGATGAAACTGCTACTCGGCAGCATCCTCTGTGTTCGGGGGAGCAAGCTTTGGTGGAGGGGATTGTGGATGGGAGCTGAGGGGCTGTGTAAACCCAGGGGATTGCAAATGTACAGGAAAGGGGGACAGATGCATGCACTGTTTTGTGGTAAAGGTGCAGGTAAAGAAGCAGGACATCCATGGTGGCTTCCCATTATGGTTTGAAGCCTGATGCTCAGGTTTTGTGGGTGTTTCTTCAGGTTTTAGGCCAAGACATGCTCCTGCTTTCACTCTCTCCATCATCTGGATGGGTGGCTGGAGTCCTCTGGGACACATACCCAGGACTCCAGGCCTGTGACCATTCCTCTGCCCCCAGGAAGGAGAGGTGGTGGATGTGGATGCTGAGATGGCTGCGATCTTGCAGAACTCCAGGTTTGCAGAGGAGTTCCTGATCCAAACTGGCAGTGCTGCAGGACTGCAGGGCTGCTGTTGCAAGGGAGTGAAGGTCGGTAGAGGGCAGCTCTGTGGCTGGGTTAAGGAATTGGGACATGGGTGTCCCATGCCATTAGAGTTGCTATGGGGTATCAGAAGGGCTGTGACATGATACCAAGACACCTGAGTCCTTCTGGGCCAGGCAGGAGCTCATGGGACACCAAGAGTGGTGCTTCGTGCCTGAGTTGGGACAAACTGTACCCCTAGCCAAGTTGGAGGGGGTCTGCTCTAACCACCCCAGCATGTCCGTGGGGGACTAGTGAGGCTGACAGCTGGACTTTCCTGAGGTCTCCCAAGGGGAGTCATCCTTCCTGAGGAGATGGCTGTGCACTGCCTACCCCTGGGAGGTGATGGCCCACCCCCACAGTTTCTTCCTGCCTGTTGCTCTCCCACCTGCTGATGGAAGAGCAGGTTGGCCCTGGCTGCCAACCCTGACCCTGCAGCACAAACCATTCTATCTTTTGGAAGCTACTCTCTTCTCCTTGGTGGTCCCTCCAGCCTGTAGATGGGCCAGGAGAGACAAGGGAGATAACACACTGCAGCTGCATATCCCTGAAATACAGCCTTGTGCTTAGGAAAGGGAGATTTTCTCAGGTCTCTGTCCAAGCAGGAGGCATTTCTCAGATAAAAGCAGAGCCAAAGTCCCAGACAAGCTCTTGGCTTCTTCCTTGCTGCAGGGAAAAGCAGCTGGGGTGACCAGGGAGCTGGCCCCCGTGATAGCTAAGGAAAGTCTGCTTGGGTTGCTCTGCTGGCAGGGATTGAGCCAGGAGCAAATGCCACTTTCTCAGGTACATCACGCTTCCCACTGGCCTGATCCTGCCCTGGGTTTTTCTCATCCTTCAGGAGAAGATCTGCGATCCCTTCCAGCTGCTGGAGCAGCTGGTAGCACCAGGTCCTGTCTGCTGTCCTGGTGGCACCTGTGGTCCCCCAGCGTGCTGCTGAGTGGCAAGTGGCATCCCCACACTACTGCTGGAAGTCAGCGAGGTGAGAGGACATGGTACCAGTGACATCTTCCACCAGAGAGCAAATAAATACATGTCTAAGCTCAAAGGCTATGTGTTTGTAGCTGCCACAGGGCCGTAGGTGATGTGCTTCCCTGGCAGGGCTGGTGGGCCAGGCTGTGCCTGGTTGCAGTGAGGACCTGTCCTGTGGGTTCCTCCATTGTGGGGCTGGCAGTGGCTGCACAGCTTGGGCACACAGGGCAGGGACAGTCTCTGTCTCACTTGCAGCCCTGCAGCCTGTTCCAGGAGATGGGGATTGCTCTCTCTCTTTCCCTGTGCAGCACCACTGAGGTATCTGTTTTCCCCCGAACTCCACCTAGTTGGAAAGCCCCGAGTCCTGTGCAGGCATCGCACCTGCAGAATTTTGCAGGGAAATACAGCAGTTCTGGAAAAGCAGAAATGTATCCAGCTGCATCCCACAACAGTCAAAGAGCAAGGTGCAAGGGCTTTTAGGCTGTAGTGAGAGGTGATAGGCTGCATTCCTGCTGAACAGCTAAACTTAAAAATAAAGGGACCATTTCCACCCCTCCTCACACAGTGATTTTCCAGGAGGGACCAAATATCCCATCTCTGCCATTTAAGCTTAATTTTGCTGTGGCAGTGGGGAAGAAGCAAAACACAATAAAATTTGGGTTCAAAAGGAAACAGGGACCAGTGCCAAGGGTGCTCTGCCATAACAGCAGCAGTGGCTGAGGAGGGTCCAGGTGTTCAGGATACTTGAAACTCTTCTAAAATTGTGTGGAGTGACCTCACTGATGGGACTCTGGGAAGAAGAAGCTGTTTAATATGCACACCCCTCACCCAGCCCTCTTCCCAGATTACTTACAAAGACTTGGCATCCAAGTCCCTAAACAGCTCATCCTGGCAGGTTTGCAGCAATTATCTCCTTATCAAAGACAGCCTTCCCAGTGGGAACAGAAAAGCAGGTGGGGCAGGGGGCTCCTTCCAGTAAATCCCTTCATTAAAAAGACATGAGGCCCTGGTGTGGCCTTTCAACTTGCCTGGGATGAGCTGCGCCCACAGTGAGATCCCCGCTCTGTGCATACAGAAAAAGGCCACAGCTTAAATGCCACTGCATTTGCATAGCACTATGTTTTCCCAAATTCTCAGCACGTCAGGGAGGAAGCAGCTAAGAGAACTTGACTTTGATGTGGACCATTGAAGTAGAGGCCCTCACCAGACTGTGGATGCAGTGGTGTCCTCTCTGCCTGGCTTTACTTTTGCATCCACAGCACTGGGGTTTTCAGCCCCCATTGTATGAAAAGAGGAGGTTCTACAGCCCCATCCCATGTGATGAACCCCAACATAATCTTTCTAACACCTCGGTCTGTGTATTTTGGTGATTGTTGAAATGGCCCAAATCCTGTTCTCACAGTGTGAAGCTCTGCAGCAATGGTGTCCTCCTTCAGCAGGCAGAGAAGGTGGTGTGATGGCAGCAGCCAGAGGTTGTGATAGTCTGATTCACTCCAAAGGGAAAGGGAAGGGATTCCTGAGTCCCTGCTAACCTAGTAAGTTGCTGTGGTTCAGGGACACCTGTCTCCTCATTAGGGGAGCAGGCCCGTGGAACTCCCTCGGGATAAGCTGAATGAGGTTGGGGATCAGGAAAATTTGTGACTACAGCCCTCAAAGCACTGTGCTCTACTCCACAGTGTATTAGGTTGTCCTGCACAAGTTATTCTTCTATTTTCAAGCATTTAAACATCAGGGAGGCTGTTTTGCTACCTCTAAAGGGTGTCAGCCGCCACAAGCCACACTGGTTACTCCCATGGCTGCTCATCTCTGGCTGTCCAGGATGCTGAACTGTTTCCTGGCTCCTTCATAACTGACGGGCATGGAGTGATGATGGCCGGGTGTGGGGTGTGTGCTGCCCTAGCTGGGATTGTGGCACAGCAGCCGAAGCCTTAGAAACAGCCGGGCTCTCGGGGCGGTGAGACACAGCACACGGTAATTTGAGGAATCGGGGCTCTCGGCCCTCCGTGCATCCATGAACTGAGGATGAGCGGAGCGGGACAACTGGGGGGCTTAGGATGTCCTCAACGAGAGCTCCAAGCCCCGTGCCTGCTCACCCCACGTCCTGGCACGGGGAGGGGGAGCAGAGGTGAGGGAGGAGCGCGGCCCACCCCGAGATGTTGGGGCAGAGAGTGCCCGGGGGCCGCAATGCGACAGCTCGATTTCTGAACGTCGCACAGTACTGCACCAGCGGCGGCTCAGGGTCGACCGGGAAACGGGANCCCCCCCCCCCGCCGCAGCAGATCCCGGCGGGAGGCACAAGGATGCGCCCCGTCGGGCCGGGCCTACGAGGCGCGGCGGTGCCGCCAGGGGGCGCTGCGCGACCACCGACCGGTGCGGCGCACGGACGCGGGGCGGCGCTCCCGGGCCGCC
>VWYI01037348.1:0-42184 GCA_013399455.1 Anthoscopus minutus | reverse complement strand
GGGGCGGCGGCGGGTCGGCGGGCAGCGGTGGGGCTCCGCAGCGCTGCGGCATCCGCACCTCGGACATCATCATCCTGCCGCACATCGTGCTCAACCGCCGCACCTCGGGCATCATCGAGATCGAGATCAAGCCCCTGCGCAAAACGGAGAAGAGCAAGTCCTACTACCTGTGCACCTCCGTGTCGGCCCCCGCCGCCGCCGCCCTGGGGCCCGGGGCTCCCGGAGGGCTAGCGGGCGCCGAGGGGCCGGCGGGACCCCCGCCCTGGGGTGAGACCACCTGGATCTATCATGATGGCGAGGACACCAAGATGATCGTGGGCGAGGAGAAGAAGTTCCTGCTGCCCTTCTGGTTGCAGGTCATCTTCATCTCGCTTCTCTTGTGCCTCTCGGGCATGTTTAGTGGCCTCAACCTGGGCCTGATGGCCCTGGACCCCATGGAACTGCGCATCGTGCAGAACTGTGGCACGGACAAAGAGAAGAATTACGCCAAGCGCATCGAGCCTGTGCGGCGTCAGGGCAACTACCTGCTGTGCTCCCTCCTGCTGGGCAATGTCCTGGTCAACACCACGCTTACCATCCTGCTGGACGACATTGCCGGCTCTGGGCTGGTGGCCGTGGTGGTCTCCACCATCGGTATCGTCATCTTCGGCGAGATCGTGCCGCAGGCTATTTGCTCTCGGCACGGCCTGGCCGTGGGCGCCAACACCATCTTCCTCACCAAGTTTTTCATGATGATGACCTTCCCGGCCTCCTACCCCGTCAGCAAATTGCTGGACTGTGTCCTGGGCCAGGAGATCGGCACGGTCTATAACCGTGAGAAGTTGTTGGAGATGCTGCGGGTCACCGACCCTTATAACGATCTAGTCAAGGAGGAGCTCAACATTATCCAAGGAGCCCTGGAACTGCGCACCAAGACTGTGGAGGACGTGATGACTCCCCTCAGAGACTGCTTTATGATCGCTGCCGAGGCTGTGCTCGACTTCAACACCATGTCCGAGATCATGGAGAGCGGTTACACCCGCATCCCTGTTTTCGAGGGTGACCGCTCGAACATCGTGGACTTGCTCTTTGTTAAGGACCTGGCTTTTGTGGACCCCGATGACTGCACGCCACTCAAGACCATCACCCGCTTCTACAACCACCCGCTGCATTTTGTCTTCAATGACACCAAGCTCGATGCCATGCTGGAGGAGTTCAAGAAAGGTGGGCTCGTGGCGGGGGCGCGGTGGGGAGGTGCTGCTCGCTGGCTGTCAGCATCCACCTACTTGTAGTGAGGGAGCTCCACAGGGGACCCTCGGGTTCCTGCTCAGGGAGGGCTGTGGGAAGGTGCATTTTGGACTGTGAGTGACCAGTGTTTAGACATCTGCCAGATCTGGTCGTTCCCTGAGCCGGAAAGCTGATCCACGGCTGGGATGTGCCCCCAGCCTTTTTTTCCCCCACTGCACTGGGATGTGTGTGTGGGCATGGTGCCAAGCAAGGTTGTTTTCCTTCTTGCTTTTTCCACTCATCTGTCCGTTTTAGTGAGAACCACTGACGGGAATCCGCGCCCATTCCTTGGCTGTGTCTTCTCTGTGCTTTTTCAGCTGGCCTGACGGGGAGGAGTGGGTGGGCTGCTCGGGTGCCTGGTGCCTTTCAGGCTCAGTGCACACACGTGCTGAGATAAACAAGGCGTTTTGGCTCCATTCATAGGCTCGGCCAGCCGACCTCAGCTCTCTGCTGGTGTTCCAGTTACTTTGATTGACACTTTGATCTTGTTAGTCATAAATCATTTCAATGTCTTATAATATATTCCAAAGCACCTGTTGGTGCTGCACTTCAGAGTTACAGCTCTTTTTCCTCAAGCTACCCTGTGCTTCAGGACCACAGACTCAGCAGAGATATGATCCTTCTACCTCTTTCATGTAGCTTGTGTATTGGTTGCATTAGAATGGGACTGAGGCTTTCTGCCTTTCTCTTAATTGTAGGTAGTGCTGACTTGACAAATGCATCTTAATTCTTGTTAGAAGCTCTTGCTTTTGAGAAAGGAAAAAACCATCTTTTTGTTTTTCTTTTAAAATCTGTTCCTCTCTGCAAGCCAAATAATAATGCTCTCTGGCCAGTGCAGGAGAGCGCTTTCAAAGTAGTTGTTAAGTGAGATTTCAGACAATTTGGATGTGTGGACTCCTTTGCTGGAAGAAGAAAGTCTATTTGGACTGCCACTACACTGTTCACAGCCAGGGAGATCTGATCAAGGTACCACGGAACAGATTGGTTCCTGGGAGGTGATTTGCTTGAGAGGGGAAATCTAGTGGGGAATATTTGAGCTCACCTTTTATTAACTGTATAAGTTACACTGAAAAAAACTTCGTGAACTGGTGAATGTTCTTTCCAGATGAGTTTAAATTACGACTTAAGCTTAAGTTGCTGTTTTGTTCACATGCTAAATTCTTGTGTCATGGCATTGGATCTTCTTTATCCTGCTTAACTAAATTTTGAGGATTTGGAGGCTTACCTCATCTTTATTTCATTCGTGTGGCTAGAAGATGAACATATTCCTGCTTTTTACTGATTGGTGCAGTGGTGGTTATTGTTATCTCTTTCAGCCTGTGTGTTGAGATGGGGAAATTTTACTTGGTTTTGAAGGTGGTGAGGGAGAGCCTCCCTCGGCTGTGGTTTCTGCTCTTCAGGATTTGCAGCTTGGATGTGGGAAACTCAATTATGTCACTTAACTGTTGGCTGTTTTAGGTGGATTTTGCTGCATGTCTGAGTAAAGGGTGGTTCTTCTTCCCTTCTTCCTCTCTGCTCCTGTTGTTCAGACTCCAGATAGCACAATAGCGTTCTTAGCCTGTAGTGAGACTTGTGGGTGTTTTCTACTTCTGTATGCAGCAATGTGTCTGAAGAAATGCATGTTGTGATGTTAGTTTATTTCCCTGGTCTGAAAGGATGGAATGCGCTCCTGTGTGTTAGCATAGCAGTGCTTTTATTTAACAGCTGGGAGAATTAGGTGTGCGCTTTAATCCTGTGAGAGTGGCAAAGCCAAATTCCTCCTCAGAGTTCCTGAAACTGGTGCTTAAAATAGGCTTCTTAAGAATTCTTTTGGGTGGCTTGGAAGGTGCAGACTAGAGATCACTTTCTATGGTAAGCAGTCTCTTGCCTGCACTAGGAACCATCCCAGTAGTACAAGTTCAGGATGAGCTCCTAATGTGTGTGTTCCCTCCTTTGATTGCTGAGTCCTGGAATAGTCTCTGTAGTTGGGAATTAATTCAGGCTTGTTTGAGCATACTTTAATGTTTACTCCAGAGTCACTGTGCTAGTTGGTCCATATTGGCAAGCCCTGTGTTAGGATCAGCTTTGTCCTGACTGATTTCTCTTTAAAAAGTGCAGATATAGTGGAAATAATTGGCTTCCTTTTTGCCCTTTGAAATGAATGTAAATAACTGATAGCTGGCTTGATCTGGCGTAGCACAGTGTCTTTTGCAAGAGCTCTTCCAGCTTTCTTCTTCAGAGCAACCTTGCCAAATTCCCGTGAGAATGTACAAATTAAGGGTGAGAATCAAATTGCATGTTACTCTCCAGTAGAGTGTTGGAAATAAATAAGCTTGCAGTTTTTAATCATTCCCATCATGCTGATGATCTGCCACTGCCAGCTTGCTTCAAAACTCATAGTAAATTTTTGTGTGTCTTTTTTGATACCCAACCCCTGCTACCAATGCCGAGTGCAACAGGCATCTCATATGATAGTGCTGTCATTCAAAACTTTGACTTGAGGAGAGAGGATTTTTTTTTTTTAAATAATTTGGTAGTAGCTGGGTAGGTAGGGTTTTGAAACTCATATTTTGGGCAGAAGCAAAATCTTCTTAACCTAAATGTGGAATGGAGGCTTACAAGGAGGCAATTAAAAGCCAAACACAGCAGGATATACATCCTTATACTGTTGCAGAAGATGAAATGGGTAATTCTGTAGTTCTGGTGCTTAGGCTGAACAGCTGGAGGATTTGGTGGTGGGCCTATCCTTAATGTTCTTTGATCACAATTGCAAAATAAGTGTCTGTTTCACTCCCATACTGCCAAGCAAGAAACTAAATTTTGGGAGAGCTTCAGCAGATTCCCACCCCCTTGCTGCTCTAATCTCCTAAAGTGTGAATAAACACGATTCCTGAAGCAGTCTACGAACAAGCTTCTCCTCTAAAAAGCAGTTTGCTTGCAAATCAATAAGTAAATAGCTTTTGAAATAGGTGTGATTTTTCTGTTCTAAAAACAGACCTTAAACTTTTACCAGAGCTGTCAAATTGACTTGTCTCCAGATTGGGCAGACTGAGTGCTTAATTTGAATTCAGTCATTCAGATTTAATGCAAGGGAGTCTAAGGTACCTTTTCTACTGGCCTAGGAAAGGACCTGCCTGACTTTGCTCAGAGAAAAGAGGTATCTCATTTGAAATAAGTTCACTCCCAGCTAATCTAATGTTGGCCATGCCATTGCTGTAAAGAGGAGTGAGGCATAACCTGTCCCAGGATTGATTTTTGTCATGGTTCCTATTCTGCAGCAGGGATTTGAATGAGCTAGAGAAGTTTTTGGAAAGAAGTTGGTGAACTCTCTCTACTGATCTTTTTCTTGTCGACATGTGTGTGGACCTGCTTTTTTTTTTTTTTCCTCCCCCCCTCCTTGTTTTCTGTTCCTTTTTGACAGTCTTCCTAGGTCTCTGCTTAAATGCTCTCTGGCACTTGCCCTTGGTGTTTTTCACGGGCAGATCTCTGCATGTGTGATCCTAAAGCCAAAGAATTCTATTTCAAGCTCTCTGTCTGCTGGAGCTACAAAAATCCAGCTTGAAAAGGCTCATGTTTTAATACTAATATTTCAAGGTTGGCCCACTTTCTGCAAGCCATTCTACAGCTGTGTTCCTGGTGGCCTGGATGGCTTTGGAGGGCAGCAGTTTCTCAGTTGGAGTCCTCCTTATCTGGGGACTTTGAGTCATTTGTTTTGATCTTATTTATATTTTTGCACTGTTATTTTATACTATAGATCAGAGCTTAGTAACCTGTTGCAAAGAAGCCACAATAACTTTGCAGCAGTTCTGAACTCTCATTTTCTGAATCCCATGGCAGACTTGAGAAAACTCTTTAGATTTCTTATTAAAATCATTGCCAACTGGACCTGAAAAGATTTTTTTTTCCTAGAAACATTGTCAGATTTAGCTTGATGATAATTTCTTCAGGCTCTGTTGGTCTTGTATTGTCTGGTTTTAGTAGCATGTAAGTTTGGTGGTTCATTTAGAGTGGACATTGGGGAAAAATGGTGTCCATTTCTTTTCTAGTTCCTCCTCCCCCTTGAAAGAAAACCAAGTCCCAGCAGACTGAAACATAAGCCTCTGACTTTTGAGTGCAGAGAAGAATACCTAGACCTACTTCTCTTTTTGAGCACTTACCCTCTTTTTGGAAACAGGTAGGATAGCAAGTAATTCATAGCCCAGGGATCCAAAGTTCTCCATGGTTGGTCTGAGGGGTTTTTTTTCTGTTATTAGGTCACTTGGTCTGAGGGGCTTTTTTCTGTTATTAGGTCACTTATCTTTCTGGTGCAGCTCTAATCCAGGTTTGTAGGTGGCTTCTTTTCTGGTTCCTTTCAAGTTTTATGAAGTTTTATGGGCTGCTGAATCCAAGTCCAGTCTTCCCTTGAGTAACTTTGATTTAGTAGGTCTGAATGCTCATTTTCTAGTTTATCTAGCAGGTTGGCTGTCTCCTGGGCACTTTTCCGTGTAACCCTGTGACTGCAGCATTACGAGAAACTGGAAGAAACTACATAAATCCTTTCTGGGATTATGAAAGGCACGTAAAACTTCTTGGAAAACAATATAGTTTTCAAGGCTGCTTAGCTAATAAAAGGCACCTCCTCTGATCCTTTTGGGGAAAATCATATAACAGAGAGAGTGTTGAGGAGGTCCAGAGTGGAGACTTTCCTGTGTGAAGAGAGTAGGGGAGTGGTAGGTGGGAAGGAATTTGCCACCAAGAAACACAAGTGCTATGCTATGCCTGCAGATTTATTTCCTGAAGAAAAATTGCATGTGGGGGTGGGGGCTGCCTCGTGACAAACTGTTCCTTGGCTGTGTGACAGCGCAGCACCCGCAGGTACTGCGCTGCCAAGAGCTTTGCTGGCCTTGCAGAGCTCCTGGGGGATGCGTGCCCGTTCCACTGGAGAGCAGCGGATGTGGGTTACTGCAGGCAGCCTTCCTGCTGGTGTGCTGGGGGAAAGGCTCCAGGGGGAGGGCATCAGGGAGCAGCTCCAGTTCTTCCTGGGCTCCCTACTGGGAGCATTTTATAGAGACCAGGAGAAGAGTCTACTAGGAGAGCAGCCTCGGTGAGGAGCCCAGCTGAGGAGTCCTTCTGCTGCTGAGAGTAGGAAAAAATGTGTTTTAGTGACAGGGAGAGGAGTAAGTGAGATAAATGGCTTGAGCAGTAGAGGTTTGAGTTTGATGCCTGTGTTGGATATGATTCTTTGATTGCTTTTTAACCAATTGTTTGCAACTCTTGTTGTCTGACAAACACAAGATGTTGCCTTTTCCTCCCCTCTGCTGTTTGCTCAGTTAGCAAATGCTTTCCTGTGCTGAAGCTGATGGGAGTGAATTCCACCACAAGTGAACCATGCTCCTGTCTGCTTTCTCTGTGTCTGTAGAGGTTATCTGTAATAGGCACAGATGTAAACTTCAGGTCAGTCTGTGCAGCCAGCAGCATTTCACAGCCAGTTTTGGAGCAGGATAGACCAAAGAGACAGAATATCAACTTCTGAGCAAATTCATTAGTGTAGGAAACTGATCAGATAGTTTAACCATCACAGTGTCCTTCCAGGTCTGAGATTTTTTTTCGAGTTTCATTTTTTTTCTCTGCCAACATGAGGTTCTAAGGAGCAGAACATTTTCCCAGTGAACTTCAGTTGACTATGAGGGCATAAGAACAATAACAGCGAATCCTCTGAAGTAGGTAATTTCTGACAATGGCTGGGGCTGCTTAAAGAAAGTTTTAGAAAAGAGCCAATTAATTTTGTTCCCCATGTGTTGCCTCTGCTGAGGCGAGGCGACCCGGTTCGGAAAAGACACGACGGCAGAATGTACAGGCTGGTCGGGCTAATCACACACGAACACCAATATGCTGGATGGTGAAAAGCATTTATTTCCGGTTTGCGTGGCTTTATGCTCATGTCCTTACTGCATTGCTTTTGGCTAATGCAGTAAGGGAGGATGGGGCTCTATCTTGAGAGGATGGGGCTCTATCCTTTCCGTACATCGTGAGATCTTTCAGTCGGCTTTTCTCTACCTAACCACATTTCCCCCCTCTCCATGAACAGAAAACTCTGTAACTTTGTTAAATTTGCATCAACAACAAACTGCAAACTTGTTAGTAGTAAAACATTAAATGTGACTATGGTATGTTAGTGCTTTGGTAGTAACATATTAAGCAAAACTGTTATGTTGTATTAGACTAGCTGTTTTTGCTCCAAGTACAGTATGTCAATTTTACTTAACCGGGCTGTAACAAATTGGGCTAACTTGTTGAGGAGACAGGGACCAAATATGAGAACAAGCACAACAACAATAACAGGTCCTGCTAAAGTGGATATAAGGGTAACAATCCAGAGGGATTGGTTAAAAAGTGAGTTAAACCAACTTTGTTGAGAATGCTGTTTGCTGCATTGCTCGAGTCTCTGCTGAAGTTCCTAGAGCTGTATGGTGTTGTGGTGGAACTCTAATGATTTGAATGACTGTGCTTGGGTCTTTATCCCAGCTGCGGATGAACACTGACCACTTTTGTCCTAGCGACCAGCTTACATCTAGGGGCTTNTTTGGCAATGTGTCCTTTCCTGCCGCAAGCTCAGCATGGACTTCTTGGTTTGCTTTGAGGCAGAGGGTCGGGTGGCAGTGAGTTTCTGGATTACGGTACTTTTTGGTTGGACTCCGCCCTCTCCTTTTTCCGTGGGCGGGTTTTTTCTCTCCTTTTCCCTGCCTCCCTTCAGGGGAGTTCTCTTCCCTATAAGGGAATGCCTTGGGGTGTGCTTCCCGATTGGACCATGAGCTCTCCTCCCCCCTGCCATTTAGATTTTCTTCCCACTTCCCCTCGAGTCTCTGTTTGGGCATGCTTCAGGCGGGAAACAACTCTTTGCTCCGCCCTTCACCCTCTTCTCCGACGCCATTCTGTGGCACGTATGGTGGGGGTTTTTCCCGGACCTCTTTAGGACCCGCGTTATTAAACACATCTTCAGATCTCGCAGCACCACTATTCCTTGACCGCTGATCATGTTTTATGGCTAAAGCAGGAGCAGGACTGGGGGACCGAAACAACGGCACAGGGGGATCTTTGTCACTGGGTGGCAGGTTAAAATCGGTGGAGCAGTCACTAAACACAGTCTGAGTAGCAGCTCCTACTCCCACTTTCAGTGTGACTTTAAACAGCTCCGAGCTGCTTTCCAAGTTTCTTGCTCTTGGAATGCTTTTCGCAATGCTTGCGTAAGCCTCCCCCAGCTTTTAAGACACTTGCTAGACCCTGAGCATATTACATTTTCTGCGAGCATTTTAGTACATTCGTCCCAACACTGTGGGTGGAGAATGTCTACGGGGTGATTAATGGTGTTTAACAATTTAGTAACAGCACAATCAAAATCTTTTGCTTTACAACTGATTCCCCACTGCTTATGCAACTGCGAAACTACCTTGCCGAGAGCTTCCATCTCGGCGGTACGGGAGTGTCCTCCCCGCCGAAATCGGTCCTGCCGCTTCGGCCGTCTTTTCGCGTCCGGCGAGTCTCCCGACGTGCCGACCACGCTCTACCGTGTGCTGGGAGTGTGGTTCCCAGGTTTCGGCACCACTGTGTTGCCTCTGCTGAGGCGAGGCGACCTGGTTCGGAAAAGACACAACGGCAGAACGTACAGGCCGGTTGGGCTTATCACACACGAACACCAATGTGGTGGATGACGAAAAGCATTTATTTCTGGTTTGCGCGGCTTTATATAGTCACGATATGCTCGCATCCTTACTGCACTGCTATTGGCTGACGCAGTAAGGGAGGATGGGGCTCTATCTTTCCGTACATTGCGAGATCTTCTGATCAGCTTTTCTCTACCTAACCACACCCATGGAAGCTTACTGATCTCATCAGGCTGTGATTCAGGAAGTTCTGGGACTAAAGATACTGTCTTTATTAAATAGCCCTAGATACATATTTCTCTCTGTGAGCATGTCTAACCAACACTGAACCTTTGTCAGCTCTTGCACAGAAACAACCTCCAGTAGTGGGTGTCTCCTGTCTGTAGCTGTGTAGTACTAGTGACAGAGAGAGATGGGTTTAGAAGTACATTTCTGATTGTCAGTTCTGTATGAAGCCATCCAAAGGTAGGTTTTGTTTTGTCAGGCTATGGTATCACTCTAGCTGGTAATTTAGGAAATGAGGGTGTGAGCCAGCTCACACTTCATGAGTGTTATGGGCCCAAGTCTCCTCTCTGTTTTTTTGAAGGAATCATTATAGTGGGGGGAAGTATTGTGGGGGTTAACATGGAGCATCAATGCCATTAGACTGTGACAAGATGTACTCATCTTCCTGGTGTTTCCTGGTGTCAGATTTTGTCTTGCTCACTTGGAGGGCACACATCCTAGTGCACAGAAATTAAGATGTGGAAGATTCGAAGTCTCACTACTTCAGCTCTTTTAAACATTTAGTATTTGCTCAGTATCAAAAGTCCCAAGTCAGTCTTACAGCAGCTTAGTCAGGATCGACTAGGACAAGAGTGAAAGCAGTGGCCAAGTAGTGTCTATAGACCACCAAGCTGTGCCTTTTTCATTAATACTTAGCAAGAGCTCACTTTTGCATTTCCTTATGTGCCTCTACAGAGCTGTGGTGCAGTTGGCAGTCTAGGTAGGCCAATGGCACTTCTGCTGTTGAGTCCCTTCCAATTTCACTAATGGAGCTTGTAAAACTAGCCCTCAACACAGAGTACTCTGAACCATACCCCAGTGCGTGTGACCTGGCACTCTTGTTAATTTGACAAGGTCCTGAATTACAGCCTACCAGCTACAAATAGGAGTGTAAATACTTGGTGCTAATGAGCTACTGCCCACAGCTAACAGTCCATACCAGGTGGTTAATCCAGCCTGGGTCCTGCCAAGGTCACTGACTCATTTCAGGACTATCAAGCGATGGGGTTTTGTTTCACTTTCTACCAATATATAATCATAGAAAATGAGATGCATAAATCTGTCATTTACCTTCTTCTGAAGGAATGCACCTTTTCCCTTGGCCAAGAAATCTGCATGGCCCAGTAGCTGGTAGAATAATCTATGCTGGTAATAAACCAGGGCTAAGTGTGATGATATACAAAGCATGTGTGAGCAGGGCATGGAATGAAAGACTGGTTAAAGAATTATAAGGGCAAGAGATGGCCTCATCACTTCAGTGTAGGTGGTCTTATAGAGAGGTGGATGTAGGGAAGAGAAAGGAATGGCTTGGAGCAAGTGAGATGTTCCTATAGTGTTCTAAATAGCTTTTTGTATAACATGGAGTAATAAAGTTCTGATTCTGCAGAATATTGTTGGGAGTTGAAGCAGAGGAACTGAAGTTTTCCCATAGCTTCTTAAAGAAATCCCTGAATGCAAAACCAAACACCAACAGGAAACCTCCTCTAATGTTATGACTCCAGGACATTGAGCCATACAGTGTCTTTCACAAACTGGGCTTAAAAGAAACAGTGTCCTCTTTGATACTCTAGCTTGGCAGTCCAGCTTCTGCAATAGCAGAAGGAGAGATGGCAGTGAGATCCATCATGCTCGGAGAGGAACTGAATGTTCTTTTGACTTGCCACTGGAGTTGCAAGTACCAAATGTTCTTAATACAGTGGCTAGGTCAGCTTATCGTTGCATTCTTGGGTCTCAATAATAATGAAGCTTTAATTCCTTAAAAATTGTCTCCATTAATTTTTTTTTTGGCCCTCCTTTACTCAGAGGTGTTCTCTTCTCTGTTTGTGGCTTTATCTGTAATAGCTTGCCACTCTGAAGGGTCACAGGTAGGGGCCCTTGGGAATCTTTGAGTCATTGTTGTGTTTTCTGTTAAAATTGTCTGGGAGCCTTCCAGAGTTTTGGTAGACAGACAGTTTTCACTGAAGTGAAGAATAGCTTCCAGGATTTTCCACACTTCCATGCTGTCTATGGGGCATCATATAGGTTGTATGCCTTTGAAGATTGAGTTCCTGTAGTACACAACCTGTACTGCCAGAGGTGTTTCTTTGTCTGGGTTGGCTGGCATGTTGAAATTGGGATTCTTACACTGGTGTTTGTGGTTATTTCTGTGATTTTAAAAACATGACTCAGACTTGCTCTTCACCTACTGGTGATGATTTCTTCTTGAAAGGACTAGTGAAAGAATACTAGAAAAACAACTTGTCTTGTAACTAACTTGTCTTAAAATATCCAAGCCCTAGATTAAACAGAAACATCAAAGCAAAGAAAGCTTATTTGCTTGGGACTTAGTTGGGTTATATTGAAGCATTTCACTTGTGAATTGTTTGGTATAATAATTTCAGTGTTTATGAAACAACAGCCCTTCTCATCAAGGAATCACATTTTGAAGGACACAGTAAGTGTGATGCCTGTCAATCTGGGAGCTGAAACCTGGTGATTGTGAAGGCCCCAAGAGTTTATAAGTTAACAGGACTCAGCTGCAGTTACTAATTAACTGAGCAAGAGCTTTGCTCCATCCAAAGGCACTGGGGCCAGGAGATGAATGCATACATTCAGCACAAAAGATCTGTATGGTTATGATTTCTGTAATGCTTTCTGTTGGGGTTTTGCTGGCAGTCCCAAAAGGAACCGCTCTTCAAATGGGAGTGGTGTGGTAACATTGTTCTCTGCAGGCTGAACTGTGCCCTCAAGACTGGGCTCCTGATTCCTGGAGGATCTTTCCCTCAGCAAGTGTGAATGAAAGCTGGGGTTTTCTTTACAGTGAATTTTTTTATCATGGTGTAGTCTCTTATAGTGATGTGACAGAGCCTTTTGTAACAGCTGATCTTTGTGGAGGTGAACAAGGCTTTAATTTCCCCATTTGTCTATAGATAATGAGGGCAACAAAAACGCTGATTCTGCCTTGGTTGGATACTCTGCTGCCAGCAAACAGTTTTAGGAAGGATCTTGCCATTTCTGGTTTTCTTCCAGGACTCCACCTCTGGCTTTCAGAAGATTGTCCTGCCTACCCTTTGCACTGGGGGGTTCAAAGTGCAGTCTGTGGGACCCCTTTCCATGCAGCAGTTATGTGAGGACAAGGACGATCAGTTGCCTGCTTTTATTGCTTATGAATTGCTTGTCAGCAATTTCTAGATTCCTACAAATAGGAAGAAAATCTGCCGGTGTGAACTTGTTCTTGATAAAAATTTACAATCTGGCATTGAAAGTAGGTGTGGCTGTGGGTTTTAGGCAAGCTGTAGTCTTAGTTCTTCCTATCTTGCCTGGGACATCTTTCCATTGGAAGGAAGAACAGCTCTGCAGTTACAATTCTCATACACAGCAAGTGCAGACAGGGACCTTCAGGTGGTATTACAGGGCATCTAGTAAAGAGGCTTTAGTTCAAATTTTTTACTTGTTAAAGTAGGCCAAAATTGTAAATTAGAGTTATTCAGTAGCTCTAACTTGAACTCCAAGGGACATCACTAAGTTTTTGATTCAAGGTGGATAAATTAGTGTGATAAATTTTGCTCTGTGTATTTGTGAGGTGTTTTTTTTCCCTGCTGTGTAAGTGAGAGAAAGCTTTTTGACTTCTTGATTTTCAGCTTTTATTTAAATACCTTGATGATGCAATGTGTGGGGATTGGGTGAGGGAGAATTGTTCAGAGTATCTTGAAGACTCACTGCACTAGGTTTTCCTTTTCCTCCAGGAAAATAGAGGATAAGAGATGCCTTATTGGAAGGTGGGGCAATGTACCTGGGAGTAGCTCACCATATGGACTACATGGTTGTAGAGGTTTGGGATTTATGCTGGTTTTTAGATGTGATCTGGTCTTGTTGTGTGCTGATTCCCTATCCTCATGGGGAATAACTTTTATCTTCTTGTTGATGTTCCAGTTTGCCTGGAGCCTTTTGGAGTGGTTAGGTTTGAAAACACTAATTTCAAAACAGTGAATTTCAAGAACTTCACACTGCTCACAGGGGGTATTTTTTTTTCCTTTTCTTAGTGTTGAAGAATTGCTTATACTGTGTGGATGGGATTTCTCCCAGAGAAATCAAGATCCCTGTCCAAATCATTGTCTATATCTCTCTTAATAAAAATGCTGTACAGTGTGCTTCAGACTCAATGTCAGCTACAAAAGGTTTGAATGCTCACTTGCAGGTGAAATGGGAGACTTTCTTGTCATGTAGAGGAAAGCCAGTTTTGGATCCTTCTGTACTAGTGTGTTTGTGTTTTCCTGTGACCCTTACAGGGATCACAGCACGCTTAAAGCTCTGATCCCATATGATGGGCCCGGCCTCTCTATCATAATCAGGTCTGACAGTTTTCTAGGTCTTTCTGTTCATTTGACAAAGGCCCAGAGGGGATTTGTGATCACTAATATGAAACTGCTTTGCTGGTAGTGTGCTAGTTTAATTCACTTGTGTTGTGTTGTCATGAAGGCTCCCAAGGAAAGCCTGGAAATGGAGAAGTTGCACTGTTCAGCCTGTAGGCAGTCTTGGTGCAGGGTGAAGCTTCCCATCCTGGGAATCCCCTGAGGTGAGAGCTTGAGGAAGGCAGCTGTAGCAGTGAAAAAACTTAATTACCTACTGAATTCAGGCTCCAGAACCTACAGCAATCTGTTGCTCAATGCCACTGATAGAGTTGAACCTGTTAATGCAGTTGTAGTGTGTGCAGTCAATGAGCAACCAAATAGAGTAACTTTCTTTTTTCCTGCTTTCTTCAATGCCCTTGGGGTTAAGGGTGGGGGTAAAGGTTTCACTGTGCTGTGTGATGCACCATGGATGGGAATCCCATTCTCTGCTCCTCCTCTCTGCATGGGACCACTTGCTGTGCATGGGATGAGAGGTCTACCAGGAGAGCTCTGATGTCAATAGTGCTATTCTATTAATGTTGTTTTTTTCTTTCCAGAGCAGCTGTTTTGAATTTTCCAGTCTTAGCTGTAATTTTTGAACAAGCTTTGTTTTATTATGAGAGAGACACTGCAGAAGCATGTGGGGTAGAGTGAAGACACGCACACATTTTAGTGTTGAGGGCATTTTCATTTCTGATTCCTGGCCGGGAAACTGGGTTTAAATTTGTTGCTTGCCTGCTGTTTGAATGTGGTCCAGTGGTAAGAGGCTTTAATACATTTCTTCTTTGCAAATCATCAACCTCACATCTTCCAGTAAAGGAAAGAATTTGGGAGTATAGCTTCCAAGAGTAATAGCCTTCTCAGCCCTATGCAATGCACAGGCTCCAACCAAAAAGTTCCAAGGAAAATATTCAGAAAGGGGGAAGTTGTGTAGCTGTAATTCCTGATGGTTTTATATTTAAACTATTTGGCTTTCCAGAGAGATCAGTACATGCTTTTTTTCAGACAGACATGCAGCCATCCTGGAACTAATAACTATGTAGACTGTCTTAATCCAAGCATCGGTTAGAGGAATTATGCAAATGTCTCTCACCAAGATTGTATTGATGTGTTGTTTGCCAGTATTCCCACTACCTGATTGATCTCTACCTGGAAACACACATGAAAGTATTGGAGGCTGTTTCTAGGTACCCTGTTTTCTACTTGGATCCACCTCCTGATCAATAGAAAGAGCTGAGTGCCTTGAGCAGTGCTTGAAAGGTTTCAAGGAGGATGCTAAGCAAAGAGCCACCTTGAAGAAGCTGGCAAACTTGGGGATTTTAGTGGTGTCTGGGTCTGTTTCCTTTGAAAAGCACTGAGACAGCCATGTCTGTTTTTAGAGTGAACATTTAGGAGGGAATAAAATGCTTTAAACTCCGAAGATTCTTTTAAGAAATGAGATTATCTTAATCATCCTCTCCAGTAGCTGCAGTTAGTAGTTGTGACAAGGAATGAGTGTGTGCTGTGATTAAACATGCACTCTCACAGTTCGAGGCAGCAGGTAGTTCCTGGGAGGAAAAACTCTTGCTGTGGTAATGCTTGTGAACAATTCTCCTAACAAAAGGAATTCTCATCTCAGTGTTTTCAGTGACTTTGAGGATGACTGGGACATTAAAAAAAAACCCCTCAAGATATGACCAGATGCAAAAGTTCTTACAAATAGGAGGAAACTTGTTTCAGGTTTGTTGGTTTTTTTAATCCTTGTAAAACTGACACTTAATTTTCCTATTCCTGCATTTTTTCCTTCAAAATGGAAAAATGACCCAAGGAAATCAAGAGCATAACTACTTCAAATGAGTTGAGAGCTGGGCAAGGATAAAGTGGTGGGTTTTATCTTATGGGCTTAGCACTGTCCAAAGTTGTAGTTGATGGTGATGCCTTCTCCTTGTGCTTCGATTACTGTAGAATGAGGACTCATTTTTTATCCCTTTTCCTTATATCAACTGAACTGGTTTTGTGCAAGCCGGTATGTTTCAGCTTGTCTACTGTAATTTAGGTTCTATAATAGGAGTTTGGTTTAATGTTCATGTAATAGCTTCATTGCATGATGATTGCAAGTTTCTTTAGACTGAAAGCCCGTACACAGTGACTCAGATTTTGTTTCTTTTGACGTGAGTTCCTTGGCTGTTAATATCTTCAGTGTTTTCACTCTCCTTTTTGAGATCAATGTGTAGTTCTCCTGGCACTATTTGTTGGCAGTAGGTGAGGAAAAACAAAAAGAGATTAGGTGATATATGAGATGAGGCCATCCACTAGGCAAGTGTGTAGAGACAGTTAAGGTGATTGTCCCATGGTTAGTGCTCTGTTCTTTGCAGGTTTATGGCTACTAAAATTGCTGCTGTAGAGTTCATTGTTGGATGCTTTCTTACCTCTTACTGACACAGAGTGGTTTGATATGTTGTTTTTTCTTTACTGTGTCAGAGGTGCCATTTATACTTTTATCCTGTACTGCTTGACTTTTGCTTTCAGACAGTTTTAAACTAATGTCCAATTTAGGATTAATTATGTACTAAATACTTTCCTGTTTTTCTGGGCTGAAATCCTAGTAGGCAAGTCTTTAGGTGGCAAACCTGTTAGTGCTGAAATTCCCAGGGTTGAGGGATATGCAGGTGACTGTCCTTATTTCTTGTTGATGACAAGGCGGTAACCCAAGTATGATTAAATATGTTGGCTCCCTCATGAACCAGAAAGTCTTGAGCTCTTAATCCTGGTGCCACTGGAGAATTGTTCTTGAACCATGGACAGGTCAGTTGTACCAGAGGAACAGCACTGTTCCTCACTCCTACCCATTCCAAGGAATCTTCAACAAACTGTCTGAGAGGGATGAGTGACATGGATCAAAGTCTGTTTTCACTGCTGGTGAATCCTATTCATTTGGGGCAAAAAGGATGGCTTAGTTGGACTCTTCCGTTTTTCCATGTGGGGTGGTATGATGTGGGGAAAGCACAGCCTGCCAGGTACTTAATAACAGGTTTAATAACAATTAAGGGAGTGTACAAGACTTCTCCTTGTGATGGACCAACCCTGCTCTAGGGTGGTGCAGGCAGCCTCCTCCATATGCCACTCGGTGTGTCCTGCTTTTTTCTGAGGGTGTTGACAGACTGGGTTCTGTGACTGCTCTGGTAGTTGTTCCCTAGATGGGCTTGCCTCAATGACATGGAATTGAAAGGACCTGTGTCCTGATGACACCATTATCACTGTTTCTTTTTATGCTTCCATTAGAGACTGGTGTCTGATTAAAGTGTCTGTTAGTGCAGAAGCTTAGTGTTGACCCATAATCCAGGGCACCATTTTTCCTGGCACGAAGGGATGTGCTGTGCTTGTGATCATAATGACCTGGCTCTTTATTGTTTTCTTTGACATAGGAGATAGGAACAGGAGGGAGGAACTGAGAATTTTCCTGCTTGTCCCATTCAGAAAGTGGATGTGACTGGGGCAGTGAAGGCATGATCCGTTTTCTCATCCCTGTCCCAGGAGTTGGGCTTGTGCAGGGAAGGCTGGGACAGGGATTAGTTCATTCTTCCTTTGACTCACTAAATGAAAAGGTGAGTGAATGGTAACCTTAGGTAAAGTGCAAATTCAGAAGTGTCATTGAAAAAATTGCTACCAAAAGTAACAGAACTAGATTTTTCATTTTAGATAAAATTATTTTTCTTCAATTTTTATTCCCTTTGTTTTGGAAGAGGGAGCCAAAGTGAGTGATGGTGGGACTAGGTAGGGCAGCCTTTTCATGCAAGGAGATGGGAGTGTTGCAACCTTTGAGTTGTTAACCTTTTGAAGTGGCATGGGGTAGATGTCTCGTTACCTTCGCCTGTGTTGCGTTTTATCTGTGACATACCAAGCAAATTGCCTTTTGCCTCGGAGATGGTGCAGGGCTGTTAAACCTGTTTGGCTTCGAGGCAGTCATTCTGTGGATTCTCTTTATCTGCCCCTGTGAGGGTCAGGAGGCCTGCAGAGGCCACCCTCCTCTTCCAGGTCTGATGTCTGCTCTGAAGGACCAGCATTGAGGGCAAAAGCTTCTGCGTTGGGTGAGGATTTTTGTAGTAAGTGCTTTCAAAAATAGCAGTAGATGGTGTCTCTAGGGTCAGATGAGGGAGCTGCAATGCTTGAGGGAGATCTGCAGCTTCAATGAGACAAACCAGAGGCTGCTTTGCTCAGCGGATCTAACTAGAAGAAATTGAATTGTTTGAATCTCTAACTAGAGAAATTGAATGTTAGACTAGGTTTGCAGTTTGCTTTTAAATTTGATGCTAAATTCTGGTAGCCACTTGTAATCTGTTTTTTATCTCCCTGTCAGAATAAGCTGTTTTTAACATAAATGACTAACTGCATTAGTGTCAGTCAAAATGTTAACTTCAGCATGAAGAAACAATTGATCTGCATCATGATCATTGCCAAAATGCATCTGTGGGTACATGTTTCTTGGTATGTCACATGTCTGTAGCAGGTGGCAGTAATACTGAACAAATCCGTGAGCATTTCTGTTTGCTTTTTTTTCTCACAGCTATTGCAAACTCCGGTGAGATTGCTGAGACAAGCCGGTGTATAGGGGTGGTTGAGGAGAATCCAGAAGCCCTGGGAAGCGAGGGAAAGTAAGAAAACTGCAATTGTTCAGTGCATAGGAGAAGTTTAAGGCATAAGATACAGAAAATGAAAACTATTCTTTAAAAATTATTAAAACCTACTGATGAGAGTAATAATTAAAGTGTCTGACCTCCCTGTGCTGCACTTGTCACAGCTAACAAGTTCTTGCGTTGCTGTTTGTGCTTGCCTGAGTTTTTGGCACATCTCTGTGATCCATTTAATGCTGCCAAAACAGGTGCCACACAGACACAAGCAAAGGAGCTTTCTTCGTACTGTTCCACCAAAGGATATGACTCATTGCTGAAGGGATGGTTCATTTAGCAGAGGAACTAAACTAAAAGTATGAAAATTTTCAGCGTTTCCACTGGTAACCTTTCCTTTTTTGATATTTTCTGTGTTATGGATGCAACTTTTGACTGTGGGCATTGATCTATTAGGAATTGACTTGTTCTAAGTTTAATGTATGTGAATGTCATAATGCAGGTGACTACTTGTTAGTGGAAGTTGAGCTAAAATTCAACATGTAGAGGGTTATTGACTTGATCTTTTAATCTGTCAGCTCATTCTTCACTCCTCTTCTGTGTTTGGATGTTGTAGTTTTGAGATGTTTTTGGAAAGAGTACTGGGAAAACTTGCAAACATTTTTCAAACAAAAGATGGTTTGTCTTCATGGCTGGGAGGGTTCATCTGGACACTTGCTCTGAATTTTTTTTTTGTTTGGAAAACTGAAGTTCTTAGAAGTTAGATGGCCTTGGCTTTCTTTGTTCTTTCCTCTGTCTCAGACATCTGTATCTGCTCTCTCACCAAGCTCTTTATCTTACTTGGCTTTTCTGTGGATGCCTGGAGGCCTTGGCTCACATTCTCAAGTGTCCACTGGTTCAAGAAGCCATTGCTGCTATCAAATTACCTTGACAGCTGTTGTCCCATTTCATATTTGCCATCCCCTCCCCCTGGCTCCCTTGTGATTTTTGGCAGAAGCTGTGGCTATTGAGCAATAAAACTTGGATCTGAGAATCATGTTGCTGGTGGGAAAATGAGATGAGAGCATACTAGTTAATGCCTTGCAACTTGACTTCTTGCTGATGTATAATCAGTAGCATCTTTATTTGAAAACAAACCTACCACTAGCTACTCTGTTTGTGGATTGAGTGGATGGTTCATTTACTGCTCATCTGGAGCTGAGCCATAGGTGCTGGTCTCTTAAAATAGCACACTTTATACCAAGATGTTTATGACCAGACAAGCTCTTGATTGGGAGCCCTTGACAAGTGCCTGTGCCTAAGGACTGCAGAACTTGGGTGTTGGTGCTAATGAAAATAATCCATAAGGGCACATCATCTTCATCTTAGTTTTATCGATGATTCTGCCTGTGTGTAACCTGGATCTGAACTTTAGTACATGTCCTGTAATGCCTATTTAAGATGACCCTGTATAGTCTTGCTCAGATTTGAACTAATAAAATATAGATGTAACATTTGTGGACTCTCCTCTTGTCTGTGTTTGGGGACTTAATTGCCATTCCTTTAAATGCAACACAAAGCACTTTTGACAAGTGACAGAAAGGTGATGGTCTTGGGGCCATCTCTGTAAACCTCTCCTTTCAAGATGTTTTGCATTTCATTTGTCATTTGTTGGAAAAGTTGACTGTTGCATAGCATGCTTTAATCTCTACTGATCATTCCTCTTGTCCCTGTTGGAACATGTCAGCAACTAAATTTTGTGTAACATACTGGCAAAATTAGGAAGGAAGGAAGGAGCAGATCTTAATTGTAAAGATGGCTGTCAGAAAACAATTAATGTATCCGGAACACTCAGTTAAGGGGAATGCATGTAGGAAAAACATATGAAAAATTCTTTTGCTTGCAAGTGTTTGATTTACTTGCTGATAACATCAGTGTGAAATGTAAAGCTTGTAAAAGGCTGGATCAGACCAGCCTTAGTGCTTGTCTTACAGCTCCTAAATTGCTGTGCCAAAGTAGGAAGAGTCAACTCCTACTGAAACATGTGCTGCCCTGTTTTGTTCGTGTCTGGGGAAGGGGTACTTTAAACAGTTGGTGGATGGCTCTGCTGTGTATGAGTGAAATCATGAGGCTGGAGTGGCTCCAGTGGAGTAGATTTGAGGGCTAGGGCTTTGGTGCTCCATCACAGTCAGGGCTGCTGGATTGTGACACATGATACGGTCTCAGCATCTTGTGTGCTGTGGAGTCCTCTTGGGCCTGAAGAATGGCTGGGGTTGTAGTGGATCCAGCTGTGAAGTCCAGGGCGAAGCTCCGAAAACAAGAGGTTGAAGATATACTCTGACTTTGGAAGATCACAATTACTTCAATACCCCCTGGAAAAGCAACAGAAGTGAAATAGAGAATGGATTACATCAAGTTGAGAAAAAGCATGAAGCTGTAATGTTTGAGTTGCAGGGTGGGATGCATGGGTTTTCTGTTGACATGTGGGGAAATAACATTTTACTGACTATCCTTTTCCCCCCCCCGAGTGAAAACAAACACTCATAACGCCTCAGTTTGGTGCAAAACTTGATTTAAGCAGGGTTGTTTTTGTTTGGGTTTTTTGTTTTTGTTTTTTAAGAAAAACGGTGGCAATTTATCCTCCCTGCCCCACATTCCTTGCTATCCTGGCATTTAGTATAGGTTTAAACAAGGTGCTCCTTGGCCTGATCTCCCCATGTAGATTTCAGAAAGCGCTGGAAGGCTTGAGCTTCCTGCGATCCCTGGCATGTCTTCCGTTACGCAGCTACGGTTATTGTAGCAGTAGGGGACTTGTTAGTTTTCCAAGCGCAGTTCCCAGCCAACGTGTCCGCTCTGCGGTGTGGACTCCTGCATGTTCAGTGTTAAAATAGTTCTATAGCTTTCAGGCATCTTGCATTTCAAATATGGGTGGAGAAGCAAGTGTTGGCCTTTAAGGCAGGGGTTTCAAAGCTTTCTGATATCAAAGGCCATGTTGACAACTTGGCAAGCGCTTGTGGGCCCAATTGCGTTAGATCCTTAGGATAGGAGCTGACTTGCTTCAGGCTTTGGGAAGGATGTTTTGCATTGTTTAAATGTATTGTCAGGTGTATTATATCCTTTCTCTGCAGCATGGCTGCTGCAATGTCTCCACCTTTTGTGCTTGGCTTGGCTCACTTTTCCAGCAGCCGGGAAGGGGTTAATTTGCTGTTACAGCTCCCTCCAGCTTGTCTCTTGCTGTCCAGTGTCTTCTCCCTAAAACTGCTCCTGTGGGGAATCCCATCTTGGGGAGCCCTCAGCTGTAGCAGCTCCCACGGTGGCTGGGGAAGGTGGAAGGGAGCATTTGGGGAGAGCGTTCAGCCCGGCTGGCAGCTTCCAGGGTGGGAGGGGGCATCTCAGCTGTGAGCCCTTTGCAGCCCTCTCCTGGGTGTGGGAAGCAGGTAGGGTCCTGCAAGCTTAGGAAAGCAGCTGGTTTTAGCAGGGCAGAGCTTGTCTATCCTGGTCAAGGTCTCAGAGGTCTTACCAGGTTACTTGCTGCTTGTTGACTGTTTGAAATACCAGCATGTGTCGCTTCCGCTCTGCTCTTGTGCTTTCCAGCCTCGCTGAACTGCAGCTCTGCCTCCTTGCGTTAGGTGCATTAGCTGCCTTGGTTTGCTGTGGGATTTGAGCATCTTTGGGTGTTAGACGAACACTCTACCAGTGCTTAATGCGCTGTGCTTGCATCTATAAGAAGCTTGATTTTTCACTTCCCGTATGAGGCAAGTGAAGTGCAGGGCACAGTGCAGAAAGATAAATGCAGTGCACAGAGACATACCAAAACTTTTCTTACCTCAGCCCTGTTGCTGCCAGCTTAGCTTTGAGGTGTGGAGTGCTACTGGGCTAATTGTTTGAATCCTTGTCTGGCTCGTGGATGGAGCCTGTGTCCCGCACTGAGCTCTGGCCGCATGGCTGGGTGGAAGGAGCAAAGCTGGCACAGACGTTTCAGCTTTTAAATGCAGTCACAGGTTTTGGTCTGAGGTGGAAAGGTACTTTAAGAGCTACATTGTTTTGCATGAAAGACTAAACAACAAATCTGTGGCAGTGTGGAGGAGAAGCCAGTTTTTCTAACTCCTGGTCATGTGCTGGCACCACAAAGACCCTGTTTCTTCTTTTACTTAACTGAAGAATTCCATTAGATCAAAAGCTAGTTAAGGAAAATAGAGCCCTATTCGGTCCTGTGTGGTTACTTAGGCAAGTGCTATTTTTAGGAATCCCAATTGAGTAAGCCTTGGCTCTTATTGCTGTTAAAATCCATGGAAGTAAAATTAAAACTTCTACCTTCATCTCAGCCACATGTAGGCCACTAGGCCCCAGCCATCCGGGCTTTTTTTTCCCCTCACTTGTGCCTCCCCCAGCACATTCCCTGCCTTGCGGGGATTTTTGCCTTTTCAAGTGAGAGTTAATCAGTTCTTTGGGCGTGGGAGATTTGGAATAAGGCAGGTAGGAAGTAATGAGTTGTTCCCAAGTTGTTCCCCTTGTTAATATGAGCGCTTGCCCTCCAGTCCAAGGGGCAGCCTAACCCTGCTCAACTTCTCACTTCAGCTTTTGTGTCCCAGTTTCACTCATCTGCAGATGCTTCTTGCCCTTACCAAGAGCAGAGGGCCCAGCCTCGAAAAAATGTAACTTGTCTGCAGTTCTTTCTTTGTGGTGCTGCTGAAGAATACTTCTTGCTCGCAAAGTTTTGTGTGCAGACCTGCTAGACCTGATAACACTTGGGATGGTGGGCACTGATAGAAGTAATACAGTTTGTTCTTGAATAAAAACATAAGAATACAGTTTCTTTTCTGGAAAGTTGCCTGATGGTGACCAGATACCTCTCCATGACTTGCCCCAGCTTGCAACATGCAGAGGTTTCATCGGTTATTTTTGGGAATATTTTTGTGAGCAGAAAAGTAGCAGAGAGGTAAGGCAGAAAAAGAAGCTAAATGCTGAGGAAGCTTTGAGTGTGCGGCCTGCTGAATCTTTTTGAGCTGTCTGAAAAGACTGAAAACTGCAAGCAGTACTGTATTTTATTAATGCTTTTTGCACAAATTGCTTTTTCATAATTTCTTTTATTTAAAAAAATGTGAGGGAACCACTGTGTCACAATTTTAAGGCCCTTTTTAAGAGCCTGGAGATTCAGCTAAAGGGCTTGATTCAGAAGTGAGAGTGAAAAGTGTTTGGAGTTTGAGAAGACCCTGTGTTGTCTGATAACTTTCTCCAAGTTGCACGATCTCTGTTTGAAGAGCCCTTTGTTTAAAAACAACAGCAAGAACAACAAAAAAGCTTCTGAAAACTTCTGTCATAGCTAAATTTCGCTGCATTACTGGCCTATATGAAGACACAGCAATATTCTGTGAAAAATTTGGGATCTTTTTAAATGCTTTTAAATGCAAGTAACTGCTGACCTTTTGAGCTTGGTTGACATTAACTACTTGTTAATGTTTCGTGTCAGGATGGGAAATTAGTCAGGGTTGATATTTGTTTGTGTTGGTATAAATGCAATTAGGTAGGCAACATTTTCATATTAGAAATCCGGGTTGAGTTTGGCCAGCAAAGAGTGATTTTGCTGATAAAAATTGCATGTTCCCTTGGGAGCCCAGCTATGTATGATGTGTACAGAAGCCTCAGGTGATTTGAACTGAAGCAATGCCCTAAAGCAGCACCAGGAAAGTATCAGTCTCAAAATAGTTGTGGATCAAAACATCCTTGATTGTGCTTAGAGTTTGGTTTGTACAGAGCTACACTGCTGTGTCCTGGCTAGTATGGATGTGACTGTGTCAATAGATGAGGCTCACGATATTTAGCAGATGTATAAAGATCTATTGGCTAAATTATTCCTTTTCCACGTGTCATCAGCTGTTTAATATAGCTGTGACAGTCAATCACCTCCATAGGGCAAGAGAGTCTTCAGATCAGAATGTGAAATCCTCACATGCAGAAGAGTGGTTCTTGTGAGTGTTGGAGATTGTACCTGTGATCCCCTTTGATGCTGGGAGCCTCAAGTCTGTTTCAGGACACCGGACTTCCAAATATTTGCTTCATGTCCTGTAATGCTTATTATAATACTTTCATCTATAAAACTGTTTTCTACCTAAACTCAGCTTTTTGCTGAGAATTTGTTCACAGAACCCTCAAAAGGAGGATGTGGTTAACTGTTCTTCCGGGCTAGAATTGTTTTCTGTCTGGACAATTTGGGAGCTTTATGGCTTCCCATCAAAGAATACAAACATTTGTAAATAATGCTCAATTCTTTGAATAATGTGGGATAGTTAATGCTTAGCTTCACACGGACTGGGGATCAGAAGCAGCATCAGTATGTGAACAGTGCCGAGATCAGCTGTGCAAAGCTGTAGGACTCTGAGCCAGGAATTTTCATCATAAAATATTGATTGCTTTCCTTGCAGAAAAGGAAATTGAGGTAATGTGTTTTACTGCAGAGTCTCCTTGCTGCAGCTAAAGAACAGACCACTGCCACACCACAGAATGAAATTAAGGGATGTGATGTCCTGTGGTGACAGCCACTGAACTGACTGGCAAGATGTGACATCAAGTAAAGTGAACATGCATAATATTTCTCACTTTTGTCCTTGCAATTGGAGATGAAAACGTGTTCTGATGTTTTCAGTTTGTCAAACAGACTAGTTTTGTAAATGTGCATCTACTCCTGCCCCCACCTCACACTTTCTGGGTGGCACTGAATGAATAACCTTGCTAACTAGCCTGCAAGTTGGTTTTGTTGTGTGTTTTGCTTCCCTCCCCAGCGTTGTTTCCCTAACAGTATTTCCCAGTGAAATGATGTCTTTTTCTTAATTATTCTTTGATATCCAAACCCTGTATTTTGTGTGTTAACCTTGGGTGTGTTTTCACCTGAAAATCCTATTGGGAAAGGAGATGATCTAGCTGTGCCTTGTAGGGTGTCTTTACTTTTAAACAAGATCCTATTTTAAGGACCTGTCTCTTGCAATAGGCAAGTGAGATCTGCGTTTTCAGAGCAGTTAAATCCCAATAGTGTTTTTAATTGTTTTCTTTTGGCAGAAGCTTGTTTTGGTTGGGTTTTTTGCCTTTTTTTTTTTTTAAGAAGCAGCTGTGGAGTATTACTGTTCTGTTTTGAAGCATTCAAAGCAGAATGAATGCAAAAGGTGACTGAATAAAGATGCATGGGAGCAGTGGTGTTTATTCTGCATTGTATTTGACTCCAGCCAAAGTGAGTGGAGAGGGTTGGTCCCCAAAAAGTTGCCTTTAAATGATTGATAGCTTGGCTAATCTTACTTTGCTGTTTTGGCGAATCTTGGCTAATCTTTTGCTGTCCTGTGTTTCTCTGCTACGGGAAAGGAGTGACTGTGCTGCTTCTGAGAGATTCAGGGGTGTGAGAAGGTGTGCAGAAAAAGGGCTCTGCAAGAAGCTGGCAAAGAGCAGTTCAGCAGCAAGGGTTTAGGTCTTGTACAGCCACCTATTGGGTAAAGCACCTTCAGGTCTTATTCCCCAGCAGAGGAAATAGTGATTGTTAAGCAAAGAAGACTGTATTGAGAATTACAACATTAAAAAAGATCACTTTGCTTTGCTGGGTGCAGGGAGAGCTGACTCACACCAACCTTACCACCTGCTTTGGGTAGAGCAGTTGGAAAACTGTGTCACTTCAGCCCAAGAGAACTGTAAGAACAGAAGTGTGGTAATATATTAAAATTACATCAAAGGCTCTGGGAGAGTCTAATGAGATCAGGCCCATATTTATTTTCATGGTTAGGAACAGAAATAACTGAATCATGTCATGGAAATATTCTGGAATGAGGAGATGTAACAGCCTGACTGTCTCTAAGCTGGTCAAAGGATTTGTTAACTCCAGGCAGGCTGCTTCACTTTAGGGTAGTGAGAACTTGCAGACAGAGGATTTAGGCAGAGCAGAGACTTGGTGAACGTCCCAAAATGTGAAATTCAGGTGAGCGTGGCAGAGTGCTCTTTGCGTTAGCAGCAGGGCTATACCCTCTCTTTACTGTTACGTCTCTGTGTTAGTCTGGGCTTCCAGGATGGATGAATCCAGTGGGCTGGAACTAATTCTGGGGATAGTTGGGCCTCAGCTCCCTGTGCCAGGCTGCTGCAGTGGTAGGACTGACCTTAGCAGGACTCCACTGCTCCCAGGGCAGCTCTCAGCTCAGGTTTTCCTTTGCAGATAACCAAAGATACTGCAGTGGGGTAGCACTGCCAGTTGGTTCAAAGCTTACATTTTCAAGGGTGCTTCATATTGCAGGGGAATTGGTGCTTTTGTTGCAGACCCCAGAGGGTGTCAGAACCACTGCCAGGTGGTACCATCTTTTCCTGTCTTCCTTCCTCACTTTAGCTCTTGGCAGAGCTCTGGGCCTGTTGGTACTTGTGTGCCTGTGGCATGATCAGGGTGCTGCAGGACATCTGTCGCTGAGCTGAGGGTGTAGAGCTTTATGTGCATGTGTCAGCAAACCTTTCCTAATGGCTGGCTTTGAGAAGGTTTCTGCACATTCTCTTGCTCTTCTCTGCTCTCCTGGGGCCATGTATGCCACTGCTAGTGCTTCATGCGCTGTGTATTTGAGCAAGTAGGAACCTAAATGTTTTCTCCATGCTCTGCTGAGGGAAAGAGGTTTTTTTAAATTCACTTTGCCTAAAACAAATGA
Source organism: Anthoscopus minutus (assembly GCA_013399455.1). Lineage (NCBI taxonomy): Eukaryota > Metazoa > Chordata > Aves > Passeriformes > Paridae > Anthoscopus > Anthoscopus minutus. The sequence continues at coordinate 15,422 of VWYI01037348.1, read as the reverse complement.
AATGTTACTCTGCTGGTCTGAGGTTTGTTGGAAGCAGGGATGCTGCCTGTGTGTGGCTGTGATAGGGGTGAACATACCTGTTCTGGCGCTTGGCTCCAGCTGTGAGGTCACTCTGCAGCTGGTGGAAATTACCTTTGTGTGGCATTTCAGCAGCAGCAAAGGCTATAGGCACTGGAGCTTGGGTCCTACCCTTGTAGTTTTGGGAAAATACATTAGCTCCCTTTGGACTGGATGATGGATGCATCCCAGAAAGAGCAGGGAAGCCACAGACTGAATCAGCAATGAATGCATTTGGCCATACGTTTGCACCCCCCAAATCAGTCTTGAGATACTGGTGGCTTGCAAAGATGTAGATGTTAGGCTGGAGCAGTTTAGTCTTCCCATTTTTAAGTCAGGCAAGAGGATGAGAAATAGCTTGTAAAGTGGAAACTACTTCTGTTTTCTGAGTGACTAAGTTAGGAAGCCTTTAAGGTCATATTTGGAGAAAAAATAAAAAGTTCAGTTTAGTGTGATGTTAATGCCATTCCACTGATTTTAGAGTTGACTGTCCATGGTACCTGAAAAACTGTATCTCTTTTCAGTAGCTAACAACATTCTCAGAAGATTTACTTTCCTGCCTCAGTCTGAAATGCTCTTCCTCTTGCCTTCAGCCATGGAACATCTGCCATACAAACACTGTATTTTCTCCAGAGCAAATTATACTCTGAAACTCAGTAAAGGCACAGGAGAGTTGTGTGTAGTGAAAAGTCCTTTTGTAAATAAGTGGAGAAGTTGCATTTAAATAGTGCTTTAGAACTTCAGTTTTTTAGATGTCAAGAAGATGCATACAATTTAATGGGGGGTAGGTGCAGAGGTCAACATAGCCTTTCAACAAGTAGATAGCCAAAGAGAATGCAAAAAGTTGCCTTTAGCCTTGGTTAAGTCAATGGAGAATGTCTAAATATTTTATTCTTTTTTTTTTTTTAAATAAATAATCTCTCCCTTTTGGGCAGCTATTGCCTCAGATAGGTGAATTCTGAAAGGAAAGCAAAGAAATTCTATCTCTGAAGTAACTGCTCATGACATAATGCTTCTCTTTTTCCAAAGGGCAAATTGCTTAAAAAAGTAAGTCAACCAAATATCAAAAATAAGTATTATTCTACGAGGCTTCATAGTGTACCCTTGATTGTCAATATTCACCATAAACTTATGCTTCAGTCACTTTTTCCTCAATGGTCTTAATCTTGTGTGTCTGGTAGTTGTACTCCCCTTTCTTTGTGCATATGGCATGTCAGGAAGGCTTGACACAATTCTCTGATCTCTTTCTCATGCCAGAAGTGATACCTGATGTTGGTCCTGCTATGCTGTGGAATGGCTAACATTATACACTGAATTATACCTTACTGAGCTCTGTATTGCCTGGGGGAGAACATGTGATACCTGTCTGCTGCCTATGGCGAAGCATTTAGGTCAATGTAAAAAGAATAAACAACAGACACTATGCCAGAGAATGAGTAAATATGGGGAGAGAGGAAGGAAGCTTTTTGAAATGTAACTTGGCTCCCAGTGCTACAAATCTTTAGGTACCAATTTCCTGTGGACTTCCAAGGGAGCAGCGCATCCTAAAGTGGGTTTGATGCCAAGACATTTTTGTGGAGCAGTGTTAGCCCAGGTCCTGGTCTTGTACACAGCCACAGAAGAGAATTCTCTCTGAGGACTGGATTATCTTTCCTTTGCCCTTCTTCAGATGCAGACACTGTTAGACATCATAGTCTGACCCTGAAACGTTACTTTAATCTGCATTATGTCTGAGAGGAGATGCTTTTCAATTTCAAAAATGCTTTAATTGCCTTCCATATTCTCCTTTTTTGGCTTAAATTGAACATTTAAACATACAAATGCCAAAGATTTAGTCTCCGGGCTCTTCAAAGCAGAGCATGGTTTTTTTCATGCTGAAAATGCTGTGTTACACTTTGATAGAGCATAATAAAATGTGACTGCCTGAGATGAGCAGTTGCTTCATTGTGCATGACAGAGCAAATCAATTTTCCTCCCATTGCTTTTCCTTTTGGGAGATAACATGCCAAAATAGTCAGTACCCTGCACTATGAATGTTCAGGGATAGACAAATTGTGCACTGAAGTTAGTGAGTTTATTCCTTTCTAATTTTTTTCCCTCTCCTCCAACAATGACTTAAATGATTTTGCCTTTGGAAGTCTTAGCATAGGATTTCAGATATCACAAAAATATGTTGTGGGTTTATTCCCTCACTAAAAGATTTTTATTTGCTTTATTCTACTGTCATCTCAAATGTTTTCTTGAATTTGGGAATTGAATAGTAAGTGTGGCTGCTCTAAAAGGTTTAAGGTTGTTGTGGAGAAGGTTTGGCATAGCTATGTATGTTTGTCTATAATGTCTTCTGTAAAACACAGGTCTTCCTCATTTTCTAATTTTACAGGATTATACTGTGATACGGATTATTAAAAGTGTTGTGGTGAACTGACAAACATAATGTTCTTGATGGGGAGAGAAACAAGATGCAAATAATTTCAATCTGTCGAATTTTGCACTGTAGAAAGAGCAATGCAGTCTAACATGAGTCACTATGAGTTGTAGGCAGAGGTGGTTTGAGTATGGAAGCTATCAGTGCATGTCGATGAAACCAGGAAATGTCTTGGGCTTTGTGGATGTGCAGAGCAGCATTTCTACAAGTGATACTGTTTGGTTTTCTCTGTATTCCAGTGTACCAGGGAAGGTATCAGGTTTTCAGGAAGGGTTGGGTGCTTGGTACTTGGAAGACTGGCTCTCTGTGGCAGGTTGGCTTGAACAGCCAAGATAGTGCCTGAAAAATATGAGCCACAGGATGAGAAGGGGCATTCTTGAAATTTGCCAGTGGTAGTACAGCTACCTGCCTGTGTAACTCTAATTGGCTGGGGTTTTGAGTGTTGTGTTTTTGTTCTGGGTTGTTGGTTTTTTTTCCTTCTCTTCCTAAAATAGCCCTGATTCTGCTATTGAAAAAGGATGAAATAATAAATCTTCCTCACAAACAACTTCTTGCTTTTCTTGTGGTAGACAACAGCTTGATTGCAGCACAAAGTTAGGAAAATGTCCTGAAATCCTCAGAAAAAAGGGATGATCAAGAATATTATTGAATAAAACTTAGAGTTATGAGAAGGTAGAACCTAAAAATCTAACAGTTTGAGTAATTGTCACATAGCTACTCATAAAAGCTCCTTTTTAGCAGTAATCTTTCTAGATGGCTGAAAGCTGATGCCTGCAGATGTCAGTTTTATAATAATGAAATTAGAACCAGGTGTGTCAAAGATGTTGGTACCTTAAAGTAACACATTCGAGGCTTTGTCTTGGATTCTTCTGTAAGATATTTTGCACAACTGAAACTGAAAATGGTGCATGGGAGATGATGGAGAAATGGATCTTTTTTGACGTGTTGATCACTGGGTTTTGATGTGTCTTTGTAACAGATCTGCAGCTGAAGGCAGAGCCATTAGTGAGCTGCAAGCACAAAAGAGACTGATGGTTAAGATATGTTGAATCTGTGCTGGCTCTCTGGGCCTGGTTGGCTACAGGATGATGTTGGCTCTCTGATGAAGCTGAATTTCAAAGAAATCTCAGAGGTTTCTGTGAAGGCCTCATCCTGAATGATGCATGTTTAACAAAGAAATTAAAACCAACTGGACTTTAAGGACTAGAATCTGGTGTGTTATAATGATGCTGCATATTGTGGTATTATTACATCTACTGAAAGGGGGCAAAGTGAATCATGCAGGAGTTGGAGTTTGAAGTGTTGTAGTAAAAATACGTCTCTTGAACATTGTCTTGTTGGTCTTTTGATAGTTGACTTGCTAAATGTGTTAAATGACAGAATTTCAGTCACACACAGGTTTGCTAGATTGAGGTATGGGGAGAGGCATCACTTGATTTTCTTGGTGTATCAGGTTTCATAAGACTTTTTTTAGATGAAAATAAAAGCATGCCTAAACATGAGATGGAAAGATGTTACAGAATGTGGCATCTTTTTAGTGATGCCTTTGTAGTCAAAATAATAACAGCCAGTGGTGCAGCAAAGGACAATTTCTGCTACCTCCACAAAACTGAAAAACTGAGACATAAGTGACTTATCTCAACATAAAGCTTACTTTAAAAACTTTCACTTTCCCAGGTTGTTGTCAAGTGCCTATTTTGAGACATTCCAGCAAAACTGCTGGAATGGGCTGTGGACTAATTTATCCAAAGTGAAGGCAATGCGTGCATATGTATTGTCCAGTCTGGCTGATGGAGTTCTGGTCTCCCTTTGTGGTGCTTGGTCGTTGTAACCCAGTTGGAAGATTTCTGGTGGAAAGAGATCCTAGTCTGGCTCCCAGCACCCTGTCTCTTCAGTTATCTTATTGATGTAATATTTCAGTGTTGCCTTCACCAGAAGGGGACCTACACAGCATGAGGATAAAAGCTGTTCTCCATTTGTTTTATCTGTAGTCATTAATTAGAAACTGATGAAAGAAGCAGACTTTGTTTCAAGGCTGATTCATTCTTTTTCATAATCTAGGCATCCCAAATACAGAAACACTGCTGCTCTATAGCCAAGTAGAGCGCACAGCTGAAACTCAGATAGCTGGGTTTGTTCACACAGTGACTGAGGATTTATACAAATTATTTAGATGCTGTGTTTCTGGTTGCTTGTAAACTGAGGCTCTTGCAGGCATTTGGAGAGTTCATACTTTGTGTTTGCATGCCTTAATCCTCCAAATGGCTGGTGGTGTGCTTAGAGCCTTGGGGGTTTCTAAGTGACTTTTACCATTTGTTACAAATGACTTTTCCTAAACCAAAAGAATTTTGAATCATAAGAGTGAGGAAGGAGATTAATACATTAGTACTATACAGTTTGCATCATATTGAGATGTGTTGATAAGACTTCTGCTGAGCTCTCTGGTGTGTAAGGAAGGGATTGAGTTTGTCTTTCCCCACTGGTATGCCTTGTCTAAGAGTAGCAGTCATTGTATTGAAAGTCTGCTTTGTGTGTGTCCACAGATCAGTCACGGTGAGGATAATTCCATCATGTGTTCTCTAATTACAGTGGTGCATTCAATATTTTCCATCCTTTCGTAGCCATATAGGAGGGCAAAGTAGACAATCTGTCTGTACAACAAAGGAGACTCGAGCTTGGAAACTCAACATGGCATTATGTTCCTCTGTGGTTCATCTGCTCTCAGCCCTGACTTCTCTCACACCATCTGCCTGCTACTGTTGCACCCTGGGTTTAGTTGATGAGAAGTATTTGTAGTGGAATGAGGCAGAAGTGTGAAATTACTTTCTGTGTCCCCATGAATGCCACTGAATTTCTGGTCTGTATTCTCTTCTTGCAGCCTCTCCAGTCTGCAGAAACATTTTTCTTCAGTTATTTACCAGTGTGGGGCCTCTGGACTTCTGAGTTCAACCAGTCTGGAAGGATGTTTTTTACTGCTGGGTGTCAGAATTCTTCTGGAGAGGTTAGATTGAGAGAGATCAGAGGATATCCTATGAGGATGCAGACACAATCTAGTCTGATAATACATTATCTGAAAGAGACCTAACCTGTTATCCTGAAAAAGCCTGTCTGTTTTTACAGGCTAGAGAATGGGTGCAGATACTGTAAATGAGGATTTTAAGGATAAATAACTAGACTTGATACTTGCTTGGGTTATATATTGGTTCTGTTTCAGTTTCCTCACAGATACACCCTTAACCTAGTGCTTCTTCCAGTTCTGGTCCCTGGGCCACTTCACAGAAATTCTTTATGTCTATGAAAAATATAAAAGCAAAGCCAGGAAAGAGGTGGTTTCTTTAAATTGAGGGTAGTCCCCCAACAACCAAACCATTACTCTGAGCAGTCATGATCTCACTGCTGCTTCTGGACTAGAGCAGAAGCAAATACTGATCTCTGTTACACAAGCATACCACCTGCACAACACTCAGCAGTTCCCAATACACCCTTGCAAAAATGCCTGCTTCTGCCAGATTACTGAACCCTGTCAAAAGTTAAGTTGATCAATGCAGTTGGGTAATTCCTGCTGTAAGACTTTGAATCAGATGGGGGTTCTTCAAGATGCTTGAAAGGCCTCTGCTTATATTTCCTCTAATTTTCTTAAGCAGCATTAAGAGGCTCTTGGAATATGATTCTCATCTAATTCACTTCTGTGCTTCTAAGACTAGATAAGGGAACACAGAAACTGGTGAAATGCCATAGAATAGTTTGGGTTGGAAGAGGCCCTTAAAGATTATCTAGTCCATCCACTCTGTAATGAGCGGGGACATATCTTTATCTTTGTTTAGGTGTGCTGATACATTTTTGTAAGTATGGATTGAGCTTTATTTTTTATAGCCATTAAGTTTGCCCTTTCTAAGGGCATCTGTTGGGGTCCTTGGTGGTCACAGACATCCGTGTCTGCTCTCCCTGCTTGTCCTAGTGCAGGGATGCAGCCAGAAGAGACCATGCCTGGCCACTTGCTGGTTCAGGCAGAAATCCAACTCATTTGTTCAGGATACTTTCATAAAGGTGCTTTGCTGGGTAAGCAAAATGTTTTTTCTGAATAGGCACATATCCAGTAAGCACCCAAAGCCACAGGGCAGAGAATACTGTACTGTGGCAAACAGCCCTGGAGGTCAAGGATATTTCTTGGGTTGATACATTCACAGCTCTGAGCCTGCAGATTCAGCAACTACAGTGAATTCAAGTGGTCACTGTAATGTGGCAGGAAGACTGAGCAAAAAACACCAACAAAACTTTTCTTGGGCTAGCATAGAAAAGCAATGTGATTTAAGCTGAAAAAAAGCCTTTTCCTCACCTTTGAGTCTTTGCTGTTATTTTATCTGTGTGGTCTCAGTAGTGCAGAAGACGATTGAGGATTAGAGAAACTGTGCACCAATGATTCCTTCTCAGGCTGGTGAGGAGGAACTAAATTCTTTTAAGGTTTATGAGCAAAGCAGCAACACTTTGAGCAGTGTCCTCTTCTTATTTCATGTTAGTGACTAGTGTAAGTCTAGATGGCCTGCCAGAGTGAATGAGAGATGTCACCTAGTGTACAATTTTGTGTCTGAGTTGACAACCCCATGGGAACTGGTGTTTGTTGCAGCAGAGGAAGACTAGTGGGAAGCTTTATTGGATGCTGTTGATGTCACTGAGAGGGCAGGGTCTCTTTCTTGCCAGGAAGCATGTGTTTGACCTTTCACAAAGCTGTGGTCTTCATGGGTTTCACAAAGTTGTGGTCATTAATTCCATTCCTTTTAAGGCAGTGGTGAGATTATCTTGATGTCTGAACCTTCCTTGGCTCCTGCCGGATAGCACTGACCTGGGTGTAGTCTGGAGCCTGTAAGTCTGAGTTTAACTGTCTTCTCCTGACAGTCCATGGAGACCTGGTGTCTGTTCTTAAATTGTTTGCTCTTGTCAGCTGTCTCTGTAGCTGTCAGGTTGTGTTGACACACCTTTCCTCTTCTCTTAGGTGATCCCCACTGACCAGTGTTGAGTAACCCTTCTGCCCTGAGACTGCCCGACGCCATGGTACTGTCAGTACCTGAAATTGAAAGAGGTGCATAAGCTAGTCCTGTCATTGAACTGTTCCCTCTCCTCTGTTTTGTACAGGTGTGCTCTAAAATTCATCCTCTGTAGGCTCTGAAATCCCCTCTGTGTCAGATGTGATGTATTCCTTAGTGTACTTGGCTAGCTGGCCATCTAGGGAGGCTTAGTGTGCTTCTCCTGTCCTGTATTGGAATGGGTCTTACTTGGAAACAGATCAAGTAAGTTGTGCATGTAGAGAAGATAGAAACTGGTTTAAAGCCTATTGTCAGGGAAAACCATTTTATCTTTTTGTCTGTGCCATTAGCATTCAACTGTCCCTTTCCCAGCAGCAACGTCTGCACAGTTCTGCCGTGATCCCTTTTCCTCCTAGCATGTGGACAAAATGATAGGAGGTCAATCCTCAGGGTTGGGTTGACAGAGATGACAAAACCTGTCACCAAGACAAGCCTGTTTTGTTTAGATGACATGAAATGGTCCATTTAAATAACCACTGTACTGCAGCGTCCCGTGCTGTGAGTGGAGCCGCCTTTTGGTTGTTTTGTTTTTTTTTTCCTATGTGAAAGATTGTCCCTTGGTATTTGGAATTTTCCCAGATCTTCAGTTTATTGTGTTCTGTGTATAATTATGTGATAACAGTATCAGTTGACACTGCTTCCTCAGAAAGTGACCTCTGCAAGGTCTGAGTGAGGGTGAAAGTGCATTTTGCATGTTTGCATCCTGGACAGTGCAAATAGCTTCTCATATGACTTAAACAGCCAAGTAGCTGAGTACAGCTTGCCTCTTTCACAGCAATTGATGTAAGTAGGAAGTGTTTAGAAGTTACTTTGAACTTGAGCAAAAAGCTCCTGATGTGGAGAAAGGTACTTGTCCCTCTATGATGGCAAATACTTGAATCCTGTTCCTTTGGGGTAACAATTCTCTGACTAGGCTTTGCAAGAAATTCTCTGGCAATTGTAAAATGCTGTAACATTGCCGGTGTCATGGCTAGAATTGGGAAGAAGAACACCTATTAAATTGTTACTGTTCTGGAAAGCAGCTCAGCAACTTGCTTTGCAAATACTGACCCTACTGACTCCACTGTCCTTATTCTGCAAGTTCAAAGCTGATAACAGGGATGCTGACTATGAGTTCCACACAGATGACTTGGACCTGACTTCTACAAATCATCAGATAAAATTGATGTAGTGGCTATAAATAAACACAAATACATTCAACTTAAAACAGAAATTTGGAGTTTGAATCCCATTGCTTATCTTGGAGCTTTGCCAATATCCTAGGTAAGTCTAAACAGAAATGTTAATAAATATTGCAGGTATAAATTGACTTTAATCCTGCTGTACAAGATGGAATATTGAAGATGGAGAAAAAAAGCAAGATGCAGGAACTTGGAGGTTACTTAGAAGACATCTGCTTATAGAAGAGGTGGAAAATTACTGTGAAGATACACAGGTTCTGTGCTGTGTGCTGTATGCAGTGAATTTGGGGGAGGTTAGTAGGGAACCATCGTATGCTCAAGGGTTTTCATGGATTTACATGTGCAAATAATAAACCCATCTGTGGAAATGATGGGCCTTAATCCTGCCCCAGACTTGTACAGCCACTTCCATAGGAATAAGGAAGGTGACCTTGCTCTGCAGACTTCATATTCTTCAGCTAAAACTGTCTGAAGTATCTCACTGCTCTAGGTTTTGTAGTCAGTCAGCTTCCTCTTAATTTTAAAAAAATGGCAAGTAAGCAACTCACCTTTTCTCTTTTATTTGGAAGCAAAGTGAAATATATAAATTGTGCCTTGTATAGCAAGTAAGCATGCGTCTTAATTTTTGGTATTGTTTAAAATCAGGCCTCTGCTAAGCAATTACAAACTTTTTTCCTTGCCAAAACCACTGAACTTCATAGACGGACTTCAAGCAGCTTGTTGACCACTGACTCTTCCTGTTATAAAATATGTTGACTAATGAAGCTAAGCTGAGGAAAAACTAAACTCTTAATTAAGAATTCTTCTGGGATTCTGCAAGGGATTTTTTTTAGTTTGTCATATCTGTGTTGTGTTATTCCAGAACAGTATCAAATCCGTAGCAATGTCACCACTTTGCCAGGCTTGATCATCTACTTCACATGATCTCCTGCAAGAAATCACTCAAAAGCAAAGCAATCTTAAGTGATGACTTTTGCATAGAATCTGTGATGTTAATGAATGAATTCATGTAATAGTTTCATTAGAGTTCAGAATGGAAAAGGTCTGGCAGTCAGCTCTTTAGCTTAAGGATGCATCTCCTTAGCTTACAGCTTGACTGTTGATAAGGAATAAGCAGGGAAAACTGACCCTCTTTAACTATTTATTCCTGCTCTTTATCTTATAAGATTTCTTTGTAGCTTCACTCTGGACTTACTGCTCAGTGAAACACTGCCTGCAGGTTTGTGCTGTGTAGGAAGGTAGGGGAGGGGAAAAACCTGGTGTATTCTACTCTGTAAGACATTCTCCAGATGATTTAACAGCTTGTGTTCGGCAGCTTTTCCAAATTGCCCTGGTGCTTCAGTGGTAAGGTCAGTACTGAAGACAGGAAAAGTGCTGATGAACATTTTTAGATTTGCATTTATTCTAAGCCCTTTGGAATAAGGGAAGGTCCTCTCTGCTTCCCGTTTTCTGCTCTTTCAAACCACTTGGAGGGAGTTATGTCAGTCGTGCACATGTACTCACACTTAGAACTAGGCTAGGGTCATGTTCATGATCATACTCTGTTGGGGCAGCTTGCAAATTAACCCTGCTTTGATATCTTACTTCAAATAGGAAGGCATAATTCATGCGTTTCTGAACACAAACACAGCAAACCTCCCTGCCTTCTTTTTCAGTAGGGCTGAAAATCTGCTGTGACAGAAGCCTGTCCCATAGCAAGCCTGTGTTGTGTTTCTGGCAGCTGGAAGACTGGCTCTTTTGGCCTTTCATAAGAGTCTGGAGATGGTCTAAATTTTTGTCTGACTTGAAGGAAAGATCAGTACTGATAATCTTTGAAGATTGTGCATAAGAGGAAGGAGTTGATGCATCTTCACTCTGATGCTTCTGGACTAATTTCACATCAAATATGTGGGTCCTGAACACAGCTGATGTGGGAGCTGTGTTACAATGGTCTGTAGCTTTGCTGAAAATGAGTTATTAATTTCACACTTGTGAAATTTTCGTGCTCCTGAAAAGTAAAAGCAACACTTTTTTTTTCAGTGGGTAATGACCAACAGGCTTGTGTGGATATTAAATATTAAGTCTTACTCTGAAGTGAACTTAGCAATGTCTTAAGCAGTAGCTACCATTTGCTCTTTTTCCTCCATTCCCACAAATTCCTCCTTTGGTAGAGAATTAGGGCTGGTCACACTGCACGGAGGCCTTTTAGTCATAACTAAAGTGCTGCAGTGGCACCTTTTGTTCTGGCTGTCCAAGCTTATGCCATTTTGACCACCCAACTCCCAAAACACTTACATGTGGATCCTCCAAAACACTTAGAGCAGTTAATCATCATGAAGCAATGGCTGTTGATTTCAAGAAAACAAAGTCTGAATGCACCAGTGAACAAGATTAACTTTTTAAATGTCAGAAATGGCTATTCTTTCAAAGGGAGGGAATTTATTAGAGTTAGTTAACTTACATTGTGCTTAAGGACCTGTTTTTAAACAGAAATAGGTACATGAATATTCACAACTCACATCTGGTCTGTTGTCGCTGTTTTTATGCCCAAACATAGCAGTTTGTTCTTGTGAATTGTTTGAAATTTGCAAGAGCTGTGGCTGCCTTTTTTTTTTTAACTCCTTTTCTTCATCCACCAGGCACTCAGCAGCAGCACCGAAGTACAAATCAGACCCCTCAGAAAGCACCGCTGCCTTACAGCTTGGCAGCAGTCATACACAAGCCAGCAGGAAAATAAAGATGACCTTTGAGATTTGATGCTAATAGAGCATTGTCCTGACCTTGTAATCCCAAATTTCAGAACAAATATCTCTAGTCAGCCTCATTGTTAATTGACACAATTGCTGCTGGTGTGATCTAGCAGTAATAATAGTCTCATGATGAGTTGGAACATCTCTGCTAATTGGGGCTGGGTGAGCAGAGCTCACCGAGGGGATGTGCTGCTCAGCAGAGCATGTCCCGACACTGACAGCCGCTCCTGGGTGATAAGAACACTTCTCTTGGTACCAAAACTGCTTAAAGGCACAGTCCAAGGGGTAGATAATGCTGACACTGTTGGATTTCCTCTTTGTAGGTTGACTGCCTAGTCGCATAAGCAGAACAGCTATTAATATCTGCAAACAGTGTGTTGAAACTTCTATCCATGCAGATTTTTATAAGCCAAGTTATGGTTCTGGTTATGTGTGCTGAGCTTCTAAAAAGGCATTCTGTGCAGCTGCTTGGCTTGTTGATCCCAATCACAGCTTGGCAGGAGTAGACTTCCCTAGTGTACAGGCAGCAGCTAAACTTGTGCCACATACCTGCGTAATGCACTAACTTTGTCAGATCCCTTATGGGGAAGTCTCTGGTAATTAGACAAAGTTCTACCTGGTTGCTGATTTAAGAGTCATGTTGGTGCTTCTGTTTTTAAACCCAAAACACTTCAAATAGAGGAAAACTTACTGTACTATATGCCGGGGCTGTATTGAAACTTGGAGTGTGTGAGAGAAACTGAGGAAAAGTATGTCTGGAAGTCTTTGTTAATGGTTCTGGCACGGTAGCTGCATCTGGCTTTGGCTTTTCTGCCCTTGGAAAAAGAACTTTTAAGAGTCCTTAAAAAAAATAAATCTGTAGCTTTCAAACTACAGATTTACTTGTTGGTTCTTCCTGGAAAAAGCAATATTTAGATCCAGTATGTATGTAGCACTGCACCTCTCAGTGTGTCCTGTTGCTGCTGCCAGCCTGACCACAGGTGATGGCAGCACTGAAGCTCCCCAGTCTTCCATGAGACACCTGGGTGTGGGTTTTTTGTGTTTTGTTTTTCCTGCTTTGCCTGTCTTGTCTCTTCATCTTTTTTTGTGTTGTTTTGGGGAGCAAGAGGTTTTATTTTTGAGGGGAAAGGGGAAGGAGCAGAACTGAGACTGGCTAATCAAAATGTAGCCAGAGTGTTCAAGCTTTGCCACCATTGCACTGTTTGTTGTGCCTGGTTGCATTCCCACAGCTTAGCTGAGACTATGGAGCTTTTATTAGTAATTAGCTCGTTGTGGCTTTATGGCTTTCAGACACGAGTAGTTGTTTTCATTGGGGGTATTAATTATGAATCACAAACTTGTAAACAGCTATAGCCAAGAATGTGCACGTTTGCAGATATGACTGTTTTGCTGTTCAGCCCTGGGTTAGCTCTGCACTGCCCTCATTGTTGTTGCAGAGAAGTGTATGGAAAACATGTTTTTAACCTCCTAGATGCTATTGAATTCTTGCATAGCAGTCTGTAAAACTGTGGGAAAAACGGCCTGTTCATTTGTTTTCTGAGCAATCTGATTGAAATATGCTGGTTTGAATGGGTTGAAGCAAGGACTTTGAGAGTCCACTTCTCTAAAGGCCTTGCTTTAAGATCATCTTATAAATACACTTAAAATTATGTGATTTTAATCTTCTGTGGGAGGAGGGAAAAAGAGTGTTTACTCTTGATAGTCTTACCAGCCTGGCGTCACTGATGCTGACTTTATTTCCAGTGTTCTTTTCCTGATTTTCTGTAGGCAGTTTGTGACTAAGAAATCAAATTGTCTATCAAACTTGACAGCAAATCTTCCTTTTAGTGTAGTTTAATTTCTCCTCTTTAATGTGGTATAGACTTGCTCACCGCTCAGAGAGGTAGGATTCATATGTACCAGCAATCTTGGATTGTTCCTGTGGGTGGTCAGACCTAGAAAGACACAGTGGACACCAGGGACTGGGGTGAGAGTTCTAGTAGAGATGAAGACATATGTGCATTTCTGCAGTGGAAATGTGACCCACATGGTCAGAGACCCTCTCCACTGCACCTCAAACAGCCCAAGCCACGATAACTGCTTTTTATAATTCTCTGCTCATGAATTGTGAGAAAGCAAGAACTATTTCAATGCATGTTTGAGTGTTGATGTCTGACAGATACTGCTGCTGCTCTGGGGAAGAGCAGTACTGCCCTTTGCTAGTTCTTCTTTCATCATGAGAAAAGCTGTATCTTCCTCTGTTAGACTCCACTTCATGTGCAGTCCACTAGAAAGTCTGTACTCAGTTTAGGTTTTGAGGGACACTGGAAGGCTAATTGGTGGTGCTAGGCTTGCATTTTTTCCCAGCAGATTCCCTTCTCCCCTCCACCTGATCTTCTCTTGATTTTTACTAAGAACTCTCCCAGTACCTGTCTAAGAAAGAAAACTCCAAACTAAAACAAATCTGACCTTGAAAAATTCTGTAGAGGTAATAAAAACTGAATCATGAGCTGGCTTTTGAGAAGTAATTTCCTTGGGGAGATTCTTGAGGTGATTTCTTTACTGCTGCTTTCCTTTCTTTAAATGTATTTCATAGTGGGATTAGGAGGAAACATAGGCAATATATGCTAGCTAGTTTGGGATTTATTGCAAAGTATTTTCTGCTTTACATTTATGTAAAAGGATAAGGTGTTTTTATGCAGTTTTCTCTCCTCCCCTTCCAAGTTAAGAAACAGATGGCCTGACCTGTGTAATGCTTTTAGTGTTGGAATTGGCATCAGTGTCTTCTTAAGGATTATTTTTAAAAAAACAAAACCCAGGAAGCATAGTGTCTCTGCTCAGTGTGAAAGCTGGTCTGTACAAAAATAGCAAGCTCACAATATGTGACTGAGATGATTCCCCTGACCTAAAAAAGGAAAATGATTACCTGATATTTGGAATGTGGCTTTGCTTCTAGTGTTTCATCCTGCTGTCAGGAGGCAGTATTTGTACCTACCTTCTCTTCCTCTGCCCATCAGCACACGTTGCAGCTTCAAATATCTCTGCATGCTTGGATGTACAAGTCTAATAAGTACATCTAAGTCCTGGCTATTATTTGAATGGCAAGGTTTTTGTTGGAAGTAGGACTGGTTTGATAGGTGCACATGCACCAGGAAGGAAACTGATATAGTTGTTGATGATAGAAGGTAATCTAGGTATAGAGGGTCAACCACAATTTTTAATTAGGCCTAAAGATTTGTTTCCTTTTAAAGTTATTATTTCCTGTGTATAAAGGTAAGGCTATTGCTATTCTTAAACGTGGGCAGTTGATTAATGGTTCTTCATAGTGTGATGGAGCCCCAGCCCAGCAGAGATTTGTATTGTTTTCTGTAAATGAATGTATTGATCTCTAAGAGGGATATTGCTGGTGAGGAAGAAATTATCAAAAATGAAAGCTGTTTAACACCTGTTAGGTTTTACTTGTGTTGTCTTTCCAGTTCATGATACTCTAGATTGGATCTCAGAATCAAATCAAGCTTTCTTTGTACAGGGTAGAGGCATTTCTGTTATAAAACAGGATAATTACTGTGGTTAAGAGAGAGGAGTCAATGATAACAGATCCTAAAATCACGTTTTCTGATAAAAAATGAAGATACTGAGCAAATCCTGGTGAAATATCTTGGGAGTGGTCCTTGTTTGCATTTGTCATTATGATTCTTGGTGATCTTTAGGGATGTGCTCATTGCTTTTATTGAGTGAAATTGCTGTCACACTTCTATTTTTTACTATATTTTTTAAACCTTGCTTCACTCTTGCTGTATCGAAATGTTTGACCTGAATTGGCCAGTGATGAGCCAACAACATACATTTTGAACTTTCATTTGCTCTTACCATTTACAGTACACTGTAAAAAGAACAGGAACAACTCTGTGGGCTGATTTCTGCTAATAGCCAGACATCACCAATAGTCTGTGAACTGAATTGCTGAGTG
>VWYI01037344.1:58551-79161 GCA_013399455.1 Anthoscopus minutus | reverse complement strand
ATTTTTTTTTTTTAAATAATATCTTAAATGTTCACTGACTGCTCTTCTAACTGGTTCTGGACTCTAAGAAATGACTGACAGGGTTTATATAAGGTTGTCAGCATAAGGAAGACAAAACGGTTAGATTAATATTGAATGTGAACATTTTGCCATTAAAAATTGTTTATGAGCATTTTTTTTGTAACAGAATATTGCAAGGATTTCTTGGGGATTATTTTTATGTTCTTCAATACCCTGTACGAACAATTAAGTTCTGTATCTTTAAATAGTTTTGCTTTTTAACAAACCAGTGCTCTGCAACCACACTTGAGCACAGGAAGCCTTCCTCCTTGTGTATCGTCATCATTTGCGATACGTCCCCCTGCTGAACACTCGCTCATTTGCTCCCTGCCTTGTCAGTCAAATGTAAGCCTCCAGCAAACTCTCCTGTCACAGCGTCGTGGGGCTCTGCCTGTGCCTGCAGCTGACAGCAGGTACAGAGAATGCTTTCAAACAGCCTTGAACCGTGCTTTTTGTTTCATTTCTTTTTTTAGTCGCATTTTACTTTTAGAAGGGAAATGTCTCGTCTCTGGTATGGGAAGAAGGGAAGAAAGCACCAGCCAGTTAATCATAAATGCACTCTGGTAATTTTCAGTGTAGTATGTTCATGTCTGTTTTTGCAGTCTTTAAATGTTGTGGTGCAGAGACAGTTTCTGGAAGTTTAAATTTTGAATGTGTAAACAGGATGCTAGGTCACAAATTTTCATTATCTTTGGAGCATAACCTAATTAATAGTATTCCATTGGCATTAGATAAGAGAAACTATTTTGAGCATTAAGGGGTTCAGCAGTTTTAAGGTGGGGTTTTTTGCCCTTTCTTTTCCCTTGGAGTAATGCATTTTTTCACCAAAAATGTGCTTTATAGCTAAGTACCAAGAACAAGAGTTTGCCTAGGCATACAGTTAGAGAAGTGTAAATTTCCTGGCTTACCATTACCTTCTCAGAAGTCAGTCAACCATATAAAGGTCTTATAATAATTCTAAATTCATGGATATGAGTCTGCTGTAGTCCCATTATCATATTTATAGTGAAACTAGCACAGAAGGAGAGGAAGCAAAAACACTGGCTTTGCAGTACATTAGATTTATGTAAGGAGCTGAGTTTTTTCAGTGCTGTTTTCAGCAAACAGACTTTTTGTAGTACTATTTAATATGCAGTAGTATCTAAGGGAAAAGGTTTTCAGTGAGACTTGCAAAACAGCATCTTGATTAGGGAAGAAGTGCTCTTGACAATAGACTGTGCTTTTACCCACTAGTAAATTTGGAAGATAGTTTTCATTTAGACTCTCCTCATGACAGGAGAGTATAATTCTTAAGAATTACATCTTACTGGGTTTAGAAGCATACTTCTTTCAAGGTACTGTTGAGTTGGAGTTTTATTTTTTATTTATTAACAGGTTTTATTCTTATGTCTTTTATGTATTGTTTTTATATTTATTTTTAGTCAGGATACTTGCAAAATATGAAATTGACTTGTTGCAACAAATGCTTCTATAAAATGTGTGTTCCTAAGTAATAACACATTGTTGAAGTAATAGACTCTTAACTTTCCTCTGTGGTAGTGGAGTTGAGTGAAGATATACCTAAATGAACTGAAATGTTACTCTAGCATACCCTGCAGCTGAGTAAAAACTATCCGAAGTTCAGTTTACAACCTGTGGTTCAGTTTACAAAGAATGTGTTTTTTTACATGTATCTAGATACATAAAGAAATAGATAAAACTTGCACAGATGTTTTAAAAGGTAGTAGTGTCCCTTGTTATAATTGTTTCCCTTAGGACCAATACTGAACTTTAACCAGAGTCTATATTGTAAAAACAATACTTACCATCTTTTAAAGACAGTTTTAAACTAAAGAGAGAGGTAGAGACCAGGTTATTTTAACCTGTATAAAAAGTCAAATCGGAAAAAGAGGATACAGAAGTATCTGCAGATGGGGATATTTTTAAAATGTTGCTATGTCAATAAGCTCTATTCTTGAAGTTGGGTTTTTTCTTCAGTGAGTGTTCATAGAACTAATGTGCAAGTGTAATCTTTTTACAGAAAGGAAGCAGTAGTGGTATAATTATTTCTGCTATACAAGACCAGTGGAAAGAGTATTAAGGAGACTGACAGCATATAAAGTGTGCAGCTTTCTGACTGAATCTCTTGTTAGTGGTTGTTTTGAATTTGGATCTGACATGAAATAACTGTTGCTGTGCTAAATTAAGTGATACAATTAAATAAAAATGCTGGCTTGAAGCAACTAAGTTGCCCTGATTTAATTATCATGAAGGCCTTTGTTACTTTCCTGATGAAACTGTTAATTTTAGCTGAGCATTGAAAGGGTTTGGTACTTTCCCAGGGTAAGAAATCAAAATTTTGGTAACTAATTGGTGTATTATGCTCCCCCTTTAAAAAGCCAGTAATGTCAGCCTCCCACATTTTTGTAAATGTTTGGTATTTACTGTGTCTATTTTGTGGCCATACAAGAGATGCCAGTAAGTTTCTAGAATGTCAGAAATGCAGACGATGATTCTTCCTATTGAAGCATTTCAGACAAAAGACATCAGACAATGCTAGGGAACAAAAGGTGGATTGCCATCTTTGGGAATGCTTGTCTGTGCTTTGCACAGCTTGGATAGGCAGCATAGCCAAAGGGGACAAAACCAATGAAAACTGGTCTTGGCTTTTATAGTCTCAAGTTATTACCATGCAAAGAGAATTAAAATGTTGGTTTTAATAGCTTGAATTGTTTGTGACTTGCACAACTTCTGACGTTTTCAGTTATTGATTAACTTTATTTAGTGAGCTAATGCCTGTATTACTTTGGCTGTTTTAAAGTTATAATAATAGGAACTCACGTGAAAGATGAGAATTCAGTACTTCTCTGTGGATGTCAGAATTGCAAGGTTGCATTAATTCAGTAATACTACTGAAATATTTTTAAAATCAGTTTTCCATATTAAGTTTTTAGAGTAATAAGAGTAAATTAAATATATATTTTTAGTAATAAAAAAGCAGAGTGAAATCCAGTGCTTTCTTACACTCAGATCTTTTAGCCTAAAACCTTTCCTTGATGACAGGTATTTGCTATACCTGTTGTCCTAGGTAATTTGGGGGGTTATGCATCATGTTTGTGCTTTTGGATGGATTGTCCCATGCGGGCCTCTTGGAACAAGTCCAGAGGAGGGCCACAAAGTTGATCCAAGGGCTTTGTTTTGCTCTGCTATGAAGACAGGCTGAGAGAATTGAGGCTGTTCAACCTGGAGGAGAGAATGCTCTGGGGTGACCTTATTATGGTGCCTTGCAAAGCCTACAGGGGCTCTCTTGTAAGAGAGCTGGAGGGGGGCTTCTCTCAAGGGCATGTTGTGATAGGACAAAGGGGAATGGCCTTAATCTGAAGAAGGAAAGGTCTAGATTAGATACTATGGAGAAATTATTTGCTATGCAGAGGGTGAGGCACTGGAATAAATTTCTCAGAGAATTTGTGGAATTCCCATTCCTGGAAGCGTTCAAGGCCAGGCTGGATGGGGCTTTGAATAACCTGGTATAGTGGAAGGTTCCATGCCTATGATGTGGCTGGGAGAGAGGGTTGGATCTGCATCATCTGTAAGGTCTGTTCCAACCTGAACTATTCAATGATTATAGTTCTTCAAGTCAATTATTAGGTGTTATACTGTTTGCATTTTTTATAATTCTGAAATATTAGTCTAATTTGACAAAATCAAAGTAGAGCAGCAGAGGAGTTTTTGAAAAGGTTGATTGTAAGTTAAAGAAAAGAAACAAGTAGTAAAGGGGCTCACATTTTTCCTGTATGTTTTTAATGATCTGTGGAATCTGAAGTTGATCCTTAATTGACTTTTCTGCTTAAAGTAAGAGACAGACATTTTCATATTGAGCTGTTATTCAGTTACTTCTAAGCCTGTGTAATGCTTTCTTGTCATACCTGAGAGGATCTTTGCAGGGCGGTATCAGAAATAACGTGAAACCTTGCTCAGTCTGCCTTCTCTTGTAATGGCAGCTTTAGCTCAAGCACCAGGTGCTGTAGTTTCAGTAGCTGAACCACTGGTTTCTCTGCTTGCAAATACTGAAACTATCTTAAACAGTTTTGCAAGGGAGCTGGGTTTTATTGGTCATGTTGTTACAGATCTTTTTTTATTTCGACAAAATGAGTAAAGTTGTCGGGCCTACCTCTTTAAGGAAGTAATTTTCTTAATTCTTAGTTATTTGCACAAACATCCTAAACTGTTTAATGTTTTGCATGTTTGATTCAATTATCTTGCTGGAATTATCATATCTCTCATATGAGTGTTTTATCATATCTTGGAAAAAATAGCTTGTTATTAAGGTCTGCAGACTTGATGTAACACTTTGTATGCTTCAGGCTTTGACCGCATTCTTTTCAAGTTCATTTTTTCTGGTTATAGCAGATACTGCAGTTTATCTTCAGTATGTGTTAATTACAGCTTGGTACAGTTGCTATGGGCTTAGAGGACTTTGAGTCAGATATTTAAAAGCTGCAAAGCTGTGGGGACAATACTGGTCACAGGGAGAATGCTGCTGTCATGTGACCTACTCAGCACTTCAGTCCCTACTCTGGAAAACACCCTGGTGTGCACAACAGTTTGAAGAGGGGCAGCTTTAAAAATAGTGAGAGAAAGAATCATGGTGACAGCCATAGGAAAACCAGGAGACTGCTGTCATTATATGGTCCTCTGCATAAAATGGCCAGCTGTCATCCCTTCCCTTCCTTGTCACCAGTAGAGTGACAGGGAGCTGTATGGACTTAAAACCACACAAAACAGATAATTAATAGCTCTGCAGCCACATGCATTAAAAATGAATCAAATTAAATTAGTCTTAAGGTTTGAGTTTTTTTCAAATGATACCTTACAACTGTTTATCAGGTGTGCTGTTGAATTAATGCATTTTTGTTATTAATCAATATGTCCCAAATAGTCATGTTTGATGTGATGGAGCACAGTGCTTCTTCAATTTTGTCTTCTTTCCAGCAGTCAAATATTTTTGGGAGGAAACTAAATTTGCCTGAAAAATACAGTATTTTCTCTTAAAATATTCACAGCGGTATTCAGTTCTCATAGACACCTTTTTATTGGAAGGTATTCTAAAGTAACTTTGTAAGTGGCCTAATGAAACCACGTTGGGGTTTTTTTTTCCTTCAATTAAATATCCTGGAATATTTTTCAATCTCAAGAATTAATGTTCATGAAGTTTACAGTTCACCCAACTTTACACCTATGTATTAAGATTCAAAGTAAAATTGTTCAGCTCGTGTTATTCCTTAGCATTTGTTTTTTTGTTTCATTTTCTGAGTTGGTAATGAGGTTATCTATAAACTTAGGTTTTAGAGCCATTTATGCTGTTAAGTTTTATCTGTTCTTTACTTCCAGAAGCACTGTTCAGCTCTGATAAGACCCTCCCTGTCTCCACTGAGAATGTTTCAGCTACTTGTTAACTCAGAACGTTTAGCTGTTTGTTTTGAGGGAAGCAATGAAAGCTCCTCCCTTTTAGCAAACAGGCATTGGGGAGAGGGATGTGACTTGTGGCTTTGTTAAACTGAGGAATCCCTCTCTGGTGTAAACAGTTTTTTTACATAGGCCTATAACGGCATATGACCAGTGGTGGGAGGGGCTGATCAAACATTCAAAAAATTTAACTACATTTTTATGTGTTGTTGAAGGACAAGAAATGTTCCATACTTGGAATTTTGTTTTCAGTTTCATTCACTGCAAGTGGGCAGCATACCTTGTAAAAGTTAGGTACTTTTGACATATTTTCTGAAAAACAAAGTTTAGAAACATGTTTCTCCAAAAGGAGATTCCTTGGCTTCTTGATTGTTTGGATCATTAGTATGCAAACCGTTGACTTACTGTATTAAATATTAAAACTGTTGGGTGTTTTACTAAGTGGTAAACTTGCATATACATGGTGTGGAGAGTCAAAGGTTAAAGAGTCATGCCACAAGTTATACAATTCATCCCATGTTTCGCTGATGCTGCTAATATGAATACAGCTAGTATTATATCTCTAAGGATATATTCCATGTCTTTTCAAACTTGGAATCACAGCATCACAGAATAAGCTGAGTTGGAAAGGACCCACAAGGATCATCCAGTCCAACTCCTGGCCCTGCACAGAACCATCCCCAAAACTCACCCCATGTGCCTGAGAGCACTGTCCTGAAAGTCACACCATGTGCCTGAAACACTTACTGAACTCTGTCAGGGCTGGTGCTGTGGCCACTTCCCTGTGGAACTGTTCCAGTGTCCAACAGTGGTTCTGATATCCACTTTTTTCCGATATCCAAATGAAACTTCTCCTGACACAGCTTCAGGTCATTCCCTTGGGTCCTGTCACTGCTAACCACAGAGCAGAGATCAATGCTTGCCTCTCCTCTTCCCCTTATGAGGAAGGGAAGTTCTAACTGTAATGAGGTCTCCCCTCAGTCTCCTCCAGCCTGAAGAGACCAAGTGACCTCAGCATCTCCTCAGAGATTCACCCCAACGCCCTTCACCATCTTTGTTGCCCTCCCTCTAATTGTTGTCTATCTATCCTTTTATATGGTACCCAAAGCTGCCCCCAGCACTGGAGATGAGGCTACCCAGAGCAGAGCAGAGCAGGACAATCCCCTCCCTTGCCCTGATGGCCATGCTGGGGCTGATGCCCCCAGGACAGGGTTGGCCCTCCTGGCTGCCAGGGCACTGCTGGCTCATGTCCAACTTGCCAGTGACCAGGACCCCCAGATCCCTTTGCCCAGCACAGCTTTGCATCTCATTCCCCAGTCTGTACCTACATCCTGGGTTGCTGCATCCCAGGTGGAGAATCCAGTACTGTCCCGTGTTGAACTGCATGTGGTTTGTGATTGCTCAGTCCTTTGATTTGCTGAGGTCTCTCTGCAGGGCCTCCCTGACTTCAAGGGAGTCAGCAGCTCCTCCCAGTGTTGTATCATCTGCAATAAACAGTTTCATATCCCGAAGCAGAACTCTTTTTGCCCTGAAGTACACTAACAATCCAGGCTATACACGTTACTTGTTTTGCTCTATTCCAACCAGTGCCCAGATTAACCATAAGAGGTTTTGCTGTTTTTCTCTTCTACATTCTTTTTAAAGCAGAAAACAACTAGAGAGAGAAAACAGAGCATCCTTCAGGAACATTTCCTGATCCTCAAAGATTAGCTTTGGTTATCCAGGAAACTGGATGAGGATATGGCATAATAAAGAGAGCATAAGAAATAAAGCACATAACAAATTCATATAGGTAGACCTTCACCTAATTACTTTAATGAAATAATTTTATTAACAAAGAAGCATTTTGTACTGAAAACTACAGTCCAGTATGATGAATATGAATCTAAATCCACCTTTTATTAATGGAATGTCTTGCTTTCTAGGTATTTCTCATATTGTATGAAAAACTATGTTCTGTGTTTGAGAATCAAAGTTCAAAGTAGAATAAGGTGGAAGTAGGTCCTGGAATGACAGGAAAAGATGCAGCTGAGGGGGGCAGGCAGGGAGTGGGGCAGAAGACAGAAGAAAACATTGGTTTATTTAGCTTGGTGGAGTAGACTAGAAGATTAATAGGACTACAAGGAAGAAACATGAGGAAATCTGGATGGAAGAAGAAATAGCATAAGCAAACTATGAATTAAACCAGGTTATAAGGAAGAATAAACTTCTAATGTTACTATTAACATTTCAAAACAGTGCTCATGAGCCTGGCAGCAACAAAATGCTGTGTGTTTGCAAAATATATCTCAATTCCTGAATCAAGTTGAAGGTATTTGCTAGTAAGCTTAGACATAGTGACTTTATGATTCTGTAGCTCATTTAATCAGGAAGTATGTTGTTTTGTCCACTGCAAAGCAAGTGTAAAGCATGTTGGCCTAAACCCACGGGCATTATCTAGAAGGCCAGGTGCTGTGTCTGAAAGGCTGAACATTATCATTTGAATCACTTGAAGCCTAGTTCAGTGATGAGTGGATAAACTTGAGACAGTGTCTCATGGTTTATTTGCAGAACTTAGTGTGAGCTGTATACTTAGTATGGGCTGTATACTTAAAATAAACTCTGGGTTTGAGGGAGTGAGCTCTTTTCCTTTAATTTTCCTGCGGGTAGTTTGACATTCTATGACATGCTGTTTATGATGTTTTTCATTGCATGCCAACGGTCTGCCATTATGCAGGCTTTATTCTCAAAAGAAATGGAATGTGACAGTGTGCAACAGGTTCAGTATGCCAAGAAGCTGTTATGTTGCACACACTTGGATAGGTATTCATGTTTCTCTCAAGCAAGAAAAATAAGTCATCTCTATGACATATGAAAAGGTCAATCTCTGAGTTAAAAAGCCAATAAACAATTCACAGATGCAAGATGATGACGAATATGCATTTGTGAGTTTGAAGGCAAGATGGCAGAGCCCATAAAACTGCCTACATTTTCACTTTGTGAAACAACTATATAGTGATGTCAGGGACTTTGAGATTTTTTTTTCTCAAGAATCACCTTAAGTAACCACACATTTACAGCCTACTGTAAGTTACCTACTGCCTTACATGTGGTAGGGTGTAGCTTAAAGAAGCAATAACGCTAAAGGGTCCTCACATTACTGCTTTTCAGGATTATGTTCATAAGCTGCTGGAGTGAACAGTGCAAATTTGCAATAAAATGTCATAGCAAATAAAGGATAAAACTACACTATCACTTACATGTTTGATTGGCATACTGTTAAAACTTCACATATAGTTGTTTGAGAATGCACAAGCCAATGCATTTTACAATGATAATTGTGATCTGTTTTAAGAGAACAGTAGAAAAAATAATGGAAATAAATTGAGTGCTAGTAATTACAGATTATTCAGTAAAAAAGCTGGATGTCACAAGTATTCCTTTTTCCTTGCCTTGCAGTTGCATGGGGTAGAGTGAACCATCGCTGCTCAAGAGCCAGTCATGCATGACTGTGGGCTCTGTACTCAGGACAGTGGCGAGTATCTGGCCAAACTCCTTGTAGTAGGGACAGGTAGATGGGAAGCTGCTGGACTTGTGGTTGTCTTCCTTTGCACTGTGGTAGGCTCTAGAAGTTTTTAATACGCTCTTATTACATGGGACATCCATTTAATCTCTCCACCAGCTGTTTTAAGATGCTTCCATACCAATGATGATTTTGGGTTGTTCTCAAAATCACATTATTTGCTCTAGTTACATCAAAATGACTGTTGTAGTCCTTTAGCTAGCTTGTTGCACCAGAGCAGCATGTTCTAGAGCTTTCTGACTAAAGACTTTCTTGCTGTACACCTCCTGCCAAAGTGGAGATGCCATTTGAAGTGATTGTGTTGACAGATGAGCAACTCCAGAAGCTTTGGAGGGGAATAGAAAGTCCAGGATAAAGAAATTGTTGGGTGGTATTGGGATGTTATTGAACTGTAGTCCTGCTACATTGTCTTTATCTTCACTGCTAGACACAAGAGTTATATCTTATTGAGAAGCCTGAGATTTGCTTCTAGTCTTCATCTAGGAAAGCAAACCAGGTTCATAGGATTCATTAATCTGAGTGTAAAGAATGTTTGAGAGGACCTTGGGCTGAAGAGTTTGGGTTAAGGCATGTAACTCAGATTGACTTCTCATTTAGCATCCTGATACTGGAAACTTTATGCACTCCTATATCAGTTATTTATTCATCCTAGATCAGTGAGATGTCTGACTGCTAGTGCCCTTAGTGTTTATTTTGTAATCTTGCTGTGTTTACTCATATGTCTAAAATCACCTACATGTGCACTGTCCTTGCAGAAACAAACATCCTTTGGCCCTTCTTGTTTGTTTGTTGTCATTGCACATCTTCCCTTCATTACTGTCCTCCAGTTTTTTCTTTCATACCTTTTTACTTTTCTTCAACTGTCAGTGGAATTATTGTCTTCCTGTCTCCATATTCAGGTAGTGTCAGTGGCTGAGTATCACCGCAGGATCGATGCTCTAAATAGCGAAGAACTGCGCACACTCTGCAGACGTCTCCAGGTGCCCTCTTCAGTAGTTTAAACCCCATCTCCAGATACTAAAACATCTTTCTTTGTAGTGTCTTGGATCAGGGCAAGTCCTGCACTCAGTGGGTTTGTCTTGTCTACAGCACTACAAGGATCCAGCAGAAAATTCCTTTGTTTTGGATGTATTTTATTGTGCAATTCTGTGATGGAATCAGTAATTTTATGATGGAATTGCTACTTCCACCTTTTTCACACAGGAATTTTCTGTTAGAATTTGAAAATTTGTTCTCAGTACTGCTTGACTTGCAGTGTTGTGTTTCAACTTCTACTTTAGACTGGTGTGTTGTGTTAGAAGCTTCCCTAAAAAGAATGCAAAACAGGTGAAGAATCCAAAACCTTGTTGCATGGGTGTTTAATTTTATATAGGAATCTTTCATCAAGAATCTCACAGTGCATGGCAAGTATGAAGCTTCACAACTTCTGTGAAATAGGTAAGTATTTTTCCCTTTATAAAAGCAGGTAACTGAGGCAGTTCAACATGGCAAAGGTCATACACATACATGCAAAACAGTACTTTGAAATCAGTTTGGATTTTTGAAGGTCTGTGGATATGGATTGATACTGATATTTGCATTCTCTTTAGGTGTTCCATAGTTTTTTGAGAGTTATAAAATTGTTAGCTGCTGTGCACATCATACATGCCTTATTGATAGAAAGCATAGCTTAGATTTCCTTAGAAGCATTGAGTATTTTTTCTCTAGTACTTGGCTGCTGAAAATTTAAAATTTTTTTATGTGTTTTTTTTTTTTATTTCTTTGATCTCGGCTTTTTTTACATATTATGTAATTATACCTAAGCAAACATTTTCTTAGTTCTGATATTTCAGTTTGTTTAATAATCAGTAATTAATTGCTTTAAAATGTTTTGTAAGTAGTACAGTTGCGTAGATCAATAATGAACTTGAACCTTGAAACCAGAAGCTGCACTGTTAAAGAAAAGTTAGAAATCTTGCCAAAAAAAATTATTCCCACTTGAGAACAGAATTATTGTGGTTTTGGCAAGTGGTGGCAGAGAATCCCTGTGTTAATATTCTGGAAGTGTAGGAATTCTTTCCAGATGCCTTTCACCTGATATGCCCAAACTCAGGGTTTAGGCTGATTAGAAAAATCTGTTGTGAGGGATGCAGCCTATAAGCTCTGCTCTGAGGCCATTTGAGAGCTGTGGTCTCAAATATGGTTTAGACTGTGTGACATTTATCAATTGTGGAAGCTCCTGGAATCTGACTATAGGTCAGTCTGCTCTGTCCAACTTTGGTGGTAAATAAACCTGTAAATTTTGAAGCTAGAGTGCTTTCTCTCAGATTA
Source organism: Anthoscopus minutus (assembly GCA_013399455.1). Classification (NCBI taxonomy): domain Eukaryota; kingdom Metazoa; phylum Chordata; class Aves; order Passeriformes; family Paridae; genus Anthoscopus; species Anthoscopus minutus. The sequence goes on along the minus strand of VWYI01037344.1, from coordinate 67,784 downwards.
TTTTGGACACTCTTTAACTGCTTCAACAAAGCAGTGTTCTTCCTAGAAGAAAACTGCTTTACTTTAATAATAATAAAAAAGGAAAAAAATCCATCCAAAAAAATACACTGATCCCTAAAAATTCTAAACCAAAAAACTCAGTTCCCGACACTACTTGAATCCAAATTATTCGTGTTTTGCAAGGTGATCTTTAATCAGAATTAAAGAATAACAAGGGGAAAAAACTTTCTGCTGTACTGTTGAACAGTGCTTAATTTTCTGGAGCTGAAGCAGTAATATGATGGATGAAAGGCATTTAAGGTGGAAAATACTTGGACTACAAAATAACATTTTAAAGATAGTACTCTGTAAAGCAGCATGAAGGTCATCTTTTTGTACATGAAGCTATATGGATAATTGCAATTTTTTCTTGTGTAAATTAGTGCTTAATCTATGTTGGAAGTTCCTGTTACCTTCCTTTGAAAAAAGGAAAGCTTCAGCTCTTTTCTTGCTTTATACTCAGTTTAAGCACACCTCTTCTTGGATTTAGAATTAGTACTGTAATTGAGTTCCTATATGAATATACTTTGATATGTTGACTTTATAGGCTTGTTTTTAAATAACAAGAATTTATGATAGGAATTTTTTCGTAGTTCTTGAGGGAGATGAAAGGGGTATTCTTTTTTTCTTTTTCTCAGATGGTTGTATTGGTTTAAATATCTGTATTTCAGTTTTCTTTGATTTGGCTTTTTTTAAAATTAACTGAAGAAGTTCACAAAATCTTGGCAAAGTTTACCATAGTGATATTGTGAAATACTGCAGTTGTATCCTGTTTATTTTAAGTATGAGGGATGTGGCAAACTGGATTTGGCAGGTATTTTCTTGAAATTTTCAGGATTCAGGTTTTAATTTGGACAGTCTGGCTTTCACCGAAACTTGGTTTAGGCTGATAAATTTTTCAGGTGCACTTAATCTTGTTGAGATTTCTTTTTTCTGTCAGCATTTTAGTAAGTCTTTCTGCAGTGGCTCATCTTACTAACTTCCTTACTTTGTCCTACTCCTCTATCAGATTTCACTGTCCTTAGCAAGTTTTAAAAAAAAATCCCTGCAGCTGGATTTATGGAAGGAAGTCTGTTTGGATTGCAGCTATTCTAGTGTCCTGGTTTAGGACAAATTTGGGAGAAAACCTCCAAAGCGGGCCTCTCCAGGCAGCAAACCCACACGGCTCCTCCCCCCAATCAGTTTGAAAAGGACTCGTTGGAGAGAAGTGGATAGAACCTGTTTATTGAACAGGCAAGGCACCCCCAGCACACAAAATGAACAACACCAGATAACAACACTCTTTCATAGCTCTGAAAAGATGACAAACTCAGAAAGTCTCTCCTGGGAGTGGTCGCTCTATTATCAGTCCCTCCGATGCTGGGGCAGCTGCTGCAGGCCACAGGGTGCAGACTCTTGGTGTTTCCCAGGTCCCAGTCCAGAGCAGGTTCAGGTGGTTCCAGAGAAAAAGGGAAAGGAAAAAAAGAGCAGTCCAGGGAAAAATTTGGACTGCTTAGATCAACTAACTAATGAGGAGAAAGCAAGAGCAAAGCAAAGCCAGAGCCAAGCAAGAGCAGAGCAAAAAGCCAAAGCAAAAGCTGCACTACCTACTGCCACGTCTCTGTGTCCCGCCAGCCACTGGGGGAATGAGCAGACTGACAGCAAAACCAAAACAAAACCTCACTCTTCAAAGCCAGTCTTGAAGGCACAGAACATAATATCCAGAGTAAACAGAACACACGATTGGGGATACAAGCACTGTAACATCACCCTAGGACACCTAGTTATCAAGACATGGCACTTTAACTTGGAAGTGCCAATTAGTGTTGACTGGGGTAAGAAGGTGTTGTGAGCTACATCTGATGAGGAATTTTGTTGCCTCTGCCATCTCCACTCAATAGAGTAGATATGTAGGTCAGGTATTTTAAATTACTGCAGGACCCTTCTGCATAGTGTGTCTTTGTCAGATCTCAGTGCTCACTATGCAACTTAAATACTATTGCTGCTTTCCCACCCCACCCTCTCAATTCTTTCTACTGTGATTCCTATAAGTATACCAGCAGATCACCTTATGGAGGAGCAAAACTATTCCTAAGGCTCCATTCAAATGGTTTGCTCAAAATATATGGCAGCAGTCTTCATGGACTCTATTGCATATCTGAAAAATTTCTTAAGTACCCTAGAAGAGTATTGATTCAGAGCTACTGAGAAATGTAGGTGTTGATGTTTTAGTTCCTTTTCTTTCTGATTTTTTTTAATTACACTTAGAATGCTATGTCAGTATTAAAGTGCAAGAGACATTTGAAGCCCTTCAGCTGTGTATGAGGACTGTTATTTTAGCATAAAACCATAGCTTTCTTCTGAGTAGGTGTCAGTAAGTTATTGTAATGTAATTGTGTCCCAGTTTGCTATTGGAAACAGTGGAAATCTCAGTCAGATCAAATCTATTGGATTTCTAAACTTACGAAGGACTTGCATAATTGAAAACTGCATGATTTTAAACCTGTGAAGTTTTATCTTGTCTGCTATGGTGGATGGCATATACTTACTTTCTTGCTATTCTTTTTGTAGATAACAACAAGAGAAGATATCAATTCCAAACAGGCAACAAATATCAAAACAGACCTGGAGCCTGAAGCGTTCCGGCCAAATCTTAGTGATCCAAGTGAATTACTACAGCCAGAACAAATTGAAAAGGTATGGACATAAATATGTAATTTTTTTTTACTCTTGCACATTAATGTATCACAAAAGTTATGACTGTAGTTTAAAACAGGTCAGTAAGAAGACCTCACATGATATTAAACAGAAGAAAATAAACTGTATATATTAGAAAAGATGGCTAAGACCAAGTCCAACTGTTTCCTCAGCACTGCCAAATCCACCACTAAACCCTTTCCCTAAGTGCTGCATCTTATGCCTCCTTTAAGTATTTCAGCAGAGATGGTAACTCAGCCACTTCCCTGGGTACCCGGTTCCAATGCTTCACAGCTCTGACACTGAAGAAATTTTTCCTAACATCCAGTCCTGACCTCCAGTGGCTCAACTTGAGGATATTTTCTCTTGTCGTGTTTTGGGAGAAAAGATTGACTGTTACAACCTACTTTCAGATAGTTGTAGAGAGTAATGAGGTCCCTCTGTCCCCAGGCTTAACAACCCCAGCTCCCTCAGTCCTCTCCAGACCCTTCACCAGCTTCACTGCCCATCTTTGGACACATGCCAGCATCTCAGTGTTTTTATTTTAGTGAGGGGCCCAGAACAGCACACAGTACTCAAGGTGTGGCCTTACCAGTGCTCAGTACAGGGGGACATGACTCCATTCTTGGCCACCTGGGCACATGCTATCTCATGTGTTGCTGTCTGTCAAGCAGCACCCTTAGGTCCTTTTCCTCAAACTGTTGGCCATGGCCCATCAATCCAGCCTGTCCAGATCCCTCTGCAGAGCCTACATACCCCTCCAGTAGATCAATACTTTTCTCCAGCTTGCTGTAATCTGCAAATAGACCGAGGATGCACTTAATCCTCTCATCCAGTTTGTTAGTAAAGACATTAAACAAGACTAGCCCCAGTACTGAGCCCTGAGGAACACCACAAGTGAGTGGCCACCAAATGGATTTAACTCCATTCACCACCACTCTCTGGGTCTGATCATCCTGCCAGTTTTTTAACCCAGTGCACCTGTCCAAGCCATGAGGAGCCAGTTTCTCCAGAAGAGTGCTATGGGAAGTGGTGTCAGAGGCTTTACTGAAGTCCAGGTGGACAATATTCACAGCCTTTCCCTCATCCACCAAGCAGGTCACCTTGTGATAGAGGAAAATCAGGTTTGCCAAGCAGGACTGGCCTCTCATGAACCCACCCTGGCTGGGCCTGATGCCCTGGTTTCCCTACATGTACTGTGATGGCACTCAAGGTGACACTGAGGTCAGACTGACAGGCCTGTAGTTCCTGGGATCTTTCCTAAAGCCCATCTTGTAAAGGGACACCACACTTGCTAACCAGGACGTCCCCAGTTATCCTGAAATACTGATAAATGGTGGGAAGTGGCTCAGTGAGCATATCTGCCAGCGCCGTCTGTTGCCTTGGGTGGATCCCATCTGGCACCATAGACATACATGTGTCTAAGTGTCGAAGCAGAGCACAACTCATAGCTAAAATACTGCTCTTTTTTAAATCCTAACTTTGAATGCACCATATATTCAGATAGACTCTTATCTTTCTTTGCCCTGATTTCATACTTTCTTGAAAACATTGGTGAAAGCACTGCAGTTCTTGCTGTCCAGTCCAAAGTGCTTTCATTGCAAATGTGTTAATTGAAGTTTTGGATTAAAAGCACAAGAACAGGGCAACAAGCAGCATTTACGCTTCAGCTTGTTACCTGCTGACTTGAGTCATCTACTTAATCAATACTAAGACATTAGTGGTACATGTAGTATTGTTATGCAAGAGTAGTTATATGGATAAACCTTTTAGAGACCTTAACAAACACATATTCTTCAGCTGATAAATCATTCTTCTGCAGGTCACTAGTAGAGATGGAAAAAGAAACCTGCTTGAGTGACCAAAAGTAGAAAATATACATGTGAAACTTCAGGTTTGGTTCTTAGATTTTAAGGCTGTGTATAAATGGTTGAGCATTTAATTTCATTTACATGTAATACATCCTTACATATAAAACATATATTAAATAAAGGGTGGTAATTTTCTTGTTAATAGCTCACAAAGTCTCTGCCACCACGGACTATTGGCTATCCATGGACTCTTGTCTACAGTACTGCAAAGCATGGCATGAGCTTGAAGACCTTGTATCGGACAATGATGGGATTAGACACACCTGTGCTGTTGGTTATCAAAGACAGTGATGGACAGGTAGGAAAATATTTTTGTGGCAGTAGGGGACCCATCAATAAAAATGTTTGAGTATAAAGGAATAGCTGATGCTTCAGTTCATCATGAGAGAGAAAATTGTATGTATCAAGCAAGTTAAAATTTTGAGTATCAAACAAATTTTCTCCTTAGAAATGTGTTTCAGTCTTGAGCAGTCTTCCAACATAATGAATGTCTAGGAAATACTTTAGTGATAGAAGTTAGATGTTGTAATGCAAGAGTCTGGTAATATCCAATTAATCAATTTAATTTTCATTTTTTTAATGCGCTTAAGGCACAAGAAATACAGTCTCTAAAACTTTCCGATGCTGGAAGGTCCTGTTGAGGTAGAATGTCATTAGCTGTGGCTAGTGCTTCTGTTGCTGCAGGTAACATCTTTCAAGAGCTCTACTACCTTTGTTACATTATTAACTTCTTTGAGTCTCTGTAGTTGTGCTCTGTTTTTCTTTGACTGGATTATGAATTTCAGGAAGTGGCTCACATCTCTCCATTTGAATAGCAAATATCCTCTCTTGAATAATCTAGTAACAGGTGAACTCTACAGGCGGTATGAAACCTCTTGATTCTTTTTCTGCAACTTCTGTGATTGTTTGTGGAAGCACATTACTGCTGTCATGAAAAATTGACAGAACCACTGTAAAATCTTTCACAGTTTCACTGTAGCATTCAGTTCTCCCAGTTTGGTAACCACAGCTTTTATTTTCAGGAAGCCTGGTCTCATTCAGGAGGTCTGAAAACAGTAAATGAAGGGTATTTTTTCTTATTCAAATCACAACTTGATTTTTTCATGGTTTCCTACTTCAGGGATCCCTTTAAAAGGAAAAATCCCTTCTAACTCTCTGCTAGTAGCACACTCTTTCCCAGAAATTCTTTAAGAAGATTTTTCTTCATTTACCTTCTAATCTCTAAGACAAAAATACTTAATAGATGTCTTGGAAGACTCATCAGTCTCATAAATGTACTTTGGTGACTTCTCTTATTCACTTATTAACTTCTCAAGATAAATTAGTAAGATATACCTGCTTCCTATTAACTGATTATCTGTTCCAGAAAAAAGATGTGTCCTTTTTCTGATGGGACTGTCTTGCCACCACTATGTAGTATTGTCTGTTGCTGAAGGAATTCCTTCCTGTGTACGAGCATATTGGCTTGAATGTACAAAAAGTGTCATGGTTGCCCTGTCAAAACATGTCGTTCATAGATATGTCATATTTTATTTATTTTTTTGTAAAACAAGCTTTGGTGAATCTTAGCTTACAGCCTTACACCTAGGAATACATATGAAAGTGTGCCTTGGAATTCTGGGTCAAGTAGTCACTGAACTGAGATTTCAAGCATATGCCAAATCTTAACTAGGTTTCACACAAGAGCAGGGGAAATCCATTTCTGAGTAAGCAGCATATGCAGAAAGAGTGGTTCAGATGAGTTTTACATGCTTAGTCCTTTACCACTGTAGTGGGAGTAGTGTTTTTGGTAGTTCTGTCTCATGTTATTAATGAAAAATGTCTGCATTTGACAGCAGAAAATTAATTTGCACTATCTTTCAGTTCAAAACATGTGGAAATTTAGCACAGAGTCTTTCTCCTCTTCATGCAAGGATCTACAGTCGTGAAAAATAAGACAATTGTAACTCTTTCATAATTAGTCAGGGTAATTTTATTTGTGAAGCTATTGATTTTTAGAAATAGGTTCATTTATTTTTAATGTCTTGTATCTTCCTGGCAGATAGTATTTTAAAACTGCTTTCCCTGACTGAAAAAGACTCTAAATACTTTATAGGAAAATGTGTCCAGGAATAGTTCACTAGCAGTATGCTAAGATAAATACTGTATATGCCTCAAAAAATGTGTTTTAAGAGACCAGGTGATTATTCATACCTTACACTTCAAGATCACTGCTTGTTTTCTAAGATTCTAGTTCAGAGAAGATCCTAAATGAAATTCAGCCATTTTGAAATATGACAGAATTATGACCAGATAGTTTCTTGACATTTGCTGAGCATACCTGCTCCGTCCCCTTCTTATTCATTGTTTTGCTCACTTTGTATCTTCAATGTTTATGAAAGATACTGGAATTATCATATCCTTGGTTGAGACATTTTTCTTTTAAACTAGAATGAATTTCTTTCCTGGTCTGCTTCCTCTGAAATATGTTTCTTTGTTGTATATTTATGAAGACTGCCTTTGTATGATCTTGATAATAGGCTGAGAAAGGAGCACTTGTACCTTGTAACTCTTCATAATGTTCCTACTGAATTTTTATTCAAAAACCTTTTCCAATCTTGCTTTCTTTTTCATATCAGTTAATAATTTTATTTAAATGACTGTTTAAAAAAACCCAACCAACCAAGCAAACAAACAAACAAGCAAAATGACTGAACTTTTACGAACTTTAATTGTGTAAAAGCTGAGCAATGCCTAGTTGGAATTTGGAATCTAAAGCCATCTAAACTGCCTGCTCCAGTTAATTCTACAAGATTCTTTAATAAAGGTGTTCATGAAACCTGTAGTTGCATCATTTCAGTTGTTATGGATTGTCAGTGTATGTGTTTCTGTTAGTGAACCCCAGCAGCTATTTAAAAAGAAATTGGTACCTGATTCCTATCAGGACATGAGTCCCTAAATAAGTGGTGGTCTAGAAATGGAATTAATGCAGTTAACCACCTCAAGGACTGTCTAATTTTACATGAAGTCATTGTTCAGTTTGTATGCACTGCAGAAGTCTGAGACGCAGAACCTAGGACATGAGAATTTTAGTTAACCACCCTAACAACTAAAGACAAAAATCAGATCTCATGGAAAAATCCTAGGGACATTGTTTCTCAAAAACGAAAATAACTGTTGGGAAGCTAATTGTGCTCTTTCTGTAAAGCCTTATTCTTTTATTGTTGCTTATAGCAAAGAGGTGATCTTTCAAGACTCAGCTTGAAGCATATAGAACATAGATTGTCAAATCCTGATTCTGGAGGGTACTCAAAGCTTAACTGGACAAAACTGAGTCAATCTAATAGCTTCAGAAGCAGGCCTCCTTTGAGTAGGGAGCTATATGGGACACTGTCTGAGGTTCTTAATAGGTAAATTTATTCCATAATTAGAAATAAAGCTTCAGAGTCTATAAAGTAAAATACCTTTAGAGATTTTATACATGGCTAGAATGTCCTAGTTTTGTATTTTACTGAATATACATATAACATCCCTGAGAGGATCCTGAGAGGATCTGGAATAAGTGTTGTGTGAAAAGTTTATACCTGTGTAGAGGCTGAACTGAGATAGTTTAGGATTGACAATATGCTGTTTGTTACTTTAACTGAAGGTTAATTCCTCTCGAGGAATATCTGATGTTAATGAAATTTTACATTTACTTTTATCATTTTACTTAAGTTTATTTACTAAATGTAATGTCAGCTGTAAGGATATTTATCTGAAGTAAGGAATGTCATAGCTACCTGAATGACACTTGGCTACCAGAACTGCTGCAAAGTTACTCAAAAAATGACTTGAGCCCTTAAAAGAAGTTAGGCTACAGAGACTCAAATAGTTTGAGGACTAAGAAATAATTGCAAGGGTTCCCATTGCTTCAAAATATACATGTAGTTTTTAAATACAGAATATTATGTATTTCACCAGCCCATTTTGTAATAATTATTGATGAAGCTAAATTTGAATTCAGTATGCATTTTTATGCTAAAAGATGCTCTGTTTAAGTTCACTTATCTGCATACACTGAGTTTAAGGTGACAAAATTTTGTGACCTTAAAAAAAGCCAGTTTTCTGAAGTCTAGTTTATTGACTCAGATGCTCGAAATAACAAAAAGGAAAAAGCGTCTCATCTACCCTGCTTTTTAGAGTTGATGTGCACAAAGATGGTATGAAATAGGCATAAATGAATAGAGCAATTAAAAGTTCTTTCTAATTCATCTTTAAATTTTAACCTTAGCAGTTACATGTAGTGGAACTACAGGTAGTAAAGATGAGCTAAACATTAAATATTGTCTTGAAGTTTAAATTCCCATGAGTCCATCTAACCAGTAATGGGCTAAAAAAAGAAAAGTGTAAAAAACTGTAGGTATTGATAAAAGTCTACCTTGAATTAAAAATATGTGGAGGGGGGAAAGGTATCTTTTGGAAACAAGCAGGAAAACAAATAATTCATGTATTTTGGCCTGGTTTCCCTAAAAGCAAAAGCTTAGTAGTTTCTTTTTCTCTTAAGCCTGTTCTTGACATTGAAACAGTGGGATAATAGAGAAAACTTCCTGGTGTTAGATCTTAGATATTGAATGAAATAAATACTTCTGCAAAAAAAAAAAAAAAAAAAAAAAAAAAAAAATTCAA
>VWYI01037344.1:0-58544 GCA_013399455.1 Anthoscopus minutus | reverse complement strand
AAAAAAAAAAAAGTTGAACCAGTTTTCCTATAAACTTGCATTAAAGCAAGGATATGGAAACTTGCACCTCAGTTCCTGGATTTTCAAGTCTTTAGACTGAATTTGCACTTTAACAGTTTGGCTGAAACTGGTACACATCTCTGCAAAGTGAGCACCTTTAGCTGACTGTGAAACTTCATTTCATCCCCTTGCCAGTGAGTTTAGAAATTGTTCCAGAGAATCAGATTTTTAGATTATAAGCATTGGTCACATATATGTTCAAAGGTAATTCTTGCCACTGTAAGAATTACAGGTAATTCTTGCTCATTTTACATGAGCAAAGTAACTTGTCAGTATAGTGACATTTTGTTCTTAAAAAAGGTAATATAAATAAATAAACTGGTACTAATATGAGGAAGTTTCTGTAAGTACTGTGACTAAAGAAAGTTTGGTGTTTAAGTCCTACTTCTTGTCTACTCTGTAACAATGGAGTCAAAGCAATTACTTCAAATGTACAGGACTACCTCCATCAAATTGTTTCTATTGTGCATAATTTTAAAAAGTCAATAAGAGTTTATTGCAAGAGAGCAGTTTTTGAATTCAACAAAATGTGAGCACATGCTGGCTCATGTCTAGCTCTTCATCCATAAGAATCCCTAAGTTGTTCTCTTCATGATTGCTCTCAGTGAGCTCATCTTCAAGTCTGTACTTAAGCTGGAGATTGCACTGACCTAGGTACAAAACCTTGCACTTGGATTTGCTGAACTTCATGAGGTTCTCACAGGCCAAGTTCTCAAGTTTGCCCAGGTCCCTCTGGATGGCATTCTGTCCTTCTGTTAAAATCTATCTCTATTGTAATAGAGGGTAACCAGTGCTTACCTGGTATTTGGACTGGAATTAATAACTCCCATGGAAAATAACTAGCTACAGCTAGGAACTTGCTGAAAATATCCTAGTGAAGTGAAATAGGAGCTATGTAAGAAGGACATTTTGATCAAAATTTTAAGTATGTATACATTGCTTTTGAGAGCTTTCTAAGTTTAGTTTTTAGCCATTTGATTTTCTTTTTTCTTACTGTACCCACTTGTTATTGAAGGAGAGTGCTCTTACTTTTTATTGTACCACAAAGCACAATGCCATATCTCAGTGCACTCAGAACCATGGTAGTACAGTGAAATTCACAGAGTGAATTTCAACTTGATAGTATTTACAACCTGATTTATCAGTTACTGTCATTAGAGATTCTTGGATTCTGTATAGTTTCGCTGAAGTTTTTCTTGCTCTGATGTATTTTTGCTACAGGTATTTGGTGCCCTAGCATCTGAACCATTTAAAGTGAGCGATGGCTTTTATGGCACTGGGGAGACCTTTATGTTCACTTTCTCTCCAGATTTTGAGGTAAGTAGTAATGACTTTGTATGCTTTTGCTCCCTTCCCCCCCACTATCCTAAGTGCATGATCTTAAAATATTTAAGGAATAAATCTAATTGAAAAACTGAAAAATATTACAAGTTGCCCCAAAAAAAAGTCATCACACTAGTTTTTTCATGGAATCTTTAAGTGCACAGTGAATTGGTAGTGCTTGCATGCTGAAGAACACTTTCAACCTGACTCTTTAATTGTATTGAAGGCTTTTCTACTGTTTAAATTCTGCTAGGTGTCTGTCTGAAAATTCACAAACTGCATCCTTTTTAGGGGCATATCATCTAATCTAAGCATATTTTCTTGGTATTTTACATTGTGTAGGAGTTTTGGTGCTCAATGATGATCTGGTTTGGAATGGTCTTATTTAAATTAGGTAAAACCTCAGAGAATTTTTGTCTGCATCTATCTGTTTCCTGAATTTTCTGGGTCAACTTCATTAAACTGGCCTCTAGCCACCTATAGTCTATCTTTACTGATGATTGGTTTCCCTTCTGCCCAAACAAAAAGTTCAGATAGTTTTATTTGCTAGTCAGTTTTGTTGTTTTGGGTTTTTTTTGTAGGTTTTTAAATGGACAGGCGATAACATGTTCTTCATTAAAGGAGACATGGACTCTCTTGCTTTTGGTGGAGGAGGGTAAGTTACAATTAGAATCTCTTAAAAATATTTGTCTAGACACCTTTGAAAAGAAGAATTGGAATTGACTTCAGTTTGGTAACTCAGGACTCAACAGTTACCAGCCAAGAAACTTCAGCATGTCAGGTGTTTAACTTGTGATGCTGACAAAATTTAAGCAGGAGGTTTGTCTTCCCCATAGAGTAGCATAAAGTTTCAGCCCTGCAAGGTTATGTTGCCTTCCATGTTTGACTTGCATGTGTCTTCCTGCATTCAGAATGGACACAAGATATGATTGTGGAAGGATGTAAATGTGAAAATTATTTGTAACTAGAAGAGGCCTGAATTGAAACTGAACCATCCCAAAACATGCCAGGGTCTCCAGAAATCATACATTGTCTTGTCCTGGTTTTTTCCTACCCATGCAGGTGCATATGCTTCTGAAATGTTTTCCTTATTCATTATCAACATTCTCTTTGGCTATAAAAGTGCTATTATGTCATCTCTTTAATAAAAATGGAAGAGGCTGAAAACCAAGGAATTCTAGTTAGCTTATTTCAGGATATCTGCAAAAGGAATTTTCCCAAATTGATAATAAATAGTAAAAAAAAAAATAACATCCTTGTAGCATAAACTTATTAACAGCAATGAGGTACATGTATTAAAAACGAATTCTTTAATTCCTTCTCATTTCTAAATTTTGAATGAAAAATATATTTGATAGATTCAATGCTTACTCATTCAGTCTTTTGCTTTAATACATTGTCTGTCTTGCAGAGGAGAGTTTGCTCTTTGGCTTGATGGTGATCTCTACCATGGAAGAAGTCATTCATGTAAAACATTTGGGAATCACACACTTTCTAAGCGAGAAGACTTCACTATTCAAGACATAGAAATATGGGCTTTTGAATAAGTGTTTGACTATTTCTACAGGTTATTGTCCCAAACCTGACATGAATCAGTGCAGCTTAAAAATCCCTAGGAGCAATATAATGTATTTTACTTATCTGTTTTTGGGGTTTTTTTTCTAATTTTTTAGTGTGGCCATTAGTTATTATTTTTAAATAGCTATGTCTTTTCATGCTCTTGCATCTGTAATATATTGTCATACTTTTTCTAAGCTATAGACTCTTTTACAAGATATTGACCGTGTGGACTAAAAATTAACATTAGTTTCTTTGAGCCTTGTGGCCTGCAAAATCTTCCTATCCATATTACAGTTGCCTCCCAGGTTTCCCACACACACCTTTCCTGTAATCCTGCTAGGGGGCTGCTTCACTGAATATAGCTTATTATTTTTGTATTCAAATTATGTCTGTGAATGAAGTTGCCCTCTGTGAACCTCTAAGAAAGCTGCGTGTGGGTATTTGGCAGCAGCACTGCAGAGATTGATCCAGACCAATGATGGATTATTCAGGTGGTGCCACAATTGGATGAGAAGCTGAGCATTCCTTCTTAACACATCCCTGTACACACGTGGTGAAGTTAGAAGATATCCAAAGTCAACAGTGCCACTTGTCTTGTTTCTTGTTCATGTGTAGAAAAAAGTCAGTTAATACCTGTTGTAGCTGCATGCTGATTGTATTTAAAGAGTGTTTTGCACATGCTGTTAATGATCCGCAGGTTTGGGACAAATACTGACAGTATTGAGCTCAGTGGCAAAGACTTACAAAATAGCAAGAGAATGTAGGAATATGATAGCTCCAAAAAATTAAAAGGCTAAAGCAAGCAAAACTCAGTGAACAATTTGTAGCTATAGTAGGGCATTAAAAGTACAGAAACAGATGCATCTTTCTTCAGCATAAAGTGTCAGATATATACTGTTATACTGTTGTAGCCGTGTAGCACATCAGCTCCAAGAATATAGCTTATTCCTGTCCAAAGAAAAAAAATACTTGTGATGTTTTTGAGTGGGGGTCTATGTTGTAAATTTACAATTAGCACCAGCTCTGATTAAAATGACATCATGTATCATAGGTAGACAATATTGTAATTCAGTAGACTTGTGGAATATGCAAACTTACTGTCATGTGACCTCAAAAAATAAATGACAGGCTAGAATACAGTTCCAGTAGCTCTTGTCCACTTTTGTAGAAAACTTGATAAGCCATTGTGGCAATAACAGCTCAACAAAACTGTTTGTTTCAAAGCTTTTATTCTATGTTCTGCAAAAAACAAAAATGAACAAAAAAATTGCTGTTAAGTGTGACAGTGACTGACTTTGTGCTGAAATTTCAGCTATTTCAGACAAACATTGTATATTATCTTGTAAATTAATGTTTAAAGTAGTTTTGTTATTATAGAAAAGTGTTGATTGACGGGTTGCTTATAGCACTTTAAATTATTCTAGAAATGGAATAAAAGCCAAATGGGTTGGCTTACATAGATGTAGTTGTATATTTCAAAATATTTACATTTCTGGAAAGTAAAAAAAAACAACCTTATTTGAAGACAGCTTACTGCTATGGTAACAAGAAAGGGCAGATGTTTCATCTATAATATGCTAATGCTCAATATGAATAGTAAAACAGGGCTTTGTTTCCTGTCTCTATGTATATCTCTTTATCCTTATTAGAACTTAGTACAATGTGTAGAGTAAGTGTTTACAAAATAAGGAATTGTAAATAAATTGAAATGGCTTTTCTCCCCTTTGGTCTTCCACAGCAGTATTATTGTCTTTGTGGAGTTATAACTGATTATTACACCAACAACAAAAAAATCCTGTAATGGATTTCAAGTACTATAAGCTCACAGTGATGTATAGCAAATAAATCTAACTATATGTAAAAATGAACTTGAGTTGGAGTTTATTTAGAAGGTGGAGTTTAGGTAGAAGCACAAATGTTGTTTTTTGCTGTTCATTTAACAACTGAATGTATAGGATGCATTTTCTTCTATTTTTTGGCATTTTTTGAGGCTTTTTAAAGCCCAATGGGAAGCAATGGGAATGACATATGTTGTCTTCAACCATTTTGAAGAGGGAGAGGGGAAAAGTTGCAGATCATCCTTGTTGACAAAACCATTAATTCAGCTGCATAGTATCTATCCTAAGCTTGTATTCCAAATAAAGCATATTTTAGTTTTTTAGAGGGTAGAGTGATTAATTTTATAAAGAATTATATTTTGAAGAATTAAATGAAAGTACAAAAATCTTCACTAACTGAATGTTTCCAATTATTGGACCAGTCTTGGGAAAAAATAGGAAGCAAAAAAGTGGAAATTTAGGATAGTGTTTCATAAGCAGTACAGTAGCAATCACACTTGTAAAACACTAATTGAGGAATAGAAGGACATTTGATTTGAAGCACAAGTGACTGTGACAACACTTGGTGAAGCAGCTGGCTGTGTAAGGGAGCTATAGAAAGTATGTCTATTTAGGCAAGACCTTGAATTTTATTACCAGAGGTGTAGATAATTTCAGTATGACACACATAAAAGGCACTGTCTTGATGTCCCTTCTGCCTTCAATTCATTATCCTTTTTCTGCAGTAGAATTCCCTTCCATCCATCCAAACATGGGATTCTTGAAGTGTCATCTTTTGGCTCTAAATCCTGTCTGAGTTAGTTACTGCTTTTGTTTAATCTGCAAAAAGGTCATAATCTATGACATATTGCTTGTGCTTGCATCTTCCTGCTCACGTGTTTGTATTGCATTAGAGTTATTTTTTTGTATAGGAATTAGAATGTCTGCATAAAATTTGCTCTTGGAAGATGAGTAAGAACATTGACTATTCCTACAGCTTCAAATAAAAAAGTAATAATCTTGCATTCTTCATTAAGTATTTGAATATATCTTCACTTTAATGCTCTCACTTCATAGAAGAACAGATGTCATCAGGACATTTTACTGTTGTCACTAGAGATTGGGGCCCAATTAAGAGAGCTAACCTCCTCTTTCTCCTCTTATGAGTATGTGCTACTTCAATGATAGAGAGTTACACTCTGCTTCTGGAGCAGAGAGAGGAATTTTCCAGCTGAGGGAATGGTGTACACTTGGTATGGTATCTGCAAGCCAGTCCTGCTGGCTGTCTCACTGCAGAAGTGCCAGTGCCAGCTCTGCTTTCTGCTGTCCTGTTTACCTTACAAGTTTTGTAATCCTAGTTTGTTTTCTCTTGTGATAATTACACTGCTAATAATACACATGCTGTTGAATGCTAAACTGTTTTGTGCCCTGAGGTGTCAGCAGTGGCTTTAGTTGAGCTGTTGGGGCAGTGCAATGCGTGCATAGCAGCTGAAATGCTGTGAGAGGAGGGCTGGCCACTGTCTGTTCTGTGATGAGTAATGATTGAACATGTCACCATGAGTAGTATGCTCTTCACTACAGCAAATTTTATTTCAATAGCCTTCCCCTGTTTTAAAAATAAGCTACATTACTGAACCTTGGCTGTACAGAAACACTTGTAAAGAGGGAATTATTGTGGAGGAGGGAGGTGATTTCTACTGCATAGGATGCATGTCCAGTGAACCTTCCACTGCCTTCAAGCCACTGCAGCAACTGTGGTAAGACTTGGAAAAATACAAAGGTGTAAAAGTCAAATTTATTTCTTCTGATACAAGCTCCAGGCTGTCACCTAAGCTTGATGGCTGTGTTAGAATATGAAAAATATATGTTCCTACAGAAGAAGATACAATTTTTTCACTACCAAAGATGTGCAAAGCAACGCTAGCTTCAGACAGGAGAGTGAAGGAGCTCTGTTTCAAGTAAAGCATTTTGGGAGTGAATACAGAATTTAAGAAAATAATGTGCAACTATAAGCTACCATGAGAATAGTTGAGAGTTGCTCATTGTCTCAAAGGTTAAGGGTTTTATTTTCAAAGCAAGTCAGATCTGGGAAAGCAGGTCATAAATAAAAATTTACAGAGACTGCTTTAATCAAGCAGGTTTTGACTTTTATCATCTCTCCACTTAGATTACATAAATTTGTGCAAGTTTCACAGGAATGTAACACAGTATAGTAGGAGAGTTAGGGTGGATGATTCAGGGAGTACTTTTGTTTGGTTGTGTTTTAATGAGGTTGGATTTATTATCTCACACACCATGGGTAAATTTATCACACAACTTAATGTAAAAAAATTTATAAAGCATTTAACCTAACCTATATGAAATGCTTCCATACACCATAAATTGCATCAATATTTACTATTTCTTTTTGACAAAAATTGTGAATTGTTTTCAGAAATTAGAAGGTTTTGCATGATACTGCCTACTCAGAGGTAAATAGTGGAGGGTATTACGAGCAAAAATATTAGTTCTGTCACATGGTTTTCTCATCAGGTCAGAAACAAAATAGTTTAAAGGGAAAAATAGGAAAAAGTTGGGGTTGGTTTATTTTGCATAGATTTTAACACTGAGATGACTGAATGGGAGCCTTAAGTTACCTGCAGTGAGCTACTGATCGGTGAGGCTGATGATTTATAGTAGTGATTACATTGTTATTGCTCCTGTGTTTTCCTGTGGTAGGATGAGAATTCTCACTAGCAGAAATTTATAATTCACTTAACATTTAGATGCCTTTAGTGTGTATTCTTTGTACAGGTGTTTTGTGTAAGGTCTGTTGCTATCTACTCTAAAATCTTTTTCTGGTGCAACTTTATGGCATTTTACTTCACTGGATATGCACACATTTATTTTCTAGTGTGTGGGAGAATAACCCAAGAAATAATTAATGGTTTCATTTATAGTTCATGTATTCCTTTGACAACAAAATTTTGCCAAGACAATTATAAATGAAAAAAATGTCATTATATAAAGATGTGTAAAGAATAAGTTAATATGTAGGTAAAAATCTTGATATGTATTACACTAAGACATCAGTTTTGTAGATCAACTGGAGTAGTCTAAGAGATCTCAAGAAAATATTAAATAAGCTCCATTGATTCCAGCTTACAATTAATTTCTTCTTCTGTAGAGTCCCATAATATTATTATGCCTAAGGTAGTCTAAGTTTACATAGATTTAAAATAGATGTACTAATCAATTCATGTATCATTAAGTTATAAAATATTTTGTATATTCGTACATGAAGTTTCAAACTGGAGTACCTGTACTCATAATGAGACAGCAATATTTTTTCTATTAGAGACAAGATGTTAATACACCGCTACTTCTGTAAGAAGATAATTACCCTTTCAGTTTGAAAGAATCTTAAGGGGGGGAAAAACCACTTCTTTTTCATTCCTTGCCCAGGCATCTGCTCTGAAACAAATGCTTTTCCTGTGAAGCATGCACATTTTACCAGGACAGCTATTTTTATAGTAGTAGAAAAGCTGATCTCTCTAATCCAGTAAGTAGCAGAGACCTTGCAGATTTCTCAGATTTATGAATAATACAATTTTAAGTGCTAGAATTATTAGGCCATTAGCATTTAATCCTCTTGCATCTCCTGGACTGAAATACATCATTCCAGTGATATTGGAATGGAAAATGGTATAAAATTAGGTCAGTGTTTCTGTATAATGTTGCAAAATGTTTTCCTCAATGTTATGAACACTGTTTCTTTTCTCACAGAGGTGCATTTCAATGGAAGATAATGATGTTAGTCACTTTTTTGCTGTATACAAATGTACAAGTACCTGGCTAGTCTTTATATGTTACATATTACTTTTCCCATCTATTTATAAGAACAGTATCTGCATAGATAATCAGATGAGACATTGCACAACGATGCATAGAAGATATTTTTTAGGTAGCTATCTAATCAAAACTTTTTTATTCATTACATTCCAACCTCTATGTTTAAATATGAAACAATCTAAAAAATTAGTTATATAAATACAATAAATATATAAAACCCCATTTATAAAAAGAAGGATTTTTTATGTAAAATGTAAGAGAAAGCTGTGTCAACAGTTGTATCAACAAGATTATATTGCAGTAATAGTTACATATAGTGCTTCTAAAGAAAGCAAATGTGGTATCCTTGATTCTGTATTAAAGTAAGGTAATAAATAATCTTACTTTTATTTAAATCAATTAATTAGGAAGTGCATGCAAAAGACCATTTTTCAGATCAAAAACTTTATATTTATATTGTCATTCAGCTTCTGAGCTGGTATGTTTCATATTCCTGGCATTCCAGTTCAAACAGGTTGGGACTATCTTAATTTAACTAGAAGTTGGAATTATTTTGTAGCTATTTATATTGCTATGGGCTTTTATTATCAGCTGCTTATATTCTATATAGATTTTTCTCCTTATTTTTTTGGGAGTAATCAACTTAGTTGTCCTGCAAGCACTTCTGGTACAAAATGAAGTCCATGTGGATGTTTGGGTTATCATGCACTAGTTATAAAAACACACATTTCAAAAAATACTCTCTTCTATGTGGTGAACAAGGTAATCTTATATTCGAAATGTGCAAATGCTAATAGCAAGGGAGAAGAGAAAAGTTTTCCAAAAGTTGTTCTGGTTATAGCCTTATTTTAACAAAGTAATTATGACATTATCATCTCTTCCTTGCCATAACATTTCTCCTTCAAAGTCCACCAGCCCGTGTTTCCTGGCTCTCATCAGAATCCCAACAACCTTATCTGAAATACGAACGTATCTGTCGAAGAGTTCCCCAAAAGTGACTTGGATCTTGCCGTCGGGCCGTGGCTTGGCCATCGATTCAATGATGAAGCACATGTCCCTGATCTCCCGGTGGATGTGGGCCTCAGCTCTCTTGGCTCTCTCGGCTGTTTTGGTTCCTTCCTTTGGGTGGCCGTACCCTTCATCTCCTTTGTGCAGGCGGGTGGACATGGCGAGCTCGTGGTCGAACTCCTCGCTGAAGGGGTTCAGCTTCTGCGTTATGATGTGCTGGTCAGCCCATTCCTGCCACCTGTCCTTGAGGCTGTGCACGGCGCTGCATTTCCTGCGCGCATTGCTCCGCGCCTCCTCGCTCAGCCGGCTGGTGCTGAAAGACACAGGAACACCCCTGAGCTTTGCATCTCCCCCTTTCCTGCTGTTCATTGGTCTCTGCTGTGACTGGGTTACTGTGTTTTTGGGACGAGCTGGAATCCACCAGGTGGCACGAGTTCACCACTTCTAAATAGGTTCTCTAGGGTCTGTTCATCCATATTCAGTTTGCACTCAAAGGCAAGTTCTGTGATCACAGCTTTAACCTGTCTATACAACACCTTCCAGCCCTGATCTGAGCCCGTTTTGACAAACTTTGCCCCAGAATGCCCCATAATTCTGTAAGGGAGCAAAACTCTGTTGCTGATTACCTGCAGTTTCTGTGCCTTTGGTCAGTTATGCAGTTCCCCATTCCTGCCTGCTTGGCCAAGCCTGAAGTATGCCTGCCCTGAGGTTAGAGATGCTGATTGCTGTAGGTGTGTGACCTGGCTGAAAGCTAGAGGATAGTGCCTAGAAAAATCCACTGTCCACTGTAATAGATGTCAATGATTAAAGCAACAACAGAAAGCTAATTGAGTGATTCAGTGCAGTAGCTCTGTCTATGCTTCTATAACTGGAGTATGCTTCAGAGCAAATAGTGAAGTCCAAAATTCACATTCCCATGGGTAGAGTAGAAGCCTGAAAGTGTCAAGAACAAAGGATAAGGAAAGAACCTCAGATTTTTTATTTTTATTTTTTTTAAGTCTGTGTAGTCATTCTGGATGACTCCAGGCAGATATTCTACCCTCTCATGGCCAATCAAACGTGCTGTGAGAGAGCTATAGATAGTCTGAGCTAGTCTTTGTGCTGTCCACATCCTGTCAAAGCGTATGTACAGAACTCAGCTTGGGACTGTGCTGTGCTGTGGCTGCACCAAAATAATTTGTTTTCTAATATTTTTACTCCCCAAAAGGATGCTCTGAAACCTCCCCAGAAATGTCAGCTGAATATTAACACCAGAGAATCAAAATGCACTTAGCAAACAGTACACAGTGCTGCAAAATTGCAGAAAATTCTGTTCCCCCCTCTGTGGACATTCCTTTGTTTTCTACTAAGCTGGCTGAAATAGAGAATAGGAGTCATAGAGATGTCCCCAGTTCAGATCCGTGCACCAGAAAGATGCCAGTATTGGCCAGGGTTATGCTAGGGTAAGAATTGCAAACACCTAGTGTCAGGGATAGAAAAAGAACTAGAAAAGCTGTGCTACTTTGTTAGCTGTGGAGTTGCCCTAAGATTGGCTTAGCTATATTGAGAAACTGTTTAAAAAGCTCCAAAATACTCTTCGCTATCAATCTGGTAAAAAACCATCAGAAGAATTGAGCATATTGGGTTGCCAAGTAAGTATAGCTTTCTTCTGTGGTGTGACTATAGAGCGTCCTGAGAGTAGGCAGTGTGTATGTACTTGTAATTTTGTGTAAGTGACTAGCAGTTAGGTTTGGCAGGAAAGCATTAAAATATACTAGTGGGGTAAATCTAGACAATTTGTTTTCCTGATAATAAACCAAGTGCTCTTCTATATAAGCTGTTGTCATACAGAGAAAGGGAAAGCTGTGATCCTTTGCCTGAATTGTGCCTTCATTGTCCAGTGGAACTGGACACAGGGTTTGGCTATGCAAAGGAATTTGGCTTCTGAAGCCTATGGCTATCCCAGAGGTTGCAGAAACCCTGTGCCAGCAGCTCCAACTGAAGCTCAGATTGCTTCATTAGGTCTTCCTGTGGGAAGCTATCAGTTAAAGTAGGGGGGGGGAAAAAACATCCTAAGTGAATCAAAATTGCCTTGAAGAAGTGATGCCATCAGTCTCAGTGGAGTTTATGAGTAGATATTGTCATGGAGGGCTTATTCCTCAGCCAAAACCAGCTGCTTCCCCATCTCTCCAGGGACTGACTTCTGAGAAAGTCCTAGAGCTTTGATTCCCCAGGTTGAGCAAAGAGGGGGAGTGAGACAGCAGGAGACTGTGCAATCTTTCTTACTTTAATTTAACTGTCTAGAATGTATTCCCTCCTTTTTCTACTGAAACTCATTTTCCTTTCTAGCAGAATATTATTGCCTTCCTCATCCAAATCATCTCCTCAGTGGTTAAGAAAACCATCTTATCTATCCTTTTGCTTTTGTTGTGCCTCATGTGGGCTTGGAAAAAACCTTACTTTTTTAATGCAACATAATTTAACCACTTCCAGTTGCTGAAGTGCTATTATTTCCATTTTTTAACTTAATGATGAGTTTAAAACATGAATTGTGTACACATAGAAACATTTTTTTATGTTTCTACTGCAT
This sequence comes from Anthoscopus minutus, assembly GCA_013399455.1. NCBI lineage: Eukaryota > Metazoa > Chordata > Aves > Passeriformes > Paridae > Anthoscopus > Anthoscopus minutus. Next base: position 46,376 of record VWYI01037344.1, on the reverse strand, counting down.
CTACACAAAGGATTGAGCATCTAAAGTGAAGGTTTAGAACTTTTACCCAGTCTAAGTGCTTTACGTGCAATAATCAGCTAAGCTTGTTAACCAGTATGATCATCCTAAATGCATTCTGACCTTCTAGGCAAATAAAGTCCATGTCACATATTCACCCTGGTTCTGTCTATAGGGGAAAAGTATGAATCCCATTTTAATGTTTTGAGTTTCATGTCCCTTTTTTTGCATCCCTTTTGCTCCTAAGCAGGAACAGAATAGTGTCTCTTATGCCAGCAGGAGTCAACAGGCCTTCTACTAAGGAAGGAACCTTATTCCGGTAAGTAGTAAAGCTGGAAATAATGAAGATGCTGATGTGAGGAAAACAAAATACTTGCACTGATGCTTTTTTCCTGGAATATGGAGAGGAAAATTGGAGATATCCTTTAACGGCTGTACTTATGGCCTTTTTGAAGATTAAATCACACTGAAATGTTCATAAAGGTAGCAGACTGAAATATTATATTCTGAGGCTGTAAAATAATATTTTAAAAATTAATAGTTAAAAAGTCCAGTCCTGATAGCAGCATTTTAAATGCAGAAAATTATTTTTGTGTCTGATTTCAGTGTAAGCGCTGTAACATAGAGGGTGTTATTTCAATCATTTGGACCACTGTAAATATAGCTAATCAATCTTTTTTCAAGGTAGCAGCACTAAATTTAGACATACAAGCAAAATATAAGTTTAACAGAAACTTAGTTGGTCTGTTGGTCTGTTTCTACTGTAACATTTGAAACTGAGAAAATTGTTTTAATTGAAATTGTTTACAGATGAGTGCTGCAAATGTATCCTTCTTCCATTGTATATTTGTAATCTTTGGTTTGAGGTCCTCACTTCTGTGAAGGGATGGTGCACACAATCCTTGCCAAAATCAGGTACCACAAACTTTGAAGTCCTAGGTTACAGGGGAGCTTTTTTCACTTGAGCTGTTAACCATTTTCTTTTTACAGGAGCTGCCTGCTGAGCTGTACAACAAAGCATCATTCTAATTCCATCTGAATAGTTAAAATAGCTCTGTGCATGTGTGTTCAGATAGCTGTGCTTTAAAGGCTGTGCTTTCAAATGGTTGAAATCTGTAACTGTGTTGGTCACAGAATAGCTCTGTGCATGTGTGTTCAGATAGCTGTGCTTTCAAATGGTTGAAATCTGTAACTGTGTTAGTCACAGTCTAATGGCTCAGGTTCATCAGCAGTGAGGTGTAAAACCAGAAGAGTGACCATGATACAGCATGCCTGCCTGCCTGCCTGCCTGCCTGCACAGGCATCACAAAGTCTGCTTTGGCATTTCATCAGTTTTTCATCGTTGGTGCTGATTCAGTTTTTAATTTCTGAAAATGCAATTGAGATATGATGTGAACTTGGGGTTCAAGACACTATGTAATTTTCCTTTCTTTGAATTGGTGAAATCCAAATTCATATAAAGCTTCCAAAGAGAGGCAGTGAACCCAACTTTTGGTAAGAAGTATGTGGCATTCCTGCAACATTCATTTGGGACATTCTCTTCAAATTGCTCCTGAGAATATTTACAATTTATACTAAGCAAAATAATGAATAAGTATTTGGAAATATTACTTGTCAAATATATTGATTTAGACAACATTTGCTGAAATAAATGAATAGCTGAAGGCTCTTGATGAGGTAAAAGTTGTGATTCTGAAATATGGGCTGAAGTATTCAGCAGTTATTTTGATGAACCTGTAATTCCAGTGTGAAAATTAAATATATTTAACATCTCCCAAATATAACTTCCTGACTTTTTTTATTAGGTACATAGTCCAATGTTGTTAAGTAACTACTTAAGCACAGAGTGATGTGAAGGGTCTCCTGAATTTTGATTGATTTCTTCTAGGTCAAGAGTAGTAATTTATCTTTGACCACTTCCTACTGTTTCCCCCTCCCCCTGCTATTTTCCTCATGGAAAGCTGTACCCTTCTGCCATTTGTGCTGATGTAATGAAGATGATGATTCACTTACAGAGATGGGGCAGGCCGTTTAATCCTCACAGCTGTCACCTCCCGGTCACTGTCTTCCTGCTCAAGCCTGTCCTCTGCTTCCCCATAGCCACTGTCCTGGGCATCCAGACTGTCATCACGACACTTAAGCAGCAGCTCTCCCTTGGCAACGTCTTTGTCCTCTTCTTCCATCTTCTCCCAGCCCTTGGTCAGCTCTGATACCACATTTGAACACTTCCTCCTTATGGCTGAAGGTACTTTGCTACTAAGAATTTTGTCAATAGCACTTGATTCTTCTCTGAGTTTGGTCTCCTCAGAGCTGCTGTTGTTGTTCTCATATCTTTCACTGAGGAGGCTGACATCACCCCCTCTTTCGTAGGCTTTGCTGACGACTGTTTTGGTCACCTCTTTGCTTTTAATACTGAACATTTTGAGGGCTTCATCTGATTCCCTTGATTTTTTTTCAGCATCTCTTATTGTCGCTGATTCCTTTGATAAGGATTTTCCGTCATCTTTTTCTTGGTCCCTCTTGACAGCTGGAATTTGCCATTTTTCACAGGAACTTTCTTGTACAGGCTGAGCTGATGAGCTTTCTGCAGTGGGGACCCATCCAGAGGGCTCTTGCTCTTGCTTTACATGGTGGTCAGATGCCCACTGCTGCCAGCCTCGTGCCAAGCTGAAGACTTGGCTGGCCATTCGGATCTTGTGGACAGCCCTTTTCACGGGAGCAGTGCTGGGCTTTTCTTCAGGACCCATGTTGCTGTCTGCTGCCATCCTGGCTTCTCCCCTTCGTATGCTCAGCACCTTCTGAATGGGCTTCCTGAAGTGAATAATGCCCTCTGAAGAGGGCTACATGGATTTAAATAGACGTGGGAGCAGTTGATGCCCATGGAAAATATGTGAAACACTTCTCACGAAGATATAGTATCCTCACTGCTTTTTTTAAAATGCAGGGTTACATTTCATCACAGCAGATGAATGATGCATGATGTAAACAGTGTGACACAGACCTGTGCTGGAAATAGTGGGAAAGTAACAGCTCCTTGGGACTGCTGAATTCCTAGTTTGTTGGCAAGGGTCTTGTTTTTTTGGAAATGCAGCACTTGGGTTAGAGATCCTCATCAGAGTGACTGAAAATACTAAATGTGGAGGGCTGTCAGTGGCTAGGAACTTTGGCCAGAGTGGACACACCTCATCATCACAAGAAAATAGTGACCCTTGTAATGGCGTGTGAAACAAGAAGCAAGTTATAACTGAGAAAATTTTAGAGGCATTTCCTAAAAAGATACTTTTTCTTATTGCTCATATGTCCAAGGAAAATGAGGTTTGTTAATTTTTTAAAAGCTATTTTTGTGTTCTGTTCCCGGTCATTATCTATTAATGTCTCTCTCTTTAGAACGCACCTTCATGGGGGCCTGGGAACACTCTCATGTTTGGTGTCAGCACCAAGGAAGAGGGAATCACTATGTCTGGGGATCACTATTGTAAGTCTGACTGGATCAGATGGATCAGGGTTCTAGGGTTCTAGAAAATAAAATATAACCTATTTAATTTCTCACTGCGTTTCAATAGAGTTATATACAGCATAATTATGTTTACAGTGTACAATATAGAAAAAATGAGTTTTTCTAGGAAACCTTGTGATTTGTTCATTCCAGAGGACTTCCTAGAGTGTGTTCATATTTGAATTTGTGAAATTGTTTAGTTAATTGATACATCCATTGTTGCATGGTAATAAACATTTTTCTGAGATATAGTCCTGTGATATCTTATTTCTTAGTATGATGTTTCCTAAATAGGAACGGAAAATGTCATTGCTTTTTGAATCCATCATACCTTGCAGATTACAGGATGACCCATGGCACTTGCCATGTGGTGCTCTGAGGCACACTGAACTTCAAGGAATTCTGTTGGATTTGTTGGTGTTACGTCAGAGATAAATATGGACTCTCATACTCTGCCTATTTTTTATCTTCTCTCTGTTTAAGGCTGGGCTGTTTGAAGTAGGTCAGATCATATTTCGCTCTTGATTAATGCTATAAGACTACATCATACCTTTGACTTCCATGTAGAATTCCTCATTAATCTGTGGAGTAATTTCCTCTTCAAAACCGATGACATAATTTAAGTTAGTGTTGGTATTAGATTTTTACTCATGCTTTTATTTTGGAAAGAAATGTGTCACCTCTGTGTACTGTACAGTCCCAGCTATTGCCCACTGCATCATAGCTGTGAGATGACATTGTGAGATGTACCCATACAACTTGATTAAGAAGCGTGTGTCACCAATTTATTTTGGGGTCATTTTAAGGCTAATCAGAGTGGGACCCTCTTGTGCTTAGAATTTACACGCGTCCATGCATGCACACAGGGGAGTGTATGCTCCCTAAAAATACAAGGAAGAGGCAAGTGAAAGAAAATAATGTTCATGCAGAATAGGAATATCACACCAGTTCATTATGTCATTCTGTGTGGTTTCTGGAGCATAAAGGTGGCTGAGGCTTTCAGAATGAGGTGAAAGCTAACTACAGATAAGGGGTAAGGCCAAGGAAGGACATTCCTGGAGTGTAAGGCCAATAGAGACCCCGGTTAAAAGGCAGGGTCAGCTCCACCTCCATGTGTCCTGGATCTTGTTTTACCTGCTCATGAAGACTGTCAGCAGTAGATACTCCCCACTGCCTAGGCAATTTATTCCACTGGCTGTATTTTGCGATCAGAGGACTCTGCTCAGTTTATTACTGCAAATACTCTTGATGTTTTTCAACACTTTTGCTCTCTTACAATATTTGCAAGTAGTTTTATTGAAATTCATGGCATTCCTGAGGAATGTTTAGAAATTACAGCATATTTCAAATAAGTTGTTAATAAAGAGATGTTTGGGTTTTTTCTAACAGACTTGACCTTGGTATACTGGTCATAGTCCTACAGACTTAATGCTTACATAGTTTAGATAAATGACAATTAAAGGTTACAGACTAATGAAAAACACCAAGATTACAGATCTAAACTACTATTAAATCCATATTGTGCAACAGTATGTTAAACAAATGTTTAGTTACAATTGGTCACTATATTAAGCTGAAGTGTTATCACAGACTTGTCCAAAGTGATAGTGAAACTTTGATATGATTATTCTGAGAATAACTTGTTAATACTTAATTTTAGTGTGTAAAATGATGTTGCCTTGAATTGTTGAATGTTGTTTATATGATGGTACTGCTAGCAAGGAGTTAATTATAAGTATAAATTATGTCCTAATCTTCCAGTGATATTCATACTTTGTATGTTGTTTACTTTGCAAATTTTTTATTGCAGTAACACTAGAATGTATTACTTCTTTATTTTAAATTTTTATCCTTAATGAGATAATCAGCCAATGTTACATTTCTCCGTGTAATCTCCCTGCTATGATTTCCACAAGCCAATAGCCAGCCCTAAAGCTGCAAGTATGTTTTACCAGGCTGGACCTGAAACACACTTTCTATTTGTCTTCCATACATCACAAGGTCACAAAATATACTCTAAATGTGCAGCAAGGCTTGGTAAGGATGACTGTCACAGGCTTTCACAAATTCAGAAACTCTCCTTGAGAGCCAAGGGACCATTTCTTGCAGAAGCTCTATAGGAGAAAAGGTAATTGGAGAAAGTATTAACTTTGATGAGCAAACTTGACACGTGCTGATGTTGTAAACTCCCCTTGTCCTTGGCCCTGGCTGCCTACACTTCTGGGATTTGATCTTTTTGACACCTGTAGACAAGTCTGCACATTTCCCGAGGACCTTGTGGCTGCTCGTGGATTGCTGCATTTGACATAATACCTCTGATTTCCCAAATCCAAAGCTGTGAAGGACCAGCTGAGGGATTGCCAGTGTCAGAGGTAAAAGTTGGGATTTTTTTGTTGTGTGCTGGTTTGGTTTTGTTTTGCCCTCCAGATGGATTTTTCCCTAATAGTTATGAACTATTTAAAAATTCGTTAATTTTCTCTTTGCTGTAGAACACTGAACAATCTCTGGGAGACAGTTTGCCATCAATTTCTTTTTGTTTTGTTTAAAGGTGATAATTTTGAAAGTAGGACTGTATCCTTCATATGTTACTTTACCTTGTCAGACATTGACATGTTATTCAGTGGTTTTGATTCCAAGGAATTTAATTTTGAACCAATTGTAAGCATATGAAAGATGCTGTCTTCCTCCCCAGAGTTAGTGATGAATAATGAGAACAAGATGTGTTTCTTTCTTAAGCATAACCAGCTGCCACTATCAGGAATCTCAGGAATTCTTTTCACCATGACACAGTTAAAGTACTTTGTGTCATAACATCATATATTGCCAGGTATCACAGGAGACCTGTAAAAAGAATTAGAGTTTGGGATTTCCTTATTTTTAGAGTTCATGTCAAACAAATTGCTTCTAACAACAGCAGTGAACAACTGTGTCTCATTCAGAGTGCAGTTTCATGGATATTCCAGGTGTCTGAGCTCCAAGAAATGGATGCTCCTGAGCCTTTGAACTGGGTCATGTCCAGCCATTAACTGAAAGCAATTTATGCATTCATTGGTGCGGTTTCATGTATTTGCATCCTATACCTGGCCACAGCCTTTTTTGTTTAACTGAAATTGTGTTGTACTGAGAAATTATCCCTGTGTAATTACAAGGAATTTTGAGTCTGCATTTGATTATGTGTCATCAGGAGTCAACCATATGAGAGATCAGGGCTTATCCATGACCATGGCATCACTGCTCTGTGAAGAAAATAAATCAAACAAACTATCAAGAAAACCCTGGTCAGAACCAAGGCTAAAAGACTCTTAGTTGTGGAAGGGTAATGGGGGAGAGGGAAGATGCACTTTCCAGTAGCAGCAGCTACAGCAAGTGAGTTGTGGAGCACAGCCCCAAAGCTCCTCACCCTCCAGGTGAGACAGATTTAAATGCAAGCCACCCAAATAATAGAAACAGCCCTGCAGATTCTCAACTGGCTGAGGATGAGAATTCAACATAATTTTTAACTGCAGTCTGGAAGAGAGACCAGTCTGTTAGAACTGACAGCCAATTCAGGATGGGTTCTCATTGCATCCATGTATCTTCAAGTTCCCTACCCCTAGCCCTGCTACTCAAGTGACAAAACTCTTCAATGTCTTGAATATTTTATTCCTCTAAAGTTGTCTTCAAATTTCAGAAGATGAAAACTAAGACTGGGATGTGGAACCTTAAAGCATCTTGGCACCCTTTTCCTACTTTTGCATACAGTGCCCACAGCTTTTTTTTTTGGAGACAGATGCCTGCCAGAAATCATACAAGTTTAATCAAATTTATACAGGAAAGGAAAACAGAGGTAAGACCACATACTTTTAGTCCCATTTTACCTTTGAGTATAAACATATCTCTTATTTGAATACCTATAGTAAATGAACATAAACAAGTAACAAGCAGTAATGAAGCAATTTTATTGAAAATTGTAAGCAAACACTTGCAGGAAATAATTTGCATCAGGCATTTAGTTCTACTTGCATTATGAATGAATTTCTGAAGATTATTTAAACAAGATAGCCTTTGAAAAAAATTCACAAATATGTTGCTATTCAAGTTTATATTGATCATATCTGTTTGACAGTGAACGGTTATCCTTTTCTGATAAAAAATTATGTAATATTATAAATAATTCAGTTTTGTGATTCCAACTTACTGACTTATCTTAGTTTAAAGTTTACCTAGAAATAGTTGTATGGCTCTGAGAATATGGCCTTTTTGCTGCTGTTGAAATCTGAGAAGAACACTGGATACGAGGAACTTGAAGTCTTCACATAACTTTGCAATACAAGACAGATGGGAGGCATACCAGAATAGGAGAACTTGAAACCAGACACCTGGATGTAATGTGAGAGATGATAAATGTATTTTACACATCTACAAAAAAGAAATCACAGGTAAAAAAAATGAATAAAAGCACAGTTCTATATAGTCAAAATATGTTAAAACAAACGAGATAAGAGGCATAATCAAATCAGTATCCTTCAGGTATTAACAAGGCAGTGCTTCCATGCATTGTGGCTTTTATTTTTCAGGGTAATATTCACTGCATGTTTCTGCTAATGAGTATTTCTCAGATTTCAAATGGCAAGTGTGAGAAGATAATATAATTTTCACAATTTAAAAAAAAAATATTCTGTCAGGGACAGTGTCCGGTTAATAAGAGCAGTACAAATCAGACCCGAATGAACAAATTTATAGGTGTTTACTTTATCACTAGTCTGTTTAAAGTGCATTTACTTCCACATGTCACTGCATGTGCATCATTTGGTTCTCCTGGATTGTCTTTACAGTCTACTATATTTATTAGCATATTAAAATTTGTCAACAAAAAATATAAAACATAAACAGTTGTGCCTTCGTTGTGTATAGTGGACCTACCATGGATATTTGGAAGGATCATTGAAAATTTACATTTAATGTCTAAGAGAGTTGTTAGTTATTGTCTTTATAAGTATTACAACTTTAAAAAAAAATAAAATCTTAGTTTCTGAAATTCTCTTTTGAGAATGACTGCAAATCTTAGGAAATAGTATGCAGAAACTCCACACTAAAAAATAAACAAGACCAGAAAAATTGAGTCTATATATAATAGAAATGCAATATTTCATGATTTGATTTAAAGTGTAATTCAGGACGAGTCTCAAAACTCAGGAAAAAAGCCTCTGTGTAATTTTGGTATTTTATTGTGAAGATTTTTTAAAATTCACTAAGGGAAATACCTTGAATTACGTAAATACTGCATTTCTGTTTTAAAATATCAATTGGCTAAAGCAATTAGTATATTTTCAATGCCTCAGTCAAAATCATGCTCAACTTTTTTGTTATTCCACATCCTGAAAGATCCTGACACAAAGGATTGAAACAATTGATGTTACGGCTCAGATTTAGAGGTATCTATGGTAAAAAGCAGAAACCCTCTTTACTAATTCATTGGGGTTTTTCTTGCAGCGTGGGGGATCTGATTTTCAAGGCGATAGCAGTGTGCTGAAGCTGTGACCTGTGGCTGTGATTCTTGACCCTGGGGTAACGCAGACGAATCCTCGCGGGTGCCGTTGGCTCTGCCCGCTGCCCCTGCTATCACATTCCACTGCCACAGGCAGGACAGACCCTTATTTATTAGTTCTCACTTATTTATTAGTTCCCACTTAGCCACCAGCTGCTCTAACAGCGTGCAGCTGTGTTGTTGTTAGCACAGCAGACCCCTGACTCTGCCTGTCTTTAACTGTGGAAGTCCAGTGGCCGGCCTGCGAGGGCAGCAATGCTCTCTGGAGCTGCTTGCCTGAACCCCATTGACTTTTGGTGTCAAGAAGTTGAGTGATGGGAATTGCTGGAAGATCATGTGATATTTACAGTGCCATATGGATGTTTCCATGGCTCATGACTAAGCTTCAATTGCCAAGGAAGTTGGCAACAAAGAGCTGAAACCCAATGATGGGCCTAGTTTTCATCAGAATCTTCTAAACCACATAAGATTAAATTCCACACCTAACTCATTTTAAAACTATGCTTCAGCCTTCATAGATAATGTAACAGTAACTAATGGGCCCTGATTATTGGGTAAAATCCTTTGCAAAAAAAAGGTGATAATAGAGTAGTGGGAGCTTGAGGTCATTATTTAAAGCTGCCCATCATTTGATTTACAGTATGGGAGCAAGCTATGCATTCCTCTTGAGTACAAGGACACCTAGTTGCTGGTAGCAGCAGCCAAACTAGAATGAACTGTTCTGGGAGGCAGTGACAAGTATCTACTCTTTTTTGTCATCACCTTGATCTTCTAATTGTGTGGCTTCTTCACGCCTCAGCACAGAGACAACTATGCCTGTTAATCCAGTGGATAACTCAGTGACTCAAAATACAAATCACTGTACTAAATGGTTTTGAGGGAAAATCAGCTTCCTCATCCTCTTTGCTTGACTAAACCAAGTCAATATCCCTCACAATGGTGTCAGCACAGAAAATTTGAGGAGGTGGTGAATTTTTAGGGGTGATTTTTGATATTTGAAAATATGTGACTGTCAACTTGAAGTGTTTTGCTTCTCAGGCAGGTGAACTAATTATGGCTCTCACTGGACATGAGACCTGGACCTTCCTAACTCTTTCCCTACATCACTCATTACTGCTGAATTAATCCAGTCTTGTATATTCCAGGAGATCTGTAGGCTTGGAATTTCAATGAACACAGACAAATTCAGTATTATCACAGAGCTCCAGAGTGCTTCCTCAGCTTTTCTAGCTCTTTTTCTTAAAATAAAGGAGAAACACATGTTTACATTTGAAGAGTATTATGGTATTCACATCACTTGACTGCATATAGAGATTTTGGGCCAATTGCATTTTTTCTTTTTTATCTGTGGAACTTGTTAAGGTTTGTGGCAGAGGTCAATAGATCTGTCCCTGAGGACTTAACAGGTTTCCCAATATACTAACAATATCAGAATTTAAAATCTGTTGAAAATAATATAATTTTGCTCTTTTCTTAGCTATATAAATGTCAATATTTTTTTGTTGTTGAAATTACTGCAGTGTACCAATATTTGTCTTTATTTCCCTCTTGGTATTTCTCTTCAGATAGTGATTTATAAAGTTCCAGATTTACTTAGGAAAGAAGGAGAACGTGATTGGGGAGTTTTGAATGGTAGGAGAGATGTAATCAAGATAAAATCTTCTCATCATACCTTTGAAACCCATGGGAATCACATGAGAAGCATTTCAGTGAGCAGAGTCCACAGGCAAAGGCTGGTATGAGGCAAAGTACTGAGCAGAGGTATGTACTTCTTTAAGGCCTCTCCTATTTTGTGAGTTGAATAATAAAAAGGATATTTACACAAGCCCCAGGGATACAGTATTCCACACAATTTGAAGCTCAGGAATAATCCTTCTCAGAAAGTATATCTGCTGCATACACACTAAAAGAGCAATTAAAAGGTTTGGTGTAGGAAGAAAATTTCTCATTGTCATTGTTTAGGCGTTACTTTTTATTATATCCTTTTATCCTATACCCTGATACCTCAAGGTTACTTTCTCCTGAGATTCTATGGGGAAGGCCTTGCTGTGATAAACCGCAGCTCCTGCCCATCCACCACTCCCATGGAGTGAAAAGTGTTTTGCCATGGAGTGCACAGTGTTCCCATGGAGAGCGCAGTATTCCCATGGAGTGCACAGTGCTCCCATGGTGTGTACAAGTGCTCTGGCTCTCTGAGCAGTTCCTCCCACTGGTGCTGCCCCAGAGTCCTGTCTGAGCTGTGCTGAGCTGTGCCAGTGAGACTGGGTTCATGGGGAGGCCTGGAGGCTGAGCAGTGCTGTAGGAGACTGCCTGCCCCAGCACCCAGAGCTGAGACCAGGATGCCAGGCAATGAAGGTCTTTAAATTGTTATGGGGAAAGTCAGACAGCCAGAGAAGGGCTCCACAGCAACTGGCCAGCTGAGGAGGTCAAAGGGAGGAAGACCATCTTTTATTGTTTATTAGTGAGAATTTATGCACCTGGAACATTTATGGGAATAACCCTCCATAGTAAATAAAGTAGTTTAACAATGCAGAAGAATATCTAAGGGAAGATTTGATTTGACTATGACTGAGTGTAATTTTTCTAAATGTATCTAATCTTCAGTAAATCAGTATACTGAACCATTACATCTTCCATATTTGTGCATTTGCCTCTAGATGAGGATGGTTCCTTGACACTTACTAAAAACAGACCACAGACTATAGACCATCTGTGGAACAGTGCTTTTCAGAAGTTGCATTATGAGACACAGATCAAAGTGCTGTGGTTGTCTTATTTATTTTTTTCTACATGAAAACCACACTGGATGTCTTACTTTAAGCATGTGTAACGTTTTAGTACAGAAAAATCTAGGGAAATCTGAAATAATCAGATTCTGGCATGTACTGCTGCTGATTAAATCTTATTACACAGGGACTTGCAATGATGCTGGTGAGTGCACTGGCAAGATAAATGATTTTCATCTGATCCAACGAAGGGTGGTGGTCCATCAGATGACAAAAAACTTCTATTTTAATTGAGCTTCAGAAAAGCCATTGTTATTGGGACTGGAAGACATGCACAAGTGTGGACAAATCAAAAGGGCATGGAATGGAATTAAAGGCTCCTGGCTGCCCAGAATAGAGATGCAGAGTTAAATGATGGCAGTGATTAATGCACATATCACATACTAACACAAAGGTAAACGGTCACTGTGTAATCACCCAAATAAATTTGAATACATGATCAATGTTTCTTTGAGTGTTGGATGGATTTTCCCTGTGGAACACATGATACATCTTACTATATAAATTTTAGGAAAGTGTTCCTCCTGCTTATTTGGCAACTGCTAACTTTAATGTGTTTGAGAATAACAGTGGCAGCAGTTTTAAAAGTAACCTAGTGACACTGAAAATCAGAGAAACATCAATGTATCATGCGTTAGTTTTAGAAATACCTCTGTAGGTTAATTTGAATTAACTCCTACCCACTCCATTCTAACAAAAAGTTGTCTCTCTTTACTGTCATGAATAAGCCTGAGCATTTGCCATAGGACATTTACACGCAACACCTAACTCTAGAAGGACTTTAATCACAGAATCAGAATCACAGAATAAGAAAATGTGTCAGGTTTGATGGAACCACAGTGGATCATCTTGTCCAACATCCCTGGTCAAGCAGGGTCATTCTGGAGTCCATGGCACAGGATTGCATCCAGAAGGTTCTTGAATATTTCAAGTGAGGGAGACTTCACAACCCCTCTGGGAAAATCTGTCATCAAAATAAAGCTCTTGATCCCAGGTTGCTCAGGTACTTCTGTAAATGAAAATGCAGTAGCTTCTCTTGGAGAGAATTTGTAAGAAGCACATGAAGCTCTGAAGAAATAGCCAGAAAACTTCTCTGCCAAATTCACATTGACGTTGTGTTGAAAGTTTTGCATCCTGTGAGAATCTAGGACAGAACAAGAAGCAAAGGTCCTTGTGACTGTTCTAACTTTGAACGTGACACCAAGGGTTACACAAGAAAAAATAACAGGAATAAGATATCAGCATTGATCCAGAGCCTTCTTACTGGATCAGACAGAAATGTTCTGCTAATGAGTAGTGTGGGTAACTTCTGTGCAAGCAAAGAGCTATCACCTCCCTCTGTTTGCACACTGGTATCACCTATCTATGCTCATGTTTGATGTCTCCCTACAGCTTAGCTCTTTTCTATATTTCAGCTGCTTTCTGAACAAGGAAATTTTCATTGCTTAGGCAGGACTAGTTCATATAATTGCATGACTGCAAAAAATTTCAAGTGTCACTTCAAACATACAGTTTTTTTCTTGCTGAAATTTTGGATGGTAAATTAATTCCCAGGTTAAATTTCCTTCTGCAACTCTATCTGTCTGTACTATTAGGCCATTAAGACATCTCAAAAAACATAGATAGTCTCTTCTAAGTGTAAATATCTTTAAAAAAAGATTCTGACCTCCAAGCCAATGTAAATAGATCATTTATGGAAATAAATAAATTAGTGTTGGAGCCAGTCTTTTCCCGAATTCTTCTGTGAGTGGAGACTTGGACATAATTGAGAGACCAAGAGTCATGAGGTCAATGAGGTCATGCTGCCAGGGCCTGCTCTGGGTTTAGTAAACATGAGAGACTCAGCTCTGATCCTGGCTGGCATGGCCACTTCGCAGCAATATCTCCCTGCCACCGAACTGTTGGGAAAGCTGAAACCACCCTTGCTCAGCTGCCTTCTTGCTGTGTGGCAGCCCCAGGAGAAACACGTTCCCCTGCACCTGAAACCACTTAGCCACCTCATTCCATGGCTTTTGTAAAGGTGTTTATCAAGAAGAAAGAGTGACTAATAAGCTTCTCCTTTTTAAGTATGGGTTGACTGTTGAACCCACCTAAAAAGATTGCCAAATTAGTAGGAAATACTGTTTGATAACTCTTACTAACTGTCCACTAAATTGTCAGCTAGCTCTGTTTGAACTGTATTAAGTACTATACTTCACATTACACATTAATAAGAGCTTTTATAATCAATAGCTCTTATTTGAGTAATGGGAATGGTGCATCTCCTGCTGCTGAATGCTTTATGACAGCTGACCTGTATCAGTACAGACAGCTGCTATCAACATTTTTTTATTGTTGATGTTCTCAGGGTAATGTGTGATAACAAACCTGAGATAAAAAGAATAATGGCTTGTTGCAAAACATTTTTGTCCCTGTGCGCTGAATGAGGAGAAATTTCTATGGAAGGTGGACAAAGTTCCTGAGTGTAGAGAGATGCCTGGGGCAGGGGGAAAGCAGGTCTCCAGAAGCACAGTTTTTTTTTTATTTATGTACAGTAGTAATACTGTAATACTGTACTTTATCAAAAGCAGTGTTTTGCATGCCACAAAGCATATTACAGTTTACTAGAAAATTTTCTATGGACTACTTTCTCTATTGGAATATAAAGTTATAGGAAACCCAAAAGTTTATTAAAAAGACTTCAGTCTCAACAAAGTTCTGGCAAAACATCAGGAATTTTCAACACTTCATCTTTTGTTGTCACATAAGCCCTTTCATCTGCACCCTCTGAAACCCAGTGATAATAATACTAAATACTAACACTTTGCAAGGAAAAGCAGAAAACAGGTTGTAAAAATTCAGAACTTTTCGCTTTCAAAGTTTGAAAATGGAAATATTAAAGTTCATTTTTCAGTGTTTTATCATTTACTCTATGTAATATTAAATATAACCTCACACTGTAAGCCTTATGCAATGAAAGAAAATAAAACAGTTTTTGTTTGCTTTCTTAGTTAATTAAATACTTCTGATTCCTTCACTGATTTTTCATTTGGAAAGAAAGCAGGAGACTTTATTTTTTCCTGCATCTAAAAAAGAAAGTTATTGGCTCGCACACGTGTGCTTTGTGAGCACTGCCAGCTGCTGAACTAAGCTATTGCAGTCTTTGTCAGACCTCCTGTCCTAACGTGACTGTCATTACCACCCTGACCAGACTTTGTCTTCCCAAAATAAAACTGATGAGAATTACAATGCCTTCAGTCAGCAGTTTCCAGGATTTGAGACGTCAGCAGTTCTGTAGTTTCCCAGAGACTTTTTCGTCTTGACTTGGGCTAGACTTCTGTGAATTCGGATATCTGTTGCATTGAAATTAGGCTGCTCAATAATTCTGTGGACTATGATTTCTCTTGATTTTTTCTTTCTCAATGTTGGCACAGGTTGTCCTTTCACCAAACCCAGATAAGTTTTAGAGTAATTTAAACTTAGTCACGTGCTGTGTATGAGTGCTATAGTTGTCAATTTAGATTTTACAAAGTGCTATGAAAGTGCTATGATCACGGTTTATCTTGATTTTTGTTTTATTGCATCTCAGTGGCTCCATCTTTGTTCCCTGATATTTCCACTTGATGCAGTGGCTGTTCTGCAATATTCCTTTGAACAGAGCTAATAGCATAAAAAGTTGATAAACAGAATCAGCATCAAAGATGAGGGGATTTTGCTTTTGTTTAATTAAATAGGGCCTTTAAACTGGATTGCAAATGTTAAACATCAACACATTTATTATCTGGATTTTACTATGAAAAGAAACTCTTATAGTCTTCCAAATGCGCAGAACATTTTAAAAAATGACTATGTGTAACATGATATGTTGAAAGACTATCTTAATAGCATCTTGACCCAAACCTTGTGATACTGTTCCATGATCTTTTAACTAATGTAAGAATCATGGAAAAGTGTTGCCAGATTTGATTAAAATAAGCAGCACATCAGTCAGGGAAAACTTTCCTGTTCCTACAGCTAAGGCATCATAGCATGGCCAGTACTGAAGAAATGCCACCTAGCACTGCCATGAGCTGCCAAGCCCCTCATTCCCCAGCAATCACAAACAAAATGCTGAGATTTTTACAAGTTTCTCTAATTGAAGGTAACACTGGATCATTCACAACATGGATTCAGGTCATGACTAGGAATGGAAATAATTTTGGAGTCAGTGATGGATGGTCCCCTGTTGGTAATAGATGCTGGGCAGGAACTGATCCTCAGTTCTTAGACCTCTCTGCAGACCACAGAAAAACAGTAAGGCCTTGAGAAGTGTACTAAAATCTGATAGATTCTTCTTGGGGGTCCCCAAAAGGTTAAGAAAGGAATGTCTGCCACGAGACCTTGTCTTCTTCCTATGGCCATATTCTGTAATTCTCTTTTTTTTTTCCCACAATTCTATCAAAACTCATGTGAAGCTGTGTAGGAAATGGAGCCTGTCTGGGTGTCAGCTGCTGCTGTGAAAGCCATGGCTGGTGTCAGCTGTCTTGTTATCATTCCCTCTCTCTCCATGGATCTTTCTCACTGTTTACTGGTGAAGGCAACACACAAAGGCTATTTAGCAAGCATTCTTTTTCAGCCTTACTAAAACCTTGTCTTCCAGCCTAATGGATACAATTGTCCTCAGTTAAGCTTATATGCTTATTTAGGAGCCAGGTTACATCAATGAACACACAGGAAAGCATATTTAGGAAGGTTTAACCAGGACAAAGCAGTACTGCACATCTTACCAACACCAAATATTTTCACAAGCACCCCAGATCTCTCCTTTTCTCCATAGTGGTTTTCCACAGAAAAGAAGCCAGATTGGAGACCTTGTTCTTATTTTGGAAAGAGTGAAATGGTTTGCTTGTTTATTTGTTTTTGTTTGTTTGTTTTATTTTTTTAAGTGATTGTTTTAGTATGAAGATGGTCACTGATAAAAAGTTCCTGGGTACAAGGAAGCCTCCAATTGTAAGAATGATATGTGGGAGGCAGGAGTCTTTACAGGAACGATTCTCTGAAATAAAGTTCCACAAGGACAATAATAAACTTTGTCACCTTCCTCAGGACACAACTGTTCATATATTACTGCCCTTCATACAGCACCTGCTTACCTAAAGTGCTTCTCTAAGAAACTCAGAGCAGCCTTTAAAGTTTAAAAGTCACAGGTCAAGGAAGCATGATAAGTTTGGCAGAACAGTCTCAGGCAATATTGATTTGCATCTAAGGGCAGAACTTTGCCAACAAGGAACGACCCAGGGGTGGTACAAAAATGGAAAACTGCTTCTTCATAGGAAAGGCACTTGATGTTTGTTTTGCAGGAGGCAGAGGATGGCTTCAGACCACGCTGTGCCCCTGAAACTGGAGCCTGGGCAGACCTGGGCACAGACGTGATTCCTTAATGATTATTTGTTGCTGCTCTCCCTGTCAGTGGCTGAAGCCAGTGGCTGGAACCGTCTGTGGTTCTGTGTCATTGGCACCTAACTCAGCATGGAGAATGCCAGCTGCAACCTTTCTAGTCCTAACATCTTGAAATCATACTGAGACTACAGGATTGATGACTGAGGGAACTTCACATCAACAGCAAGTTTAAATCCTAGCTGGTGTTACTTGAATAGCTTCTTAGCCACAGACTGATTCTTAAAAGTGCTCTTTTTATTTCTTTTAAGGATTATTTTCCCAATAGCTTCATTCCCCTTCCATAGCTAAGACTGATCTTTCTTTGCTGTGATCAGATTTCCTCTAATTTGCACTGAGGAAGGGCATGTACAGAAACAGGAACTTTTCTTGAAAGAAGATTCACACTATGATCAATGAGGTTCTTGCACTTGTGCAGCACTACTCACTTCTTCCTACTGGCTCCTGCTAAACATTATCAAAAAGAGCATGACAGGAAGAGTCACAGCCATACACTATTGCATAGGAGGTATTGGCTGCTCTCCTCGAGCATCACTGATAACACTGGACCATTCATATGAAAATAGACAAGAATAAACTTGTTCCTTTGCTCTGACAGTTTTCATTGTGCTTTTCTGAATTTGATCATCTGGCTTGGCTAGCAGCTACAGAGGGAATATTTCACCTGAAAAATGACAATTGATGTTGTCAGCCCCCAAGCAACCTACTGGAGGATTCTCTATGGACAGGGAAAGACTCTTGTGGCCAAGGTGGATGGTGTTACATAGTTCACATTAAGTAACAGCTTTCCTCAGCCTTCCTCAGTTCCCTGAGGAAAGGGGCAGCAAATGTGCCAGATCACTCTTAATGTGAAATGAGACTAGAAAACAAGTTTAATTTACAAAAGGTGAAGAGGAGCTCCTAAATCAATCTAGAGACAAACAAGCTGCAAACACAACAAATGGCTCAATAAATGCCTGGGACTTCATTGCCATTTCAGGCTTTTGTTTATTTTTTTTCAGTTAGCAGAGTTAAGCAGTGAAGCACACAGACAGAAATAACTTCGGATGCCACAGCTGTCTGATTCTTAAACAAGCCACATTCTCCCAGCATTGTTTTTCCAGGTAAACATTATTGGTATATGGAGGACATGTAAGGATAATACCACTGTTCTCTTGTAGTATTCTCTTGGTGTGGGTCCAATAGGCCAGAAGGTCTAGCAGTTTATTCAATATAAAGAATGTCATTCTGTGAATAAAGAACTTGCTCCTCATTTGAACAGGAAGTAGAAGGAGAGTCTGCTCATTTTCTTCCAAGTCACTTCACTCTTGGGAAGTATAGAAACTTTTCTGAAAGCTCTTAATCACCTGTGTGAACCCCCTGAAATATTTCAGCTAGCTAACTATGGCAGTCCATTGATTAGAACCCAGGTAAGGGGGAAGATAATATGTTTGTGATTTGTATTTAATAGAAAGTAAAACCTCAGAAACACCACTGCAAACAGCACCTCTGTGCAAACTGTGCTGCCAAGCTGACTCTGCTGGGCTCAGCTGTGGCTTCCTGGGGATGTTGCCTGTCAGGAGCTCTGAGGTTGGGTCGGGTTCCAGAGCCTGTGCTGCAGGCTGGGCATGGCTCCCCTTCCCCGCTCTGTGGCACACAGGCTCTGCGCAGTGCAAGAGAGGCGTGCAGCAGGCTGTGCTGAGCCACAGGGTGGGACCCTGAGGAGCCTCAATGTGTTCTCTGATCATTAGCTTTGGTGTCTCACAAATGGCCCATCATCCCCGCATGTGGAAATCAGGGACGCGGAATATTCCTCTGCCTGTCCTGGGAGTTCCCAATGCCCCAGGAAAACAGTTTTTAACCTCTGTCCCTGGAGAAAGCTTTCAGAGCTTTGAGATAGGTTGGAAACAACCAGTGTGTGAATTTAGATAGTAGCGTAGTTAGTAGTTTGTCACTTGGTGAAAAATTTATTTTTGGGTTTTAGATAATATGGATGTAGGTGAGGATTCAAGATGGAGAATTCTGGGCATTGCCTCAGTTTCCCTTCTCTTTTTTCATCTACTCCATGTTCAGCAGTGTTGGGAGCACGATTTTATTGGATGGAAGAGTCTGCAATGCAGATGTTGCATGAACAGACAAATAATTAGTTATTGGTAGCAAAGCAGTAACAATAGATGTTTAAAGTACATGGTGTTAAGTAATTGGTTTGCTTATCCTGTATGAATTCAGACATTTTTAGCCTCTCAGTGCTCTTGCTGGGATGTTTGTAAAGAGTGCAGTGCCTGTGTTATCCTAGGCTCAAACCAGATGATAAGAGACAATAAACAACCTTTGGAGACCGAACAGTAAAACCCCTCTGCTTCCTTTATGGGTGTGGCACAGTTTAACAGGGATTGCTCAATTCTTGCAACCTCCCCCCTGTCGGGGGAGAACCTGACACCTGCACACAGACGTGGGTGTTTTCTTTTAACAAGGGGTGCCAGTGGTCAGTGCTGGCCACTTAGACCAGCTTGTGCAAGGCTGCCTTGGCCAGCTCTGCTTAAGGAGAGCAGTGTGCAGTCTTCTGCCTGTTTTGTCTCTTAGAAGCAGCTAAAATAGTTTTCGCCACATATTGCTAACTGCAGCAATCAAATCAACTGGATGATAAAAGCAACAGCAGCAGCTACCAGCTTCAGTCTTTTATATCTTGCAAAAGTTAGAAAAATTAAATATTTGATCTTTGAGGTTATTGATGTTTGCCCATTCTTGTTTTTCCTTCTCTCTGCATATCCTTTTAACTAACTTTTGGGAGTAATTTTCCATTTCCCTTTATTTTCCTTGCTAAATGCATTGCACAGTTTAACATCAGATGTTGTCAGGGAAACTGAATTTTGAACCCAGCTTCTCAAACAAATCAAAGAGCAATTATTTTTGAAGTATTTCTATAAACTTGGATCAAAGATGATCACATACTTTTTAAAGGAGTATTGTTAGCACACTTTTGTACAATTACTCAGCATTTTCAATGGCAACTTCCTGTATGGTAACTCCTGCTGTTCAACAGGATGTTTCCTATAGGTGCTTTACTTGGGAAGTCCCAGGAAACCTGACCCAGCTGTTTCTAAGCAGAGAGAGCAAAAAATGTTGTGGATATCTTCAACTAAGTCTTGCAGCTGCTTCCCCTCTTTGTAGGGCAGTCACTGTTGTGCAGCAAGGTGAAATTTTCCAGGGAAGGAGCACTCTGGCAGTAGGAGTTTGCAGGAAGAAGGACATTTTTCTCTCATAGAATTTGGACCTGCACTTGGGCTAGCACCTTTCCCAGATGAAGTTGCAGCTATCCCTGTATGTAGTTTTTCCATTCTGCTGCTCCTTGGAAAGGAATGTGGGCAAGCATCAGTTTCTGCTGGTGCTGGGCTGCTGGTGTGTGCTGAGAGATGCATTGCAGGGCAGCTCTGAGCCCTCTCCTTCATTCTCTGCTGCCTGTGTGAGCACACAGCTTCTCTGTGTGTGTGTGGTGACAAGCTACATTGCCTTAGCATTCAGGGAAACTCAAAGGCAGTGGATGCAGGAGGGCTGTGTTGGGGTGGGCATGCTAATCTGCCACCGAAGTTGGCTGCAGCCTGTGTGGTGTCTCAGGGTTGTTCCTGACTCTTCTGGAATGTGCAGCTCCCCCTGAGGTCAGTGAGTATTTTCACTTTGTGGCCAGGCACCTGCACTTTGCTGTTCTGGCTGCACAATGTTTTCCAGAAGCAGGAGGTTGTTTCCAGTTTGTAATGTTACTATCTACAGAACCTTCAACTCGTCTAACATTAAAAAGGAATTTTAAATCAGTTTTGCCTTACATTTCATATAGCTATCTCAGGAAAATGGTCTTAACAGACCCTGAGACATACCTTTCAATAAAAACAATGCACATTTTTTGTTTGCTCAAGAACCTTATTGTACTTTATGTCATTTATGTTACCTCCACAAGGAATTTTTTTCATCACGGCATCAAGTCTGTCAATGAAAATCATTATGTACTCAGAACTTCAGTGAGTGGAGCCACTAAATTCTATAGGTACGTCCTGGAGTTTAGATAGATTTAATTAGTTTTTTAGCATTTGGTAATGAAAAATGGTTCTGTAAAACTGGGAATGAGGGTTTATGCATGCACAGACTGTCAATAACTTATGGGTTGGTGTAAGGCAGCACTTTCCCAAAGCAGTGATACAACCTGTGGTACAGCTTTCACTGTCCTGATTACAGCATACACACAAACCCTGACTGGCTCACCAACACCCTGGAAAATCTAAAGAAAAGTGATGTGACACAACCTGTGCTCTAGTCCTCCTCATACTTCCTGAAGAACTGCTGAAAGATCTTATTATACTACCCTTTCCTAAATCAGAAAATGTATTTGAAAATGACAGATAAAAATATTTTTAATGCTGTCAACATTTTTATTTATGTTTGCAACCCAAGACTTTGCTACCAAAATAGTTTTCTTGATTTTTTTTTCCCCCTCACCTTTCTTGAAGATGCAACACTAGCTCTATATATGTTCATAAAGTGATATATTTCAAGTGCTGGAGAACCATCTTAAGATTAAATTTCCCATTTTTGTTTGAAGTGTCTGTACTGCTGCATTGCCAAACTTCTCTACAGAAGAAAGAAAAAAATAAATAAAAAAAAAGAAAGCACCTAAAAACTCAATGAGGATAGTTCCTGGGCTGTATCACAAGAGGCATAACCAGAAGGTCAAGGGAGGTGATTCTCTCCTTCTGCTCTGCTCTTGTTAAACCCCACCTGGAGTATTGTGTCCAGCTGGGCTCCCATGCACAAGAAGGACATTGATGTGTTGGAACTAGCCCAGAGGAGGCTCATGAAAATGGTCCAGGGGCTGGAACACCTCTCCTGTGAAGACAGGCTGGGAGAGCTCAGGTCATTCAGCTGGAGAAGGCTCTGGGGATACCTCAGAGCACCTTCCAGTGCCTAAAGGGGGCTATAGGAAAGCCAGAGAGGGAATTTTGCAGGGACATTTAGTGATAGGTGAAGTGGAAATGGCCTTAAACTGAAGTAGGATAGATTTTTATTGGATATTATGAAGAAATTTTTTACTATAAGGGTGCTGAGACTCGGCCACACTTTGTCCAGAGAAGATGTTGAATTCCCTTTCCTAGAGGTGTTCAAGACCAGACCGGATGGGGCTCTGAGCAACCTGGTCTAGTGGAATGTTCCCTGCCTATGGCAGGGGAGTTGGAACTAGATGATCTTTTGGAACTAGATGATCTTTAATGTCCCTTCCAACCCAGGTAATTCTATGATTCTATCAAAGGGCCTGACTCACTTAATTTGGAAGAAACATTGTTGGAAATAACATAATTCATTTTCACCTGTCTGATACCCTGATAATGCACCACACTTACTAGTGGATAGCAACACTGCTCCATGGTGCTGAGGCCCCCATGGGATCTTTCTCTTGCTTGGAACTAAAGAGATCCATGAGGTGTTTGTAGGAGCAAGGCCTGTGGTGCAGCACCTGTGCAGAGGGCTGATGATGGACAGTCAGTCCTCAAGTGTGGTAACTGTAAATCTCTCTAGCCAGACTTCTCAGGGCTTTTTGAGAAAGAAAGATATTTAAATAAAGACTTGGATATACAAGCAAGTTGTCAAAGGACGAGTTGCCATGGAAAATTCTCTATGTTAACTATCTTCCTGTTATCTTCTTCAGCTACCAGACACTCTCCAAGAGATGAAAAATAAATTAATTTGCACCTTAATTGAGAAGTAAGTAGCTTTCAATTAATTAGGTTATATTTGTCATAAGGTACACAGGGGTGCATTTTCTGGGAGACGAAGAGGAGAGTCGCAGCAGCTTCGGCGTTGAGTAGAGCAGGCGGTGCATCCCTCTGCCCTGCCCGGGGGAGCTGCTGCCCCATCCTCCGCCGGCAGCGGGACAGCCTCTGGGGGCAGGTGGGCAGATCCAGACCCGCAGCTCCCCGTCGCTCTGCCAAAGGCCTGCCTGCAGGTTCCCCTGCAGCGAGCAGTGTGCGAGAGCCCGGCTCCGGCTCCGGCTGCGGCTCCGGCTCCGGCTGCGGCTGCGGCTGCGGCTGCGGCTGCGGCTCCGGCTCCGGCTCCGGCTCCAGCTGCGGCTCCCGCAGCCGCTGCCCCACGGCCAGCCAGACGGAAGGGACCGGTAGCTCCTTTGAGATCGCTACTCACTAAAAAAGGCGTGGGTTTTTATGTTTTCTTTTGCTTTTGGGTTTGGTTGTGGGTTGGTTTGTTTTTGGTTGGTTGGGGTTTTTTTGAGTAATCATTAAGCAAGTCTTTTTTTATTTCTGTCAGCGAGGAAGTTCTGTCGCTCCTGGGATCAATGTGCTTCTGTCCCGTTCCCAGACTCCTGCTGACACCTGCTGGCCTTCCGCTGGCGGGAAGCTCGGAATGTGGGGGGACATCTGGGGGGAAAGAGGACCAGCTCTCTTCTCTTCTTGCTCCTGCTCACTTCTAGGCTCTGAGCTGAACTTTAGAGGAGATCTATATCTTTAGAACAAATATTTGTCGGGCTAAGCCTACATTATGCCATGACCATGGCGTAAGAGGAATATCTCTCCTCTGCACCTGGGATACTTAAATGCTTCAGTGTTTTTTCTAGGCTCTTCTGAAAATGGGACAGGCCAAGCTGATGACAATGGAGCAGAGATCCTCTTCACTCCAACTGAGAGCTGGCTCACCACAGAATAAATCATCCCACAACCTAGTCAAGGAGACAAGAGTTTCAGCTGAGCAGAAGCTGTACAGTGTATATTGACTCACCATATGTTTCAAAATGAAACACCAGAGTGGGCAATTTAACATCTTTTATGGCAGGACATTATGAAACATTAATTTTTAGATCCACTTCAGAGTTTCTGACTTTACAGGGACACTCGGTGCAATGCTGGAGTCAAATAGATATCAGGCTGGAGAATTTAGTATTTCTTGTCTAACAAGCTGGAATTATACAAAAGCCTAATTTTCTGTTGCCTTGCCTGAAATACACTCACTTATTTAGTCGGCTAAAAAAAAATGTGAAATTTTAATAACTTTACATTTCTCTAAATGGCAACACAGCCAGGGTAGTAGCAGACACAGTCTAAAAGTTTGATCATAGGGTTTCACGTCCTTCTCTGTGAAAGGTGAATCTCCTGTCATCTAAACTGAAAGAAGTGATTTTGCTTTTTTTTCCCGTTATAGTTTGCAGTTTCAAACCTCAAGAGCTAGTGCTGTTGAGGTTTAACCCCAGCAGGCAACCAGGTATCACACAGCCACCAACTCACTCCCCTACCAATTAGAAAACCCTTGAATTGAAATAAAGGCAGTTTAATAGGGAAAGCAAAAGTTGCACAGAAAAGCAAAGCCAAACAAGGAATTTATTCAATCCTTCCCACAGGCAGGCAGGTGTTCAGCCTTCCCCAGGAGGGGAGCAGGGCCCCATCACACGTAACAGTGACTTAGAAAGACAAGCCTCATCACATCCCTCCCTTCTCTTTGTCCCCCCTTTATACATAAAGCATGACTCACATCATCTGGAGTATCCCTTTGGTCAGACTGGGTCACCTGTTCTGGCTCTTTCTCCTCCCAGTCTCCCATGCATCCCCAACTTTGTTAGCACGATAGGACAAAAGCAGAAAAGGCCTTGGCTCTATGTAAGCTCTGCTTAGCAGTAAAAAACCTCTCTCTGTGTTATCATGCCCAAATCCAAATCTCAGCATTATGACAACTACTGTGAAGAAAATTAACTTTATCTCAGTCAAAACCAGCTCAAACACAAACCATTTTCTTCTACTTGGTGGAATTAGATAAATGGAGTATTGAATGAGAGTGCTGCTCTTCACAGACCATGCTGTTCTGTGGGAGATGCCGTTTTTGGAGTGAATAATGATGAGAGTCTCAGGGCTGGTTTGGTTTATTGCTGTGTTGCAGTAGCACCTGCAGTGTCAGCATGAAAGGGACAACTTTCACTGAGGAAGAGCTGAGAAGAAAGAAAGAAGAGCTGCCATCTTGTGTGGGGAACTGAGACTGCACTAAATGAGGCCACAATTTTAAGACAATTAAAAATTTATTATGCCTTTGGGAATTTATTAAGATGGTTTCATATTACTTCCATACTTTATATCAGTTTCTAACTAATAAAATAAATCACTGCAACCAGGAGGGCTGTTTTTCTGGCTTCAGCAGTACTGCAGACTCATTGTGAGGATGCCAGGGCAGTGGGAGAAGCGACCCATCCGTTTTGTCTAGCAGAGATTCTCTACAGAAAATTCTTCTAATCAGAGTCTACTGGCCACAGAGCAGGACATCTTACAGCCAGGAACACCAGACCTGCACACAGAAAATATTTTTGTGACCTTTTGTATTCAAAATAGAGTAACCACAACCAAGTTTATGATGTGTTACATGGTGTTGTTGAATCAGCTGGCAGCAGGCATCTTTCTCCAAGCCCCTTGATACGTTCCAGTAGGATCTGTGTTCAGTGCTTTTGTTTTTGTTGCTGGATGTGGATGCTTAGCACAAACAGGCAAAGAAATGTCCTTGTCAATACTGCAAGCAGAGCAATGTTATTCCATCTTCTGTTTTCCAAGTCTCTCCAAACTCCTAAATCCAGATCAAATGTGGGACCTACAGTAGCAGATTATGAGTGGACCCAGACGGACAATATTTTATACAAAACCCTCATCTATTCTCATTCTGATTACCCTGGGCAAGGAATGTCCTGTTTCTGGAGTCTATATGGGCAGCTGGCACTGTCCAGCATTGTGTCATCTTCAACGTAATCAAACCCTTGTGGATCAATGGCTGCATTCCCTGTCCCTGTCAGTGAGCAAAAGTAGAATGACACCTATAGAGGCTATGCCAGATATGCTGTTGAGAATTTATGAGATCCATGCAGATCTCAGATGAGAGATAATTGCTATGATTACCACTGATGAGCAAGAGAAAGCATTGCCCTTTTGTTTGGCTTAGGATCTTCCTACTGCATCCTATGGAAATGAAGCCGGAGTCTTTTCCAGCCACTAAGGTAGCAGCAGGAAGCATAAAAACTCTTTACTTCAGCTTTTGCCTTTTGAGAGTTACCAGCAGTAACTAAATTCAAGAACATGAGGACCTTGAGGTAAAACTGAGTGTACGCAACACCTAGGTAGAAGAAAAGAGTTCCCCAGGAGTGTAGAGGTAAACAGTAATGGGGTGTCTTATCATGGTAAGTGGAGAGACAGAGAAGGGTAAGACTACCAAAACCACCAAATTCTTAACGAAGAAATCTGGATTAAAAATAAGGGAGAGCATGCATCAACACCTATATTTTTTCCAGATGTAGAACATTGCTTTTGAAACAAAAATAATGTCTTAGCCAGGACCCAGAGCATGTTTCCATGTTGAAAGATGAACTTATTAGGGTAAGGCCTTCAAAAAGTCAATTTTAACAAGAAGTAACCATGTTTGGTACTGAGACATCTTACCCTTCTAATTAGCCAAGGTATTGTTTTGAACAAATCCTTCTTGGTATTTGGGAGTAGGTCCACAGGTTTTATCATGACCTCAGTAAAGCCCAGAATTGTGAGGTAACAACCCTGCAGCTGCTAACTAGGACACACACTGAAAGAATTTATCCTCACCTACATCTGCATGTCACACCCCCAAAGGATACTGAAAGGTTTAGATGTTCCCTCAAGCTTGCTTTCCTCTAGATGGCTTTACCTGTATTAGTTCTGTTCACTGCTGTAAAGTTTCCATTAAGAACCAGACAGTGAAAGCCTCTTCTGGTTTCTGCAACCTCCTATTAGCAATAGAACAGAAACAGAATATCCTTGGGGGCTGTGAGCTAGAGAAAAGTAACAGATAAACCATGAAAACCTGATTCCTGTAGCTTGGCTACACAGGGAGATCCTGGGAGAGCAGGTCAACTTCTTCATGGTGTCAACTGCGTGGAAACTACATGAGCTTGTGGATGATGAATTTTGAGAAACTGTTTTGACAACAGTTATTTCTCTGGGTTTATTGTTAATGAGATTAAGAGATTGAATTTTTAATTCAATCACTGGTTAAATCCAATCTTAACAATTTGGACTTCTAAATCAACTACCTCTTGTACAAACTCAGTGTGTTTTTTTATTTGGAGTTTAAACACAAAAGTTACAGTGATCTTAGTCCTGATCTAGCTGTGTCTGTGTCAAGTTAACACTGCATGCTAATGCAAATAAATAGAGTACGATCTCTTATTCTTGGCCTTGTGGAGATAATTCAAACTGTCTGCTCTTAAAGCAGTACTCAGGAGGAAACCCAGATGACATTGTTAAGATGTCTCAGCACCTTCATTGCTGTGGTGACATTCACCTCACAAACTTCATTGCTTCTGGTTAAAATTGACTTTTTGAAATCCTTACACCAAAATACTAGGGATGTGCTAGAATTCTATGTCATCTCAAAATCATCCCTTTGAGTGTCCTTTCACAGAGATCTTTAAAAGACCAGAGAGGAGCCACTGAGGGTTTCTCTGGCCTTGCTTTCATTATTTACAATTTGAATTTTTTACCCTTTCTTTCTAATAACTGATAAGCAGAAGATCTGAGGGTTAGAGCTCTAACTTCCTATCCCTTCCTACTTTTCTGAAGTCCTCTTGGGACCCAGTATTGTTTCACTACAAGCAGAAAGTTGTCTTCAATAAACCCTACATGTATTAATGAGAACAGTAGTCATCATCTACCTCTGTGCTATAAAACATGATCTACTCTGATTAATTAAAAGAAAACTCTGTTTTCCTAGTTAAAAAACAGTTCATTGGAAAAGGACTCAGGCTCTGTGGCTTAGAAAGGCTCTACACAAGCTTGGATAAAATTTATTTATTTTTTCTATTCAGCACTTTCAAGCATTCAAACCTCCTTTCAGACACAACAGTTCCTGATGTCTCTTCTCATCCCATCCATACCTCATGAAATGGTATCAACACAGCCTCTGGTGGAGGTAAAAGTCCTTTGCATTGTATGTCCTGTTAAATTATAACATTTGAGAACATGCAGACATTTTATGATTGCCTAGCAGTGTCTCACTCTCTCTATTTTTACACTATGAAACTGTGCCAATTTATACCTAAAATTCTTACTAGTAATTTTATACTTAGGCAGGTACCTGGAATTTTATCCTATTTCCACTCTTGTTCTGTATGTCCCTCTCTTGCCAGTCTACACATTTATAGATATATAGCAGTCTATCTTGTGTGCTGCTTTGATCTCCCTTTGGTGTTGCTTTCCAACTGTGTGTCATCAGCAAGACCTACAAGCATGCTGCTTTTTGTGGCAAAATCTGTAATGAAACTCCTCCCCAAAAAAAGCCTCACAGGGCTGTGCTGTAGCTCCTTTTTCTTCTCTCAAACTGATTCTTCACCTTTCAACACTACCCACAGCTGTTTTCAGCCTTTCATAATGCTTTTATTGCTTCTATTTTTCATGGTTTATCTATTAATATCTCATGCTATCATATTCACCTAAGTCCAGATAGATCAGATTGCCAAGAAAGTCAGCACAGACAGACATAGGCTTGATCTGGCATGGCCTGTCATTAAAGAACTGATATTAATTAACCCCTCTAATAGACACCTCTATTTATAGATTCAGTTTATCAAGTGTTTTTGGGCTAAGAGAGAGCACAATCAGACACAAATGTGAGGGGAGGGAAATGAGATCTGTATTTGTATGTACTGTTTTCTGCTTTTTAAGCCTGTGTAATAGACTTTAGCTCTTCTTTACCATTGTTTGATAAATATATTAAGAAAACTTGCTCGAATGTGATTCCGTGTTCCCATTCCCTTGGTGTTATATGACTGAAGCCCATGTCTCAATTTTCTAATTTGAACATCAAGACTGTATTACCCTGAATGTGGTCATTAAAGAAATATTTCAGACTGGAACATTAATATTGACTGTGTCATTAAGAAATTTTCTTTACTGCCTCACCCTGATCTGTTTTTTGCAACCGCAGACAACTCTCAGCACACAGACAAACACAAACCTGAGCTACATCTGTGCATTATCACACTTGCCTGTGCTTAGGCTTATATGCATGAATCAAGGAACACTCTAATTGTAATCCTAACCACACACCAGAAACATCCATGCTTTCAAATTTGAAGTATGTGTAATCAAGTTCCAGCTATTTAAATTCAGTTCTAGAAGCAGATGTAGCCAGGCTGTCTTACTTTATAGAAGGCCAGCAACTAATCAAGAGAACTTCACTGATATGTCTCAAAAAGATAGAAGATATTGACTCACCTTCTTTTTGAAGTTTCCTTTATGGATCAGAGAAGCTTAGATGGCTGGAACAATTTACAATTATAAACTCTAACCTGAACTTTTTTATTTGTGGTAATCTGTGGCAAGTTTTCAATTATTTCAATATGCATTTGATTTCATATTACCTGCTACTTGGAGAAAAGAGAATAGGATGAAAGCCCAGCAAGACTTGCTGTACTGCAGAAACCACCAAACAGAAATACACATAAACAGAAAATCTTACCAAAACATGATGGAATAAAAGGTGCTATATAGTAGTTAAAGTAGCAAATATTAAAATAAAGGATGAGACAAGGTAGAAGGATCAAGAAATATCTATCCAATTGCTAGGACAGTGACAATATATGGTAATTTTTTGGCCAATTTTTCAGAGTGGTGATAACATTGCAATTTCCATCCTTCCCTTGCAATTTTATTTCTTTCCCCAGAACTAAGTTCTGTGCTTTAGAAAACACCTGATTGATTAAATGTTTATATTTTAAGAAAATTTTAAGGAAAATTTTAAGGAAAAGGTAAAGGTACCTCAGTTGGACAATTTTATCACTTTTAAAAGTCACACAAGTTCCTCATCATAATGGAATAATAGCTGATGGAGTTCACTTTCCTAAGATTAATTTGTATATCCATATCAAATAGTGACTTACTGAAGAGTTACCTTGCATCTACTTGTTGGGTAGAGGAACCTTTCATACTTAATCCAGTTTAATTATCATCTTGAGCTTCTGCATAAGTAGATAAGCGCAGTTGCTCTATGCTGCATCTTTCACTAAATCAAGATATTCCTTAGGCAATTTGGCAAGAAATATATTTAGAATAGGCCTCATAATAAAAATCAAAAGAGAAAGTTTCCCTTTGGTGAGTTTGACATTCTGCTTTCAAGTACAGCTTTAAGATGGAATCTATGAAATCTTCAGTAGGAACTAAGGTCACTAAATCATGCAGGCTTTATTTTCACAGAATATGAATCTTTATGATATTCTTAACCAGCTCAGCTGGTAAAATCTCAGCAATTCCAAGTGCTCTCTCCATTTAGTCTCTGATTTTCTCTACTACAATGAAGCAGATTGCTGTTTTTCCTTACAATAGGGTTGCACAAATATGCACTGAGTGCTCTGGGTTAGAGGCGGTGATGTTGAGTAACTTTGTTGAGTAACAAGTTGGTGATGAGATAAAATGGAAAGATGAAACTTCTTCACATTTCTATTTGTTTTATTTATGTCTTTATACACAGAGTGTAGGATGATGTTGCATGGAGATCTCTGGAAAAGCTTGCCACACTTTCAGCAAAATTATCAGTCTTATTTTGTGAGCTCATATTTCTGTGGCCTAGATCAGGATTATTCATTTCTACCCCAGATTGTATTATCTAAATCCTACCAAACCTGGGATTTGAATGTATGTCCTTGTTTGGCGGCAAAAAGCTCTGTTCTTAGGCTAGAGAGTTGGCCCTTTTTAAGCATATTTTTGAAAATTTAAGTGCAGTGAACCATGTTTCCCATGGAATCAAAATAGCTTTCAATCCTAATTTATTGCATTCAGTGATTAAACAAATAATTTCTTCCTTATGTACTCAAACAGCCATTGATCAGCTCTTTCAAGATTGAATCTGTAGTACCCTTCTAAATAGCTGCAGAAAAGTCTTTCATTTATTATCACATACAGTGTTATTACTGCATGTACACTGCTGACTGCAAAAATAATTCTTTGTGTTTCTTTGTTGTAATTTATTGCTTCTATCTTGGCATAAAATCTACTCACTTGAGCCTCTTGAGTGTAACCAGCACTGCCATCATACAGAGCTCGGTACACATACAGAATCACAGAACCACAGAATCACAGATTAATGAGCTGAGTTGGAAAAGACCATCATGGATCATTGAGTCCAGCTCCTGGGCCTGCACAGCACCATCTCCAAGGGTCTCACCAGGTGCCCAAGAGTCCAAACACTTCTTGAACTCCATCAGGTTTGGTGCTCTGATCACTTCTCTGGGGAGCCTGGTCCAGTGCCCAGCCACACACTGAGGAAAGAACATTTTTCTAAAATGCAACCTAAACATTCACTGACACAACTTCAGGCCATTCCTTCAGCTCTTGCCACTGGTCACCAGAGAGAGGTCATCGTCTGCCACTCCTTTATCCCTCAGGAGGAAGATCTGGATTGCATTGAGGTCTCTCCTCACTTTCCTCTTCTCCAGGCTGAACAGACCAAGAGACCTCAGCCACTCCTCACAGGGCTTTTCCTCGGGGTCCTTCACCATCTTTGTCACCCTCCATTGGATCTTTCTAGTAGTTTAATGTCTTTCTTTTACTATGGCACCCAAAACTGTCCCCCGCAGGTGAGGCCACCCCAAAGCAGAGCAGAGCAGAGCAGAGCAGAGCAGAGCAGAGCAGAGCAGAGCAGGACAATCCCCTCCCTTGCCCTGTTGGCCATGCTGGGCCAGATGCCCCCAAGACAGGCCTGGCCCTCCTGGCTGCCGGGGCACTGCTGGCTCGTGTTCAGCTTGCCATCACCCGGGACCCCCGAGTCCNATCACCCGGGACCCCCGAGTCCAGCATCTCATTCCCCAGTCTGTACCTACATCCTGGGTTGCTGCATCCCAGGAGCAGAATCCAGCATTATCCCTTGTTGAAATTCCTTGGCTGGGGGAGTCAACAGCTCCTCCTGGTGTTGTATCATCTGCAAACTGGCTCAGTATCCCTTCCAGTCCTATGTCCAAGTAATTTATGAAGATGTTGAAGAGAACTGGGCTGTGAATGGGGCCCTGCAGAATCCCACTAGTGACAGGTCTCCAGTCTGATGTCACCCCACCCACTGAAACCCTGTGAGCCAGTTGCTCACCCATCACATGATCTGTTTATCCAGCTGTGATCTGGATTTTTTTTTCTGGAAGGACCTTATGACAGATACTACTGAAATCGAAAAGTTTGCATCAACTGGCTTCCCTTGATCAATAAGTGGCTACCTTATCACAAAGGGAAATCAGGTTTGATAAGCAGGACTCTCCTCATGATGCTGTGCTGGTTGTGACCAGTGACTGCATCACCTTCAGGTGTTTTCCATAACATTACCAGGCACTAAAGTGAGACTAATATAGGCTTGTACTTTCTAGGGTTCTTCTTGCCCTTCCTTAAAATCAGGAGATCATTCACCAGCTTTCAGTTAGCTGGGAACAATAACAGTGAAGATAGAAACCCCTTAAGTGGAGCATTTATCTGGTTTAATGGAAGGAGCAGGGGATGTAGCCGGCAAGTCGAGTAAGAAACGTTTCCTCCCAAACTTGAAGCTGATGTGCAAATTGCTCTGGGTTGATGGAGAACTCAGATCATAGAACTGTAGAATCACAGAATGGTTTGAGTTGGCATAACTGAAGATGGAATATCTTTTGTTCTTCTAATTCACTGTGAAATGCTTTCAACATGCTCGGTGCAAAGCAACATTATGTTTAACTTCTTTTACAAACTGCACATTATTCATCTGAGTTACAGACTCTTTCAATGCACTTTTTCTATCTCTTCCCCGTGGTTGAGCCTATTTTCACAGTTTGGGCTTTGTGGGTATGTTTCTGCCAGTTGAATAACATCTCTTTTCCTTAAGAAATAACTTGAATCTACAGGAGAATAGGGTATGCACAGAATAAGGAGAATATAATTTCATTCTGCTTTAAGTTTAGAGCTCAGCATCTACACTGCTGTCAGTAGACTTGACTGTCTGTAAAGCAGTGCAATGTGGTGCATTTTGTCCAGGTTTCCCTACTTATTTATGATCTTAATTTTTACTTATCTTCATTTCTGGCTGCACTTCATTTGGCAAAAAGGCTAGGTTAATTAATATCTTTAATAATGGTAAACAAATTTTAGAACTCATTGTTAATTCACATGGACTACATAAGGGCTACAGAAAAATGGAAAGTGTTTGGGAGGTGAGATCCTCATGGACACTCTAGAAACTTTGATTCCTGAAAATTCAGATGAAATAGTAATTTCTGAAGGAAAATTCCTAGGGCTTGAGGCCATGGTGATTGTTTACATAGACTGGTAAATTTATTTTGAAGGATCCACTAAAAACAGGGTTTGAAAATTAATTCTTTACTTTTTTCTTCAAATTCACATGAGAAGGAAGTGAAGCTTTGAAGCTAGGAGTTGGTGCCATACATGCACCTATCTGGCTCCTCTGAGAGTATTCCTCCCTCCTTTTCCTCCTTTGCTACAAGCCTATGGTTCTCTACTAGTGTAAGAACACTAGTAGAGAACCCTAGTGTAAGAACACTAGGGTGAAGACTATGGTATTTTTGTGTTTGAATCTGCTCATTCAGAAGATCAACCAGATTACTCTTGCTAATGTTTTCCTGGAAGAGCATCTATTGGTTTAATGGAATGAGGAGGCACTTTAAAGAAAATGCATTTTACCCTTACCACAACATAAAATGACAAAGTGGGGGTGTTTGAAGTCTGGAATTATAAACGAGTACATGAATGCCTACCTGAATGGAGTTTTCCCCTTCTCTGGGCTGGGTGCCAGTTTATTGCACAGTCACTTCTGAAGCATACTCTGCATTTTTATAGCTAAAAGATTATGTCCAGGTCTTAGCTGAGACATATGAACTAGTTTAATAATACTCAGAAAACAAGTGCTGCTATCAAAGTAGCAGCACTAAATGCATTACTTTGATTTTTTTCCTAAAAACCTGCTATATGGTTGTATCTTTTCCTCCATTCCTGCTTGTACCTCCCCCCATTAATTCATTACTGAATTAATGTAGCCTATACCTCTAATGAACTGCTGAGCAGACAGTTCTCAGCACACTGATGTATTGCTCTGGGGAAGCTGAAATCTATCATAGGAGGAGGCAAACTGGAACTGATTTAAATTCCCATTCAATTTCTCAAGAATGCGAGGAAAAGAAAAACAAGGGGAGGTAGGGTGGTAAAGGGACTAAGACTTTAAATAGTATTCTTGACATTTTGAAATAATGATCATTGGCACTAATCCCTAAAAGCTTATAAGCCACTGCCTTATGTGGATTAAAGAAGTAGGAAGGCCAGCTCCCTCTTAGGCTGAGTACTTTGTAGTGCTATCTTGGTTTTGTGGATTAAGATAGATTTCAATAGGCTTACATTTCCTAACAAGTCTGTGACCATCAGTGCTCCTTATGGCTCTCCCAGTGTACACTCTGACCACCTGAGAGGGAGAGGAAACATATCTTTCTGCTTGTGAGGCAGATCCAGCACTTGCAACTAGAAGTATCACTTCTATTTGGCCCTTAGCTACTCATATAATTTACCATAATGTGGATTAGAAACAGGGAGTAGAGGCAATACGAATCAAGGTTGGCCTAGAGTCCTTGGCAATGCAGAGGAACAGATATGAACAGATTTGCTTCCTTCAGCACTTCCTCATTATTTGCTCTGGCTTCCAGGACACACTTTTCCATGCTGTGAGATGCACCTGTCTTTTGTGAACTTTGAAAAAGCTTTCAATAGCTTTGGAATACTACCATTACAGAAAAATTACACATTTTCTTCAGATCAAACTACTCTTGCAATTGGGGTGTACTTCCAATGTCAGCCAGGCTGTCTTCCCTCCTAGCAGGCTGCTGTGCAAACCCTGGCAGGAACACTGTCAGCCCCCAGTTTAGTGAGGACAGAGAGCTCCATTCAGAACACTAAATTTCTCACCATGTGTAGGAGAGCTGTATAGATGCAGGAACTTATCTGACAGGAGAGAGACAGACATCTTTAAAGTGAGAAAATAGCTAATCTGTGACAGAAGTGATAAGTCTGTACAAAATTATTAACTCTTCTGGGTACTGACTTTTGAATTGTCAAAGTTAGACTCTAAAGAGGCTGTAGAGGTGTTTGGCAGCTGACAGTCCTGGCTGGGAAAGTGGTTGGCCTTCTCCTCAGAAGGAAGGCACTGGGTGCTCAGTGGGAGGCAAGCTGATGGGGCTGTGCTCCCAAGGGCAGGCTGCAAACAACTTTCATGGTGCTGAGGTTTGCATGATCATGTGCTGTGAGCCCAGGGACAGAGCTCTGAGCTGCTCCCAAATATCTGATACTGTGGGTGGTAAACAAAGGCAGGAAGCCCTGCACAGAATGAGGCTCTGTAGCAGTCGCACCAGAGACTCTGGTTTAGGAAACCTTTTCCTCTTGCCTCTTTGTTCCCATCCTCAGTCACAACTCTCATTGCAGTTCCCAGATCCCTCTCTCATTTGTGCTGCTAAAACTGCTATTGAACAAAATGTAAAACTGACCTCTATAGCAGGATATCTCCTTTTTTAACTTTTCTGGTCAGCTTTTCTACTTGCCAAGTGCACTTACAGTGTGTTCGCACAAGTAAACTAGTTAAAGAAAATATCTCTTTTATATTACTTTCTTCCTCCCTTCACTCCCAGCTGTTAGTTCTGTACCTGCCTGAATTTCCTGCTCATTAACTTATGCCTGCTATAAAAAACCAATTCATTATGAATCTGGATCATAAAATGGTCAAACAAATATTATAAAAGTAGTATAATTTTATAACTGGCATAATAAAAGTGGAATAACAAGAATGACCATTATGGAAAGTCTGGAGATTTATTCTCTACCCAACACAACAGCTTGTGTGACTTTAGTCTGAAAAATAACATAGTCACACCTGAAATGCAAAATTTTTTTAGTAGGAGTGTGTAACAGAAGGTGATGCAAGAAATTATCTGGTCTAGCAGAGACAGCTCTTCACACCGTGAGCAGAAGGAACTAGCAGAAGGGGAGTAACAAGATTTGTTTTTCTTAGATGTGATGGAAAAAACAGATTGGTTTTCCTGTTCTACTTCAAATTGGTGACAAAGGTTTTGCTCAGAGGTTTGAAATAGAATTCTTTAAGACTTAATGAGTGAAGCTGTCAGGAATGACCCTCCAATGTGGACAAAATTCTTGTGACCCAGAGATGAAAAAGAAGAAATTACCAGAAATGAGTCGATTTCCCTCTCAAGTCCAAGTGAATGATATAGAGTCCATCATTCACTTACTAGTGAATTATGAAATACAGAAATTTTTGATTCGAAATCCATGGTGGATGTGGACTGTGTTTGCAATGTATATTTATAGTTTCACTTATGCTGTGGTTTAGGGTTGTTGTGTTCATATTGGGAAAGATTCAATCAATTTGTATGGAAGTTTTTCACCAACTTGGATGTGTAAGAAATTTTCTTCTAGAATTTATTGCATTTTTAGTATAATACTTTAGAAAGTTTGTGGTCAATCTGATATTTGGTGTGAAAATCATGTTTCTGCAATTGTAGGCTTTTTAGTAAGTGAACAAAGAGATGGGACTTCCTTTCATTTACCTGCAGAGACTTTGATTTATGAAGTATATTATTTCATATTTCATGATGGACCTTTGACAATTTTTCTCGTTGTGTTAACATATGACTTTAGAAGGAATACTTGCCTTTAAACAATCTGGTGTGTTAAAAATAACTATCTTGAAAAGCTGGGGGGAATTTGGAAAATCAGGAGTTTATTGCTTAAAGGTAAGCTGGAGCAAACACACTCAGTTCTGCTTTCTAAAAGGGCTTTCTCAAAGTCATAGTTATGAGAGGCCTAAAGTAATACTCTCAAATAAACTCCTCTTTGAGTTGGCTTTGGTCAATAACGATGTAGAGAAAAGCTGCAGGTTTTTGAATGTGGTGTTTGGAAGAGCTGCTTACTGGCCACAGCCATTATGATGTTTTGATTTTATATATAACTTTTTCTAAACTCCATACAGATAAGTTATTTTGTGTCACTGATCATTGAAAATAATTTGAGTTTAATTAGATTTTTCTTTCCGCAGGTTGAAAAGTTTTTATGCTCTTCTTTTGATCCATAGTGTATCTTTACAGCGCAGATAGCCAGATGATGTTGGATGAATGAGGGACCTAGAAAGAAATCTTCTGTCAGAATTTTGTATTGAGGCTTGTCTCCCATATGCTTGTAGTGGCACTGCTGAAGCCATACCTTTAGAAGCAACTAGATGTTCCATATCCTGTCTGAGAAAGTGCATCCTGATCATGCTGCCCAGGAGGAATCCCATAACCTCTAAGGGAAAGTGTCCCCTTTTCTATATATTCAGGGGTCATGCCTCAGATCTTAGATATGAAAATGTAAATAAATACTGTGAGCATCACTGGAAGTCTCAGCAAGCATCAGCACAACAAAGCCCCAAATCTCTTGACCCAAGTCTAAGAGCAGTTAGACTTACACATCTTTTATCCTTGGTGGCTACTGCTTGGGACTTGGAACTGGACTGGAAGTGCTTGGTGCAGCTTTCACAAGGGGAAAACAACTGTCTCTTTTCTCTTGACATTTGGTTAGTGGATGAGTTTAGCTGAGAAGGTTGGACAATCAACCAGATTGGAGCAGAGATATAAATATTAGCCAAGTATTATCATGGGACATCCATAGAATTAAAAATTGGCTTCCTTGATTGGTCTCAGAGCCTGACAGAGCTTGGCAGACCTATCTATTTTTTCAGGCATTAAATGAGCATGCTTTGGATTATCTCCTTAAATATTTCTTTCTTCTTGGTGAAGTATAAAAATTGGGGAATGATTTAAAAAAAGAAAAGAAAATGGAAAGTTTGTATCCTGAATCCATATTTATCATAGAAGAAAGGTATAGGAAAGATTTCAAAAGGTCACCTACTTCGTTTTCCTATCCCCAGGCAGGATTAATGATACATGAAGTGGAGTTCCCACGCTGTTGTGCACTGCTGATACATGAATTCCTTAAAAGTGAATGTAGTAGTGCTGCATAGAATTACAACATTCTGGGGCAAATCTTCAGTGCACAGGAGATACGATTTTCAGGAGATCATCTGGAATAGGCTTGCTGAGCCTTCAGCCAAGGGAGGGAGGCCTGACTGAGGCTGTTCAGCCTCGAAGGATAATGAGAGCAGCTTAGTGCTGGATGCATCAGGATGAATCTCCAGTTGTTCAGCTGGGCTTTCTGCCCCTGACAGCTTTCCTGGCTTATCTTTCTTAGCTAGAGCTGTAGCTACAGTGCATTGGTTTCTCATCCACTCTGGCTAAATTTGTCTGTGTCCATTCTCTGGCACTGAATCCTGGAGTGGGTTAGGATCACTGTCATTATTGTACTCTGCCACCCCTAACATCTGAGTGGTCATTTGCAGGACAGCTGCCTATTAATGGCAACAGTGGCCAATTCAGACTCCAAAAACATGCACAAGAGAGAAAAGAAGATTGTTTGGGAAGCCAAAACACGTTCAGAGACCATTTTAATAACTTAATAAAAAAGGGAGCTGAGTCCCTGGGCCTGGGTGCATTCCTTGTTGCAACTGAGTTTAATTCAACAGATTTAGTCCTCACTCTACATATGCAGTCCCTCCCTGTCCTTCTTGAAGGATTCCTTTATGCCTGATCTCTCTGCATGAAGTCATCTTTTCATCCTGGTCCTCCCTGCCTGTGGCTTTTTACTTGAGGTGTAGAACAACATTCTTCAGGAGTTTTACACAATCTGGTCTATGCCTCTGTGTCCAGTTTGCCATAAGGCTCAGAAGATTTATGTTACAAAGATATTCATGCAAGCAGTTTTTGCAGATGGTGTAATTGAGTGCTGGTCACTCTGTTCATCATGCTTGCTTTGGAAACACCCTTAGTCCTATAATCTGCATTTCCCTCAAGGTTGCTAGGGCAACACAAGTGAAGTAAAAAAACATGTTTTTTGGGACACAGGGTTTGCCTTTGTTAGTCAAGTGAAGAGGACAGAGCAGGAATTGAGGAAGAGAGATTTTGTGTAATGGGGGTGTGGAACGAGGTCTCCTTCCAATCAAAGTATGTGGGAGGTGATAGGGTAATAGCAAGTCTTGTGGCTAGACAGCAATTCATATAAATCCCTAAGAAGGATGGCCAGGAAAGCAGTGTGTAGATGTGGATTATGTGCAGTACTGGGGATAACATGCAGAGCTGCTAGACCATCAGTGTGCTGGTGGCAGTGTTGATGCAAGAGTGAAACCTTGGCTCTTGTGTAAAGAAGCAGGCAGTGTTATCAGTGTGCATGATATGTTATCATGTCCCTTCCATGCACAGGATAGAATTATGACAGATCCCTTACTAAAATAAAGAAGCTGACCAAAAAATTCTTTTGAAAAGTAGTTGTGCTGTACCTGAAAACTTTACGTCTTATGAAAAAAGGTATATTATGGACATTCAAGATTCTTTGTATCTGCTGAAAGAGGCAGATGAGGGACAAGAGATATTCCTAAGACCTTGCCTTGGGCTTACAGAGGCAAATATTTCCCTTGGAAAAAAACCTGAAAGCTGATAGCTTTCATCCCTGTGCAGAGATCATTCTCAGGGAATCAGTTTATAAAGGCATAGTACACCATGCTGATACCTTAGTACGACTTCTGGATTGAAAATGTAGATTTATGGTCTTTTTGATAGTGACTACTTTAGGGAGTATTTTGTGAATAAATGTAAGGCAGCTGTGCCCCTGACTATTGTCATTGCAATGTCTTCTCTTCCACAGTGCTGGGTTTCTATACCTGTTGCAGGAGTAGAATGAGCTATGCCAAGATATGATACTTGTTAGATACTTTTCCTGCGAGACACAAAACTAACAAAAGCAGAGGTGATTTTTACTAGCACTTGAATGACCCTGAAACTGTGTCCTTCTGTTACAAGGAGCTCTTTCAGTAGCCCTTTCCATAGCTGCATATTGTGATTTGCCAGAACATTTTGGCAACCTGGTCTCTCATTTACTCTAACATGGTGATGGTTCAGAAGACAAGTTATTCCCCAAGAACTGTAATATGTCTGCTATTAGAAAACACTGTAAGTAATGGATTCTGAAATGTTAATATTGAAATGTAATATGCAATAATTCCCTTTTCTGAATTTCTGAATCACAGCAGATTGCATCAGGTTTTATGATGTCCTCAAGGCAGTAACGTTTTTGTGGGCATAGAAAGAGACGCTCTTTCCTAAACATCATATCAGATGATTTAGAGGAAGAAATCTACATTTTAAATATTATAATTTTTGAGTGTAAAGGTAGGAAATCTAAAAGCTTGTGCATGGTCCTTCTGACACTGTCAGAAGGCACTGACATTGCCAGGGAATTCAGGTGCTCAGAAATGGCATCACATTTCTTATATGGGCCCCCTTCCTGCTTTGCTTCTCTTGTATCACTACATGACCTGCAGAGAGCAGTCGCTTTCTAGATTCTCAGGCAAATAAATAATGAATACGCCTTCATATAACAATTGAGATCTTTACCTCTGCAAGTCAGCAATTTTTCAGTACCTTCAGAAGAATTGTGTGCTGACTGAAAACCTTGAGAAGGAATAGCTTTATTATATACATGTTTTCAATGTAAGCATACGGTTACAGATAAATATTTTTACCATAGAAAGTATTGTTGTATTAAAATATGACTCACACTTTAAAGATGGTATTGTAATCTGTCTAGCTCAGGTTGTTGTTAGGGAAGAATGCATTTAAATGTATGGATAAAATTTCATTATTAAAACAACTTTCTGAAGTTTGGTCTGGGACTGTGAATTACATTTCT
Source organism: Anthoscopus minutus (assembly GCA_013399455.1). Lineage (NCBI taxonomy): Eukaryota > Metazoa > Chordata > Aves > Passeriformes > Paridae > Anthoscopus > Anthoscopus minutus. Next base: position 5,339 of record VWYI01037344.1, on the reverse strand, counting down.
GGAGTAACTTAGAATATCAACACACTATTGAATCTACCTTTTGCTCCAGACACAAGGAAAATGTTTTCAATGTTTTTGTCTTTCATGTAGATTGTATTTTAATAAAAAATCTTAGGAAAATAAATTGAAAATTAGTTATTACAGAAAGGAAAGTGAATAATTACAAGAGGAAAGTTAATAAACAACTTAATTATTGCTGGAAACCTCTGTGATGAGCTTCATATCAAATAACACTACCACTTTGCCTTTTTAAAAAAATATTTTGTAGAGTTTCAGGGAAAATTACAAAATACATCACCTTAACCCAGATGATTAGAGTCTTTAATTAGCAACTGAAAATTAATGTGTATTTTTCTTGAAGTTCTAGGATAGACTCAAATGAGAATACCTTATTATTTGTGTTTCAAAAGTGTTGTGTTGCAGAGGTTTGAATAGATCACAAGAATCCACCAAGGGCTTCTCCTCAATGCTTCCCCTCCCTTCTTCCACTTATTATCCCTTTGGTCACTCTTCAGAATAGTTCAGTCATAGCAGAGATGGGGAGAAGGGAAATTACTTTGGCATTAGCCAGTGATTTAAAGAAATGCCTTCACAGGAAATAGAAGCCTGTATTCCACAGAGAGCTCCCAGCCTAAACCCCAGATCCTTCAATCTTTCAGCCTCAGATGGGAAACTGTTTCACCTTGTGTGGAGCCACTAGAATACATTGGCACATGCAAAGAAAAAGAAATCAATGGTCTGGAAAAGATTTTCTCTGCTGGAAAATGTGTAATAAGACGCTGCCAATAGCTCAGCTGCATAAGCACTGGGAGCACAGTCCTGAATATCTGCTGAAAACACACAGACCTTTTTTGTGCTGGTTGCTTGGCGCTTGTGCAGCTGAGCTCCTGCAGAAGTCTGGGTGTGAGATGTCAGAGGAGAGAATAGGACTGATCTACTTTGTGCTACGAGTGCAACTTTTGCCTCCTGATTAGAAGTCTTTGGGGTTCTATCAGATTTAGACTCCTTCTGTCCTCTAAAATCCCAACAAACTAGGTTTTTAGTGAGAATTTCACTATGAGGCAACTTTCACCTCTGTAAACACGGCCTTGAGTGTTAAGTGTAAACTAGAGTTGAACAGACAAACCCTGAGCCACAGATCAAATATGCGATTTTTGTGGATGTTTCTTCACTTACTCTTGTGTTTTTTGGGACCGAGGCTCATTATATACTCAATTATTAGGAAGGTGTTGCTAAGAATATTGAAAGAAGAAATTGCTTTGTCACCTGTCCCAACAGAGGGAGCTCTTGGCAGTGGTGGCTGAAGTAAAATGTGAACAGAGAGTTTGGGAGTTGGAGAATATTAAACTAAACATCATGGTTAAACTTTGTAATGACAGCTGTACACTTCTTCCAGCAAAGTTATGCTGTAGGTGAGCCGGGTAGATTGGTGATTTCTGCCACAGAGGATGTATGAAAACCAGAGGATTTTTCCAGGTGGAAATCCTCAAAGCTCAATTGTAACTCTGTCTGTCACAAAATATTTTTATGCAAACGTTGAGTATGATATGCTGTATATATGTCAATATGCATCTTCTTATAGGCTAATTACACCTACTTTATTTCTCAACACCCCTGGTTTCACCAGGAAATGGGTGCCTGCATTTCATTGATTTTTGCTGCCTTAATGACATCTACATAGACTCAGAAAAAATATATTAATTTTACGTGTGAGAAATGGAATTTTTAGCTAGATTTATCCAACTTCTTTTCTTGTCAGGCAGACCTTCATTTTGCTCACTACTTTGATTTTTGGAAGTCAATGAAAAGGAAAAAAATGGTGAAAAACTTACCTATTGCTTAACTCACAGCTGTGAATTTGTGTAACACAAATTGCTTTGGAGGTGAGAGTATGTAATTTTCTATTTTTTTGTTTTGTGTTGTTTTTGCTTTGCCAAAATCTTCAGACATAAGATTTATAGTGTAACATCGTATCATTAGTGCTCTGAGATCAAATAATTGCTTTCCTGCTATTGTGATGGCAATATACAGTTTCTTGTAATTGCATATATGTCATGTGGAACCATGGATTTATTGCTTTCATTTTTGGAGTGAGAACATAACTTTTCAAGACTGACTAATTAAAACAAAAAAGGAAGATAACCTAGGTGGGACTGAAATGTCCTTGACTTGCCTAGAAAAGATTCTCTGTTGAATGTCTATGTCAGGAATCAGCCTGTAGATGTCCCCCAACACACATTGTGCTACATCCAGTGTTGAGTTCTGTTGAAAGCAGCTATCACATTTATAAATTACCAACAACGCGAGTTAAAGAGAGATAGAGAGACAAAAAGCTGCTCAGGAATGACTATTCTGTGGGAGGACAGTTGAAGTAATGCCAGACTGAAGAACATCTCAGACCAAGAGAAACACAAGTTAAACAAAAACTGATAAAAAGAAATAGAAATGAGTCTTATAGAAGACTGAAGACGTCAGAAAAAATGGAGCCAATAATGACACACTTCACTGTGACTCTAGATATGGAAATGATAAATTTTCCTCTGGCTTAGTGAGCCAGAACTGACCTTAGCACTGTAAACACATGATGAAATGAATGCTATATGCCCATGAACTGACAGGTTTGTCTTTGACAAAACCATGACATTAGGGGGAGAAAATATAGCTCAGTACAAAATCATTGTGATGAAATGAAGAATTCTGATGACCTTTACCTACATTTAGCTAATGTAATTAACTGCTGAATAGTGCCTGCATCAGTGGTGGACCTGGCCCTGCCTCAGTAACCTACAGTGGAGCTGGATAAACCCTGCATGTTGTAACAATGGGTGGAATCTTAAAGACTTGTTTGTTTCACCAGTTTGCAACCTGTTGTCTTCAATGAACAGTTGATTTCTTCTCACAGAAGACTTTGATAAATGGTATCTATTTGTATCAACGCCCACATTTGCATGCAACCAAGCATATTTGTCAAAGAGTATCCATTTCTCATAATTTATAATTTGCTTTCTTGTCATTTTGGTGGCTAATCTGTTTTCAAAACTATCCAGGGAAGACCGGAAGGAATATAGAATAACTTTTCCCTCAGCATAAATAATGAAGAGTCAAAGAAGAAACTGAGTGATTTTTAGCTGGGAAATTTCATAACACTTGGATTCTACCCTCCTGCTGTTCCAAGACAGATCACAGCACAGTAAGTAATTGAAAGTCAGCAGAATCCAACCTGCATATGAGCTTTCAGGTCTACCTGTGTCCCTAGTGACTGTTCTATGACCAGGCCTTAAAACCTCCAGCAGTGGACTCTCCCAAGCCTCCCACCAGGAAAGTTACTCTGATATTTGATTATTTAATTTGTTGAGTAACTTCCTCAATCTTCTTTCCTTCAATCTTCTTTTCCATTTTTTTGTGGGCATAGCTAATAGCAACGTCTCCAATTAAATAATTACTTCTATGTATCAACAATCTGCGTACTGGAAGACTACTATGTTTCTCTCTCTCTCTTCATCCTCCTCTTCCTTAAGCTGCACAAGAATGTTTCTTTCATCTCTTTCTCAGTGCAGACTTTTTCAAGACATCATTTGCCACTTCCCTCCACAGTCTTTCCTGATGTTATATGTTTTTCAGGAAAGAACCACGTGATACTATCATGTGATTAGCTTGCTATTCACCAAAACACACATAATAGTTTTGGTAGAGATGTTAGATAGTATCTTGGTTTGTTTTCCCCATTATTTCTGCCTAAATTGAAATGTTTTGATCACAAATAACAATTACCAATATGCTAAACACAGTTTTCAATATTTTTGCATCCGTCTTTAAGTATTTTGTTTTTATTCAACCTCTGAGATTGTTAAATCAATGACATTTTTCTGTGTAATCGTGGAAAAAATCCTTACAGATAAAGAAAATGAGTAAACATGAGTATAAAGATTTGACTCGATGATGGTCTTTTTCAATCCTAATGTTTCTAGGTTTCTCACATTCTTTATTTCAGTAGGATTTTGAACATTGTTAGGGAAGGATTTTAGTTGACAGTTACTCATCTGCTACTAATCAGAATTACTTTTCCAAAGTCCACACTGCAAGCATTTTGATGTAACTAATGCAGTACAGAAATGGGAATTGCATTCTGACCAATAGGGAAAAATGAAGTCCTAGGATAACTAAAATATTCACTCAAGTAACATTTAAAATGTGATATAGTAAAAATCAATTTTTCATGGATAAACAGTTACTTGTTACTTTTTTTCTTCTATACTGCTTAATGTATAAAAGACATGTTTAAAAAATTATTTCTAGTTGTTTTAAAAGGAATTTACGAAAAAAAAATGGCCTGAAAGAAGTGTGTATCAGACCATATATTTGTAACGCAGTTCTGTAGTAAGCAGTTTTTCATTCCATCGTGATCTAAGGTGAATAAATTTCTTCAAGTATATTGCTTCTGGTCAGTAAGAGGAAGCGTAATTTAGCTCTTTCACTTGTAGAGTGAGCCCCACTCTAAAGGAATGTAAAAAATTGCATCTGAGCTTTCAAGAAACAAGTTGCACACAGGGGACCTGCTGTGAAGGAGCTGTTGAAATGTAAGGTGCTAAGACTTTTATAACAAGGAAACCACATACATCGAGCCTTTAGTATGATTGATTGTGCTTTTGGTTTTGGGGTTTTTTAGGTTTTTTGGTTTCTTGGGGGTTTTTTATGGTTTTACTTTTCTCTTTTTTTTTTTGCCTTTGCAGTGGTGATGTATTTTGCTTTGTTTTCTGGCACAAACATCAGATAAATTGTAGGGAGCAAGAATGAGACAACTTGAACTGTTGATTGCTTCAGTGAGACTGAGGGTACAAGGAGCATCTCATATTTCATCAAACCTCCAGCAGTCAACTAGAGAGATTGAGGAGAGTAAGTAAGAGTCAACTCTGGGTAAGCAGTACCATAAGTCAGTGAAAATTACGAGTCAAGTGCTAAGCAGTATTTTTTCTGTAGACCTACACCATCAAATAATTTTCTCAAAGCCAGAGCAGGTGTATGAGAGTTGTGTTTGGTTAAAATTGATGGTTAATCAACGACACAGAAAAGCTTCAGGCCAGTTTGATGCACCTTAGCAAGCCAGCTTACTCAGTGAAGTCAGAAAAGCTGTGATAATACCCTGAATTTCAGGTTATCACTGCATCTTTTGTGTTTTCTTGGTGTTATTTTGCCACACACCCATAGAAAAGAGCCATAGTCAAAGATAAATTAATAAACAAAATGAACCCACTTCTTTTGTTGACACTCTAGAATTTACATATCTCATTCTCCTAAGACGGTGGGCAAAAAAAAAGTATATGTATCCCTTTTAAAATTTT
>VWYI01037343.1:16745-32736 GCA_013399455.1 Anthoscopus minutus | reverse complement strand
GCAGAGCTACCGGAGGGCATAAAGCACCCTGATACTGAGGTATTATCCTTGATGGGGGAATGCAAATTCTGGCTATATTTTATTCCAATTGAACAGTAAAATCTTGGTTCATTTTTGTATTTGAGTTTGGGAATATTTTGTGTGATGCAGTTTGGTATTTGCAATTGGTGTACAAATTGGGAATTTTAGTAGCACAGAACCCTGATAAACTGGGACATAGTGTGAAAAACAAGTATCTCAATAGCTGAAGAGAAGTCTTGAAAATAATCAGAGCTGCTTGCAAACATAAATCATCTTTCGCTGGAATTCTGTGAGATGGAAACTTGTTAATAAGTCTTATAGCATGAACTGGCTTATGACTTCTCTAACTTGAGCATTACTTTTTCTCCTCCTTAGACTGACTTACTGAACACCTCAGTGCAGATGAAAAATTTAAATTTTCTTTTGCTTTTTCATGAGGATCACACTACAGCCTCTCATTCTGTAGCTTTGAAAGAGGAGGGATAAGTAGTCAATTTTGTGTTTCTATTTGGTTTTACAGCCAAGGTGGAATGATTCTTTAATAGACCATGACTCAGACAAGCAGGGCTATTAACTCTAAATGTGTCCATATGACTGTCCATGTCTATTTTTTTCACCAGTAGATACCAAAACTTAATGCTTAACTAAAAACCAGACTTGGAAAACAATTAAAAAGCAGAACAAACCAGAAAAAACACTGTCATTTTCTAGTCTCTGTGTTAATTTGAATTGTTTCAGGATATTGGTACAATCCACAGTAAAGAGAAAGCTGCTGCAAAGTACTTTCAACATTAGAAAAATATTCTTGAAAAGTTCATGGTATTGAGAACAGGAATGCCACTTGCCTGTATTGGAAAAACAACGCTGGTAATAATAATGTGTTTCATTTAAAATTTAGCTACAGAAACCTGTTCCAGAGCTATAACAGCTGAGACTGGAGGGAGATAAACCGAAAAGGGATACCTTTTGGCAATGCACACGATGCCATTAATTTCCTTAGATCTCCTTTGTTTTTCAGTCTTATAAAGGCCCAATTAAACCTTCTGCTCAGATGCTTTGCCCAGGGCAACCGGAGGTGTAGTAGCTGGGAACTAGGTTATGACCATCTCATGTCAGAAGATGCTTTAAGCACAGGTTCGCTGTATAATCAAAGGGAATTGGCTTACCTGATACAAGGTAGGTTGTAGCTCCAAATCCTGGCTCAGAAGTTTGACTTATGGTTTTTTCACTAAATATAATTCCAGTGGGGGAAGGATAAAGTCCTGATTTCCTTTGCTGGGATACAAGTACCTTTCTGATCCATGACTGTATTGCTAAGTGAAATATTGATTTGTGAAATCTGGGCTGACCCCTGTTTCTCTTTAAGCTAGTCATCAGGATAAAAAGGTGGAAGCCAGAGATATGCTGCAAAGGAAGCAAAAAGGCTTGGTTGCAAACATGTGCTAAAATAGATCAGATATAAAATCTCGAACAAAACCACTGATTTTACCATTAAAGTGAAAGAGCTGCATGGTCAAAACTCATTGCTTTTTGAAGGTACTGCTCACACAGCTGTGGCAAATGATATTTTTGTTCATCAGCCAACTGGATTAATAAAAGACAGCAAACTTTCTTGGGAAACGTCTGCTCTTTGGGCCTTTTGTTTTCTGAAAGTGTGGCAATGTAGTGTTTTTGTCTGGGGTAGAGTTAACTTCCTCCTTGATATCTGGCATGTATGTGTGTTTTGGATTTGTGATGAAGACATTTGATGATAATACAGAGATGTTTTTGTTATGCTGAGCACAGAGTCAAGGCCTTTTCTGCCTCTTAACCCCCCACACCAGCCAGGAAGTGCACAAGGAGCTGGGAGAGGGCACAACTGGAAGAGCTGACCACGACTGACTACAGGGATATCCCACAACACACAGCACCATGCTCAGCATACAAAGCTGGGAGAAGACAGAAGAACGATGGGGATGTTAGGAGTGATGGTGTTTGTATTCCCATGTCACTGTTACCCATGATGGAGCCCTGCACTCCCAGGAATGGCCCTGAGCCCCTGTCTGCCCATTGGAAGTGAGAAGGAATTCCTTGTTTTCCTTTGCCTTGTGCCTGGCTTTTGCCTTACATGTTTACCTTTTTTTTACCACTTAAGCCTATAAGACCGCATTCATCTCAAGTTTTTCACTTTTTCTCTTCCTATTCTCTCCCCAGTCCCAATAGGGGGAAAGTGAGAAAATGGTTGTGGGGGACTAAAGTGCTGGCTGGAGTTAAACCCTGATAGCCAGATGTAATAAGTCTGTGCTGTTTTCCATACTGTTTTATGTTTTTCAGGCTTAATGTATCTAGCCAATGCCACTTCACACAAACCAAAAGGATTGCATAAATCCCAGGAGTCAGTGCTAACTCTCTTTCCTGAGCCCTCTATCAAGGGTGATAACTAGCACTGAAAAAGCTAGATAAGGGATAAAAGCAAGAATTAGATGAAGCCTTGGACTCAAAGGTTAGTCTCAGGGTGACTTAGGCTCCTAAATTGACACCTAGACAGGATTTATATACCACAAGTTCAAACTAGAGGACTAAAAACCTCTAGTCCACGTTCATTCAGCCTTTAGTTTCTCATTTTGTATCAAAACCCTCCTGATTGCCTTTGAGAAGCTTTTGAGACTATTTAGATGTATGTTTGCCCTGATAGAGACGTTTTAATGCTCAGCTCAGTTACTTTGTTGAAACTGCTATCAGATAAGAGAGCATGTCTGGAAATCTGACAAAATTACGATAATTTTCCTCTGAAAATAAAAAAAAGTTCTACTTTATTTAAAATGCAAATGTTTGAAACTGTGGGGAATTCATATTCATGTTCAAGCCTAAAGCTGGAAACTGTCCCAAAACGGGTGTGAAAGAAACAAGAAAGGGGAGTGCTGAGGAGATGGATATTTTTTTGTCTTCCTCTTGATACTGTGTTACTTTGCTGTAAATTTCTGATTCTGAGAGAAAAGAAATATAATCTTTACTATTTTTCCTAGGAGTCTTTCTACTTTTACTAATGAACTCAGGAGGGAAGGAACTGGGCTTTATAGAACACACGAAGACATATAGATTAATATAGAAATGATAAAAAATGAAACATTTAAAAAAAATAACATTAGCCTCATATTTTTGGCCTCTGAAATGTCACTACATTTCAGTGAAGAGCTTGCAGTGAAGTTTCAGTGAAGAGCTTGCATTGCCTACAAGCTTATGGATGTGAGAAAGCCAACACATCAAGGGACTCTTGGATGTTGCATCCTGATCCAGTGCACATTCAGAACCTGAATATCACAGATGCAGTTACTGATGTTTTGAGTTTGATCAACAGCAAGAATGTGGGGGTACCCCATAGGCACAGGATTGAAGTTCACACACCCCCCTCCCCCAAAATCTAGTTTCACAAACATTGATATTCACTTTTCCTCGAACACCATTGTGGTCTCTGGCACACATTCCAGCATACCCAAACATAATACAGAGGTGTTGTTGACACACAGACCCATTAGCCCTGTGGCCACTGGTTCCCTTCCCAGTTAACAAAATCTCTCTTGCACAGTTGTCTCTCTGGATGTTGACTCAGACCTGTGGACACTTAGAATCTGTCTCTATCACTTAGGTCTGGCAGCATTCATATGTATGATAGAAAAATAGAAAAAAAAACTACACAAGAGCAGAAAGTCGAGAGAAGTATTTATAAAGAAGGTAGAGGAGACTGCTGTGATCTGGCATAGGTTTCTATCAGGCAAGGACACAGTGTAGCCTTTCTGGAATGCAGAATTTCTGCAATGTAGCTTCCTCTTTTATCTGCCCTGCTTTCTATTTTTCTGCTTCTCCTCCCATCCCTCCTTAGCTCTCCCTTCCTCCACGTTTGGCACATCAACAAATGATCACATGACAAGTTTTCCAGAGTTCCATAATCCCCTTATGACATCTTACAGTAGTCATGTCCACCCTTTCCAGACTGACCCTCTCTGAGCTATGCCTGGGCAGTTTCATTAGCAGCCATCAGCCAGTGGCTGAAGAGCTCAGGTCTTCATTACTGTCAACATTATTAAGTTTTTGTTAACTCTGTGTGTCTGTGTACTTATCACTTTCCTTGTTAAATGTTATTTCTTACATATTGAGTACCACTGAACAAAGTAACTTAATGAACCAGAGGCTTTCATGCACTGCTTACCCTTTCATACACAATAAATAGAAAAAGCGAAACTTCACAGAAAAGGACTAACAGTAGCCCTCCACAATGATAATCATGGTTAGAACAAAGGCAGAACATTATTTAGAAACAGGTATGAAAACTTTACACTTTGCCCCATTCTGGACTGCAGAACACCAACATCCATCTTCTTGGGACTCTGAAGCACAGACCCTTCCTTTCCTGACACCAAAAGATCCATGCTTTCAGAGAGATGGTTCTAAAATCCAGGGGAAGTACTAGGGTTTCCTGAGTGGGTGTGAACTGGGTGCAACTTTTCTACAGTGAAGACATCAAATTTCCTGTTTCAATTAGGGCAAAAGAGCAAGCACTTCGGAGAGTGTGCTCCCTCTGTTTCTATACTAGCCCTTTAAAAGATCTCATATAGATTTATCTTTAGTCAACAGTATGACATCACCAGAGGATGATTAATTTAATGTATTTGTGCATCTGTCAAAGCACAAGATTCAGGAAATCTTTCACTGGGGGTAACAGTTCTCTTATGCTATAAAGGAGAAAACTACTTGGGGTATAAAAATTTATGGTGTGGTTATTGACAAGCAGATACAAGAGTTCTCATGCTGGATACCCATAACATTTTTTCCAAAAATAGATTTGACTTGACATTTAAAAGTAGGATTTACCCTGTAAGTTTATATTATTTCTAATCAGTGAGAGATAAATTTCCCACAGAGACACTGTAGTTGGAAGTTTAGCTGTCTCAAGGAAATGTGTTTCCTATCCAGGTATCTGTGTATCTACTGAGCTTCAGGAATATTTCCTTTATATGCAGATATTTTGCTTTTGCTGGCAGTACGTGTACAGGCAGTAATATGAACTTCCTTTCTTGTCCAGGAAGAGGAAAGGAAGAGAAGAAAACATAGGTAAAAAAACCAATGTAGTAATAACTGGTTTCTTGTAGGTTATGAACTCAGGCACTAAAATATTTAGTAACTTGCTTACAGTCACACACATCTTATTTGCTACAATTCTATTGAATTTATCTTTTCATCAACTTAATTTTAATCTCCATATTGTATTTCCACCACTGATGTTTTTAATAGAGATTTTATTTTGCAATATTATAGTCTCATAACTATGTTTCAGTACACATTACCCAGTATTTTGTGTAAAACACAGCACTTTGCAAAAATGGTCCATCACCATCAGATTACATATTTAGAAGAGGTATTGAAATTATCACATTTTTTTAAATACTTTTTAAAATGAGAGTTCTCAATAGTAAACAAGAAATTGGATTATTCAAGAATAATTGGTTCAAAAAATATTCTATGCTATTCTTTTCCCAGTTCTTCCTCATAGGCATAAATACAAAAGCAAAAGCCTTCTATTGATTAACTCATCACTCTTAAGAGAAGGGAGAATCATCTTTTCTAACAGACCAAGAAATTCACCCATCAAGTAAAGCAAGACATAATCTTCAGTGGCCTTGGGTGAAGCATATTCCAATGGAACCACAGCCCCAAGCAGAGGTATTGCAGATAACTTCCAACATTTTGTTCTAACTTTTGCATTTCTTTTCCAAGAAATCCCACAGCTTTGTCAAAGCTGGTATGTTAGTCATGAGCAGGAACATAGAATAAAATCTTTTTTTAAGTTTGTGCATTTTGCATACTACTGGGTGTTTCACAGCTATTGTGATAGTTTTTGGTTTTGTTTTATTTTTTCTAGCATATATATATTTTTTTTAATCTGCACAGCATTAGAGCATGCAAGGCAGAATGAGTGAAAATACAGAGCTGAGTAAAATGTTGTGATTATTAGCTGTATTGTGTATTACCTGGTTGAAAAGCTTCTTTAATATCTTAACTGCAACCTCAGTACTCATCTAGCTACTTATTTTGTTGAGATTTAGGTCAAAGATCAATTAACTTTGTAATTAAGTTATATATCACAAGAAAAGTGATTCTGTGAGAGTGTAAGACCAACATGTATCAAAAGGAAAATTCTTTGAAAAAAATTCATTTAAAAAGATTAATTTATAATTATTTTCTAATTAATTTCTAACATTTTTTACAGGAAAAATATTCTGAGCTCAGTAATTTCTGTCATTTTACTGTAAACACATATCATCAAGTAATATATCTCTCCTAATGGTTTGGTCATTTTCACCTTTAATTAATTTCAAAGTTTTGATGCCAGTGTTATTTTCTACAATAACCTGGAAATTCATTGTCTTCTTGTTCAACAGAGTAATTTTTACTTGTAATTAAGAAAGTGTGCATTAGACAGACTTGCAAGAGTTCATGAGAATTTGATCTTAAGAGATTTCCATGCAGAAGCTTGCTTAACATAAAGATGGCCTTGTTGATGGCATTGTGATTTCTACTGTCAGTTGCACTCCTGAACTGCTATATGGCCTTGGGCATGTCATTTCATCTTCCCATGCCCTTAGCTACCCTTCAGTCCTTTACCTTTCCCCACTATTTAGGCTATTAACTCTCTGATGCAAAGACTTTAATCTTGCAGATTGTTGTATGGTGTTTAGCACAGCTAAAGCCCTGTTAGTCCTTGATGCACTGCCATAATATTAAATAATTTCATCTAAGCATGTGGAGTAATTAATTGTGAAGCTGGACGAATAATTCTAATTACATAATGAAGAACACAGTCTCAGTAATTTTACAACATTGTCCCTATAATCACTATTTCCTGTACCACAACTGCCACAGGGAAAATTAGTAGCTGATGGAAATTCATGGTAGAGAAACAGAGATGAAGAGCCAAATTTCAAACTTTTCACTTTCAGTGCTTGCTCACATGCTTACTTCCTCTTCTCCAAGTTTCTCATCTAAGGCTGGGATCGTTCTGTACTGTCTTTTGAGACTTTGTGGTTAAAATTATCATTGTCAGTTCTTCCAGGAAGTAATGTTACTTGTGAATTTTAAAGTTTCCTGATAAAAACTCTCTAAGTATGAGGTCAGAGGGAGAGAGTTGATAAATTTTCAAGTAAAGTTTCCTGATACCAAAACAAGTTTCCTGATACCAAGATCTGCCTACAGAGTAACAGTCATGTCCTCTAAAGCAACCTGTTTTGGATGATCCCATTTGAGTAGGAAAGGTGGACTATATAATCTAGAGACATCCCTTCAGAGAGTAATGACCCTGTGATTTTATCTATAAGAGGTTTTTATATATAATCATTAAGACCTGATAAATAATATTAATCACATGGGATGCTCACCTGTTTTCAAATCATGATACCCATGCAAATTTTCCTTGATTTCATTATCTCCTATTGTACTAACCTTCAAAGGAAATGGTTTCAGGCCATAAGTTGGCAAGATTCAGTCTTCTGTAATAAGCAATATCCTTCAGGGCTATGTAACCTTTCCAGGACTAATTTTCAGACTATTTTTTTTTCTTTTTGAAAATCACTTCCTAGGCACTATTGCAGCTATTGTATGGCCAGAACAAACATTTTGCATTTATTTCTGGCCTTCCCACTTCCATCTTTCACTTCCAATTTCCTCTACCGCCCTGCAGCATTTGTGGAGGAGGAAAGGAAATATGGATTGTGGTCAGTTCATCACACGTTGTCTCTACCACTCTGAAGCGGGAGTATTACTCCTATTCTTCCCCTGCTCCAGTGTGGGCTCTTCTCATGGCCCACAGGTTCTGCCAGGACCCAGCTCCAGCCCAGGCTTCCCATGGGGTCACAGCCTCCTTTGGGCATCCCCCTGCTCCAGCCTGGGCTCCTCCAGGGGCTGAGCTGGATCTCTGCTCCCCCGTGCCCTCCCTGTGCTGCAGGGGCACAGCTGCCTCCCCATGGGCTGCTCCAGGGGCTGCAGGGGAATCTCAGCTCCAGAGCCTGGAGCAGCTGCTGCCCCTCCTGCACCGCCCTGGCTGTCTGCAGGGCTCTTGTACAGCCACACTCTTCTCTCCAGATTTTCTCTCCTATTCTCATGCCAGAGGTGTTGCTAACACTGCTGATGGGCTCAGCCTTGGCCAGTGGTGGGTCTATTTTGGCTTGATCAGACATTCAGAAATTTCTGGCAGCTCCTCAGAGAAGCCACCCCTGCAACCCCTCACTTCCACAACTTTTCAACTAAATAGGCTGAATTAGGAACTTTTTAAGACCTACTTAAGAACTATTACAAAACTCCTCAGGTCAATATAAACAGCATTGAGTGGCATTTATCAATTTCATATATAGCAGCAAAAGTTGCATATTCCTTAGCTAATCACTCCAGCAAAATAATCTAGCTAAGTTAGACTTTCTTTATACTGGGTGGACATAAGTAATTTTCTTTAGCATTTGACCCTTAAGGTTGTTTGATTTATATTTGTAGGAGACAATTGAACTACATCTAGTCCCATGAACTCAAATGTCGCTTTGTTCTTTCAAGGTCATTGCTTGTCTCCTTAGCCCAGTATTGCCCTATCCCTAAAAAGTACGAAAGGCAAGCATACCTGGGCTTCTTTTAAGGCTGTACATACCCAAGGGCTATATGAGTGACAAGGTAAAATACCAGCTTTCCTGTGATAAGCACCACAGGTTTTTTTGTCAGGAGAGGGAGGAGCCAGGACGATTAGGGAAAGTAAACTGAATTGTTTTGCTCATAAATACCTATGGGTTTGTCTTGTGTGCTACAAGAGAGATTGCCTCTGGGCTGTTTTATGTGCCAGCTGTTTGGGGAATTGTGTTTTGTTGCTGTTCTTTTTTATCCCTTTCCTCGCCTGTTTATGAATTATTGTAGCTTGTATGATCCAGCTTTGGAGTGTGTGTGTGTCATGGCATTATTTATTTATTTGTTTGTTTGTTTGGCTTCTTCTCTCTACCTTAATCAGCCCTTTGGAATGAGCAGTGGGTGTTATGACAATTATTGTGTACAAAGAAAATAACCCTGGCTACCCCAGGGAGGGTTTGAGGGGTTTAGTGAAATCATTAGGATACAGTTCTTAGATATTTCTACACAGCAATCCAGGGAAAGGAAGAAGCCACTCTGTCTAGAACAGGAACTGATCAGAACATGGGAAAAAATCAGTTATTAATGGTTACTATTAGAAATAAGGAAGAGGGAAAGACTCTAACTGCCGTGTCTCACCAAGTAGTAATCATATCTTCTTCTCATGTAATCAGATAGGTACTTATTTTACTTCCTTTTCTAAAAGCAAACTGAAGTTCCTCTAACTTTTTTCACTGCTTTTGTCTGTAGTCTTTGTCCTGCTAGGGGAGTGGTACAGGAATCGACATGCATATTTCTATGCATTATAGACTTTAGTATGCAGTATAGACTTTAAGGATGTCCTTTCTTTGCTCAGATGCAGATGTCTATACAGATATCTTCATCAAAGCCCATCATTCTAATAATCCTCTGTAATCCTTGGAGGAAAATACTCCATTTTAAGGGTTAATCCTCTCATCATAATGCAGTCATTAAAAATATATGATAGTTCATATTCTAGGTCCTTTTCTTTTAGGTTTGGTTTTGGTTTTTTGGGGGGGGTTTGGTTTTGTTTTTTTCTTATTTTTTTCCTTTTATAATAAAAAACTTCAGATATAAAAATATGGAATATTTAGCTAAAGAAAGGGTCAATCTACACACAAAATTATGAGCTACCAGCAAGACAGCTAAAAGTTACACACTTTGACTCACCCCTGCCAAATCAAAGCTTCTTTTTGTTTTTTAGGTACTGGCCTTAACAGGACACCTTTTTTCTGAGCCAAATTTCTCATATTCTTGAAAAAACACAAGAAGTGTTCTATGTACCAAACCAACAGCAAATTAGATGGCATAATGTTAAAACTTACATCCAAAAATTCACTTTTCCAGTATTCTTATGATTCAAGTATGAGACATATATTCTGTTTTTAAAAAGATTCCGGATAAGAGCTGCCAAGCCCCAAGTGCATGAAAATACTTAGCAAATTTTGGCCATTAATATTTGTTTCATTAGGAATTTGGATCTTTGTTGAATTAGAGATCAGGTACTATGTTTTTCTGGTGATGCCTGAAGTAAACTCTCACTATAGTCTTTTATATTGAAACAATTCAAATACATGAATGTATTATCACAGCACCAATGAAAAAAACAACAAAAGAATTCATTGATTTCTGTACACATTAAGGTCTTTGCTAATTTGCACAGACACAATTGAAACAATAACCTCAATGAGAAGAACGAACTGGCTAATTATTTCAGTGATCATTTAATTTTACATTTGGAAATGGATACCTTTTTTTTGTTATACTAATAAGATGTAAATTGTAATCAGCTGCTTTTAAATCTTAAAAGTATAATTTTGTGCATTTTAACTGACATTAGAAACCATGTGATGGCAAGTCCATCTCATACTATACTTGACTGAAACATGGCAGTAGTGTTTTCCTTCATATGTTTGTGTATGGCAGATGACAAAGACTAAATCAGACTAAAACCTGCAAATACAGTTAAAAAGGATGTAACCTAATCTTTAATTTTGGCTTTCCAATAAGGTAATAGTTTGTAGATTGTATTATAGCTCTGTATGGGCTGGTGAATATGTCACCTACCAAAACCCAGAGTTACCTTAAGGTTGCTCTAACCTGAGGCACATTGATACGGTCCTCTGGAAGAGGAGAATGAATGGTAAAGGGAACTTCAGCGCACCCAAAAAAGATGCTACCTTTACAAAGCTTGGTCCTAAAATAGACTGAGGCGAAGTGGCCAAACTCTAGTTTACATTTTGGATTCAAAATCTAAAAAAAGCACCTTTCAACAGGTATTTCGAAATAGATAGGTTTTTTTAAAAGTATTTAAACCCAAACATCTTGCCTTCCTTATTTTCCCATGTTAGTATTTTCATATATTTTTCTTTCCCTGGGTAGTCCTACTGAAAAAACACAATTGCTAAAATCCTTACTGATTGCAAGTTCAATTAAAGTTCAAACACAGATATATTTGAAGACTGAAACAGACAGAAGAGCTATTTAGTCTTGTGACTATGCCTGACAAATACCAAAGTGATGAGAAAGAGAATTACCTTTCTACTGAAAGTCTCCACCATTCCAAAATTTTTAGGAAACATTATCTTCCCAGGTGCTCTTCCAACTTAATATAGTCTAAACAAAATCTTCACCTTGCATGGAATTTCCTTGCTAAATTCCTCTGTCTTATTCCATCAATTCACTTGACTTCTAAAGCTTCAGAAGTAACAAGCTTGATTTAAAATCAAAGATAATTTTGAAAAAGAAACATAGACACACAAAAATTCTAACCTTTGGGTATCTTGTGAAAAATTTCCTACAAAGAAAATCAGAAAGGATGAACATGGTACAGATCTCACCCTAATGTCCCCAAATTTATCTGAAAGTCAGATTGAGGTCATGGCAAATTTTGTTGATCAAGACCATGAGATACTCCAGACATAGAAGATTCTGAGTATGATTAGTGAGATAAACTTTCCAGTTACCAGCATACCTATGTAACAGCCCAAATCAAGTACTAGTTATCCCCATGCTTCATGAGCATTTGCAGGTAAATTCACATCTGAACCATGGTGTCTGAGATTACCTCCCCCAAGAACTTAAATATAATAAAATCCAGTTCTACCAGTCAAATATTTTCCCTACAAATGGAATCTTGCAAATGTATTGCTATCAGGACAAAAGCTGTGTGGCCACCTACAGCTTTCTGTCAAGACTTTAAAAAGAAATACCAACTGTGCTATAATAAGAAATCAGCTTGCCAAAATACTCCAAAAAGCAAGAACTTCCAACTCAATGAAACTCTACTTAAGTTATTATATGCTTGAATGGTCCCTGGAACAACAGATAGCTGTGCAATTAATGCAAACCTTGTCATCCTTCTCCACCTCGCTTGTCTCTGCACAGACCAGTAATGAGGCTCCTTTAGACACGGGCTGTGTGCAAAGCTCTGACAAACCACCACAAGTATGCCAAAAAAGCTGAGGGGAACTGCAGGAAACATGACCACAGTAGCAAAAAATGTCAGTCTTTTCTATATTCACAACTTGGTCTCTTGGAGTCTCTTTGCACTGAGGTGGAAGGATGTAGTTAAGCATTTGTCTCCAAGGGAAATATTTTCATTTTTGAGGAACAAACCAACAAAGTCAGAAGCTTGTTTTGCTTCATAAACTGCAGCTATTTTCCTGTTAAGATCCATCTTATGTCAGGTGGAAAAATTACTGCCTGAATTTTTGTGTTCAGATGAGAAAACATTACATTAGCTAGTAAACCATTTCTTAATCAAATCTGAAAATTAAAAAATAAAAAAATAAAAAAAGGAAAAGGAAAAAGCAAGCAAGCAAGTGCATCTGTTTTCTAAAATCATTAAATAACACAGTGATGGAGTTTCTGAACAAGTTAGTTTTGAATTATCTATCTTTAAAACAAACTTGTTTCATAAACTAATTACATACTTTATTCACTCTTTTCATCACATCTCTTTTTATAGAACTCAATTTTGCAAATTACTCCACTGTGCAATTGACCTCACTTCTAGAAAACACTGTCTTAAATATTCTACCTTGGTCTTTTCAGTTTGAAGACATTATTCCCTATAATACCATAATTAACCACCTTAAATAGTTCCTCCAGCATTTTCATATTATCAAGTATTTCTAGACAGTTACCATCATCTTTATTTCTTGAAACATGTTCATATAGCTTTGTACCTTCATGGATTATGAAGGCAGAAGGGACCATTGTGAACATCTCATCTGACCTCCCTCATAATGGAAGTCATAGGACTTCCCTGTATTCATTCTCTTTGAATCAGAACATATCTCTTAGAATATTTTGATTTAAACATTTCTAGCATTAGTGAATCTACAAAAATCCTAAGTTGCTCCACTGGTTAATAACTCTTTCTGTGAAAAGTTTTACTTCTTTCTGCTTTGAATTTATGTAGCACTGGATCCAGGTAGGTACGGTGTGTTTCCATTACACAGATAAGCAAACAGATGATAACACAAGAAGTGAATGGGGAAACCCTCCCAGTTTTGATTTGTGGGTGCTTTGAAATCTAGCTTGGCAAGACTGTCTTGTCTTTATGCAAAGGAAAAAGTGTATTCTGAGGGACTAGACCCATTCTAAATCAGTCATCATAGAATTCTTTGGGTTGAAGAAGACCTTAAAGATCATCATGTTCTAAGACCCCTGCCATGGCAGGGACAGCTTCCACTAGGTCTGCATGTTACTGATCCTGTGGCTTAATTCAGCTCATTGGTATTGTTGTGCTGAAAAAATACCTTGCTGATATTGGGGCTCTTCCCTCACTGCATGAAGAGATAGAAGCATACAAGAATGATTCATGAAAAGTAGTGCATTTCATCAGCCTGAGTAGGGCATAAGAAATTTCCATTTTGGCCTGCTCAGCACTCCCATACACACCCTTACAGCAAATCACCCATCCTCCATTGCATCAGCTCATTTGCCTTCAGTCAAACTCACTAACCAGAGAGAAATGGCTCAAAGGCAGAGAAATTCATACCATGAAGTATTTAGTGAACTCTGATAAAAATATATAATGCAGTGCTAAAATTGCAAAATGAGTTTTCCTCTCCTGTTTCTCATGTTTCCAGAGACAATTTCCAACAGGTGTTTCTTGACTTCCTGTGTGTAAAAAGATCATAAGATATTAAGAATATTTTCTATTTTTGTTCTTATTTGTAGCCCTTACCACTCCTCCTAGAACTGGAGTACCTGCCCGCAATCATGTAGCATTACCTACTAAGAGGCATCTGAGTGCTGCAAGAATGGACTAAAAATGTAGATGGCACTGCAGCTGTCACACACAATGGACCATTTTGAAGCTGTTTTGTGCAATGTGAGATAAAGAATTTAATCCACTATACAACATAAATTTGCTAAGCACAAATCGTTCATAGCCAAAAAAGTCACTATCTATGTGGAACTGTGGTCTAAACAAGCTGATATAAGTAGAATGGAAGTGAGCCTAATGAAGATACTGTTTCTCACAGAGATGTGTAACAAATGAGGAGTGTTAGGAAGGGCATGCTCAATTACGGAGCCAAATTCAACATTTCACTCTGAGTATGCCTATGAGATAAGAAAGAATTTGGGGTGTTAAAAAGAACGTTTTGGAAAGAAACAAACAAATTTCTCCTACTGGACAACTTTAGATCCATTGCCAAGGAAGGATGTTGGCTGGGGTGTAAAAAATAATACAAGATTCTAGATGGATGCAGATTAAAATGACCTGGTTAAATAGTTTCAGAAACAACAATGACAACAACAACAACAACACAAAAAAAACCCCCAACAAAACAAGCAAAAACATTTAGAATTAAAGTTCTCAGCTCCTTTCAAAGAGTAACTAAGGAAGGGATTTATCTGCCTCAATCTAACCTTCTGAATTTGGATCTGAAATGGTCACCAGTTTCTTGAGATTAATACAGGAAAATTGGTGACCACTGGATGCCATTCATTCCATTGTAAGGGAGAGGTCTACAACAGATGTGTTTCCATTAGTCACGGATTTTTCTCTTGACTAATTCTAGACAGAGTTTCAAACAACTGACTCAGAAAGAAACATTGTTAGACATGAAATTATCACATATCTGGGATTAGAAGAGATGAAGCTGAGCACTAACCCCTTTTAAATAATCTTTATGCAGGAATGGACTAAGAACTCCCTCAAATTAGAAGAAATTAAAGACAAAATCTGATCTGTTCCATTTAGTCTCTTAATTTCATTCTACTAGTCTCTGGCGGACAAAAAAAGGCAAAACCAAGAAAGGTGATTAGAAAAGGCCTTGTGATTTTTAGTTATATTGTTTGGATTCCATATAAAAAGACTGTGCAGAACATATCCATTTCTAAAATTTACCATATAATTTAGAATTTTATTTTTCCTTGTTGTGATGAATCAGTACATGACGAGATATTTGCAGTAAAAAAAGAAGAAATGTATGAACAGATCATCCAGCTATAAGTTCCTAGTCATATAGTAACAATTAAAAATTAAGATCATTATCTTAGAGAGAAATACAGGCCATTTTCTTTATAAATCAGCATTGCCTAGGGTATTGCTTAAGCAAAACCCTGTGATTTCTAATGTTCAGGGCTACATTTCATCATCTTCCTAGAGATTCAGATTACAACTTCTTCACCTTTAATACTTGTAATAGAGTCTCATGGAAGTCACTGCACAGGAGGAATCTGGAAATGATACACCAGAGCCACAGAGAGTTACCTTGGATTGTAGAGACCTGCTGAGCTCTAGCTGAAAACCCAGCACTTTTGGGAAGATCCCTTAGTTTCAAAGATTGTTGAGTTATTTCTGGATGAGAGGCAGTAAAAGATCACCTTTGCTTATATCCTGAAACATCGTCTTTAAAGAGAAGTTACTGATTTCACAAATGAACTTTGGGAAGTAAAATCTTCTGTCTTGGGGAGAAAAAACCAAACAAACAAAAAATTCTTCCTTAACAAGTACTGGGTATCTTAGGTGCTATGAATACCAATCTAACTGCAGAAAAATTTCCCGTTCCCTGTCCAAAGCAACAAATTCAAGCTCAATACTATAAATGACTTTTTGGTGCTATGTGAACTTTACCAAGTTCATTTGCAAGACATAACCTTACTCTTTCTTATTTTTTTAAATTTTTATTTTAATTTGTGAGATAGAAACAATCAGATAAAAACAATCAAATTTACCTACTTCAAGCTATATTGACAGGTGCTAAGATAGATATTTCACCCTCTCACAATTAAGGAATTAAGAAAGCATTTAATTTAATGATCTTATATACAGTGCTTCATCTTTTTTTTTTTT
>VWYI01037343.1:0-16731 GCA_013399455.1 Anthoscopus minutus | reverse complement strand
TTTTTTTTTTTGGCTCTAGATATGTTGAGAGTGTGGCAATTAAGATTGTAAATGAGGTAAATGAGAGAGATTCAAAATTCTAAGCACCCAAACCTCATGCATTGCCTGCTACTGTCCCAAGTGAAAATAATATTTTACATGTTCTTCATCCCAGCCAAGTGGATTTTGCCAGTACCTCAGGGGCAGGAAATTCCAGATAATATTTATAGCAAAGAATACATGTAAAAGGGAAGGGATAGAGAGGGATAGAATATATTTACTTAAGTTCTAGCTCATTTTAATTTCCAGGGTTTTGCCTACATGCTTTAGTGATCCTGTGCTCAAAAACTAGATGCTCTCTTTAAGTCTTATACCCCTGCTTTGGCTTTGAAGCTGTTACAAGGCTGGCAGTTCAAATGTGGCACAGCCATGCAGGCATATTTTAAAATGTCAGAACTAATACTGAGCCTTTCACTGTTGCAAAAGCAATGCAATTTGCTTTGAGGGGTGGATTTATTATTGAGAAACATTGTTGTAATCCAAGTTGTCCATTAAATCTCTCTCCCTCCCTCCTTCTTTCCTTCTTCTGCTCCCTCTCTTTCCCTCAGAGTTCAACATACATGAACTCATTGATGCTCATACTCTCAGGTACACTTGTACTTTGTTCTTTTTCTCTTCCAGTCCCTCTTATGCCAAAAAGAATTGAGCCTTGTGATATCATAATGAACTAGCAACTTGATTTAAAATTATATAATTCATATATAGAATATAATAACACTAAAAAGAAAATCATAGAAATTCTGAAATCTTCTAGATAATGTTTTTTGCTAGCTTTAAAAAAAAATTGGCCTATTTTACTGCTTAAACATAAACCAGGTTGTGCTAAAACACAACAACCCGATTTATTAGACTGTGTTGTCCTGATCCAGTAATCTTAGTGCATGAAACTTTGAATTTTGCATAAAACAAAATATTCATTAAACATGCTGTGCCACAACTTTATATAGCCATAAAATGAGGCAAAATATAATTAGTTTACAATTGAAATTTACAATGAAGGATGAGAGAGGGATAAAAAGATCAAGAAAAATTTTCCTATAATCAAAACAATGTGTTTTGTCAGAATTCCAGTTCTGTGATATGTCCTTTCACTTCAGTGTTTTAGGATCCTAAGGAGAAATACCTGAGCTTTAAGAAATGGGCCAAATATCTACCTCTAGTCTTACAGAACACAAAGTTCATCATTGCCCCAACACAGTTACTGTATAACATAAGAGTCACAGAATCATGGAATAATTTGTGTTGGAAGGGACCATTAAAAGTATTTTTATTCAATCTACCTGCAGTGGACATATATACACACACACATATTTTTTCATAGTCCCTTTGTTTGTTAATACTAAATTACACACTCTTTTTTAGAATGTCATTTGGAACAAAGTTGAACCTTTGCCTATTATCATGGAGAAGAGCCAGAGAAGTAGAAATGCTCTTTGATCCAATATATCTTTTGACTGCCAGGATAAGAAGTTTGCCTTTTCACTGATTTGTGAAATAACTCAGTGCCTACTGAATCCCTAAGAAGGCAAAGAGAAGCATTAGCCCTGAGCCCCTTACTACCTTATCAGCATTGCTCTTGCTTTAGTTTCAAAAAAAGGCTGGACATCACTATTATTTGAATTAATATCCCAAGTAAATAAATATGTCAGCAATTTTTTAAAGTGGAAGAGTAGGGTAAATGTCTTGAAGCTCTCTTTTCTCTAAAAGCTATATTAATTCTTCTTAGCATGATTATAATATATTGACCACCATTTTCTTCCGTTCCTTTGTTTTAAAATCTAGCCTTGGTTATTAAGAATAAAAAAGAAAAAACAAAAAACCTAGGTGTTTTAATTCTGTCTCGAGTCTTCAAAATTGTAATACTAGTTTTATATATTATTGATTTCTATTAATCATACAGTTACCATTCATTAATCAAATTCATATTTTAAAGCCATGAAAATAGGGTTTTTTTTTTCAAATGTAAATTTAATTCTCAAAGAAAAGCAGGAGCGCTGAAAAGAAAACTCTAAATCAGTTTGTCTGTAGATAACAGCAGTAAGAAAAACATCTTCTTATTAGCAGCATCTATCTTAGCAAAGTTTAATAACAAATTCAGTGTCCATAGATGCTGACAGTTCATAGTTTGTTAATGAGAGAAGGAATTATAATTCATCTGTATTTCAAAATGTCATCAGGTATCTTTATGAACGATCAATGCATTTTAATACTCATTCACATAGAGAAATACATTTGTCTTTCAAGGGTATGAAAATTAGCTAAGAAGTCTGTGAGATAAGGTTTTACTGTGGTTTCTATATCTTTTGTTTATACTTTCCATCCCTTTTCTACTTATGTGTATATATATATTTCTGTATTTTTATACATGCATATACATATACACATATATTTATATATGTATTTAGATACAGATGGATGGAGAAAATCTGGGTCAGCAACAAGTATTACAGTCTCAGCACTGCTCAGAATGAATTCCCATAATAAATATAATAAATTTATTTATATATTTCTTGCTTCTATCTCCATGTGAGTATCTGTGCACAATGACATGTGTACATGCCTGTATAAATAAGAATTTGCTTATGATTCTTCACGCTTGCTTACAGTTGAATTGGATTGGTCCCAGAATAAAAAGAGCAGTGACTAATCCAGGAATCACCCATGGAGCTTGAAGTTGTTCAACATCAATAGGATTATCTTGAAAAACCTAAAGAGAAAAAAATGCGATTTGGTTTCCATGCAGACAAGAGCTTGTTCTTTGATTTGTTAAAATAAATAATCTCGGTTTTTCATTGGTTTTCAAGTTGCCCTTCCTAACTACATTCTGCTTAGAGTCTCATGGGTGAATTTAGCCAATGCCATGACAAAGCATACCACACTAGTTATGCTCCTGTTTACCACTTTTCTCATGTGATACACTTAGCATATTTTCCTCTTTTATCCATACCTCTGTACACTAGCCATATATCTGTTTCTTGTATTATTACAATATTAGGATTTTATGCAACACAGCATGCAACACAGCATAAAGATTGTTTTTTAAAAATGGAAAGAACAAGTTATATCCAAACTCCAAAACTCAATTGGGGATTTATATCTGAAAGCAATTTATAAAATTTAAATTATGCACTAGCAGTAATAATTATTATTCCGAATTGCACCATTTTGCTTGAGGAAGATTTGTTTTTGCCACTTACTCTTTTTAGCAAAGGAACTGCATTCTGACCTTGACTTTCAAACTACTGTTAAGCAATTCTTCCTAAGGTTTTGCAAAGATCTCTCCTTTAGAAAGTCTAACACAAATATTTAGAGTTTTTGAAGGCTGCAAATATAAACAAGGGCATCTTCACATTTTAACAGATATAGTTGAGATAAGAAAGGCTTGGAAACAGCTTTTGCACAAATGTAAGTGTTTCGCCTCTTCCCATCCCTGTCCCATTTGAGAATAAGTAGCAACAAAAAATGTTTCTTAACACCCAATTGTGTACTTAGTGCTGGCAGAAGTATGTGTCTTCTATGGATTTATGGTGAGAAATGTCAATATCAAAGTGTTTGTGACAGCTCTTATCTCTGCTCTGTTGGGTTTCATGTGTATTAAAGCTGAAAGCCAACTTGCTTTTTCTTATTTTATGTCTGTTTTCTTGCAGCTCAGACTATTCAACCATCATAACAAGGTCGCACAAACACATGGTGGATGTTATGAGCAGAATCATAAAACTTTGGCCATTTACCTGAAATGAACCACACATGAGAGTTGACTACTTAAATACTCATATCAAGAAGACAAAACATGAGAGTTGCAGCACTGGTTCAGATGAAGGATTCTCCTTGCCTTTATTGTTTCTCTAATAGTGACCATGAAAGATGCCTAGGGAGGTACAAAATAAATATAAGCAGTAAGATATTTCATAATTAAACTGCATGTAAGTTGTCACTACCCTGAGAATATTTGTGCATGTGGCTCATCCTTTATAAAGGTTAAACTCAGCCTGCATGCTAGATTGTCATTCACTGCTTTGTTGCTGACTGCTTCAGTGGTAACATTTTACGAAAAATGAAATCAATTAATCAAAATTAAAATGTCTTCAAAAACATTTCTGGACAACGCCACCAATAGATCAGATATTTTGCAGGCCATTAGAAATGAATAAGGTTCTTATCATGTAACTTCAGGAATGCTAAGTCAAAACCTGCCATCCAAAACCAGAGCTGTGGTAATAATTCAGGAATCCTACACTGTCTTTGCCAGCATAAATGTGTCTTCCTGCTTCTCTCTACACATACAGAAGTTCATAAATACCAGGAGCAGCAGCTTGTGGTGAATGTGAACTTAGAAGGGATGACATCTATGTTGTCCTGTGTTATCACCATGCACTGATTACAGCAGTAACAGTAATGTCCACCTCTACAGTCTTTTTGTTCAAAGACTTTAATTTGATAACCTGTACAACAGCTCTGTGAGGATGACTATGTAATAGCAAGTCTGGATCAAGCTTTGTCACTGTTATTATTCTCATTCTTTCTCTCTTTCTTGTGCTTAATTCAAAGCAGGGTTCTCTGACACTTACTCTAAGTAGTATTTTGTCCCACAGTTATTTGTTTTAGGAGAACATCAATTATACCTGTGCCTGGCAGCCACTGAACTTCTGTTTTGAAGGACTAAACTGGCTTCCTTAACAGAGAAACCTTGCGTGGGGCCTCTGTGCTCCTGTACCCCACCAGCCAACCACAGTTATGACATCTGCTTTCTGGTGTTGTGTTGCTCAGACTAAGGCCTTGTTTACTTTCATACTGTTTCTAGGACTGCCTGGGAACACTGAGTAGTATTAAAATATAGAAAAATAAAATAGTCTTACAGAATTTATATCACTGACCGTTCTTAAAAACACTTTTCAATGCAATCCACGGTAAACTATTAAGCAAAAGAATGGACCCATTTCTATAATATTAATGTGATATTTCCAGACCTACTCTGATGTTATGCAACAAACAAAATGGGGACTGATTTATTGCAGTTCAGTTACTGGGGCTTCTGTCCCACTCATTAGCACAACTTTGTCCCCCATAGCACATTACATGTACTGACTTCCTAGCTCCCTCCTCTCCATCTTCCCTAATTCAGAACAAGGATTTACTCATCCTTGACAGTAGCACAGTTTTATAGATTTTTAAGTCTAAAAAGGATCATTCTATTATTTATTTTGAGATAGCTAGTGTGTCATTTACATTGCTACATCCTGGGCTAGTACTTCCTAGAGATTCTTACATGCAGAAAACATGTATGCAAATGAAAACAAAGGGGAAGTTTCTGCAAAGTCTCATTTGTAATCTGTACAGCTAGAAGAAAATATCAGTTCAATTACTTATACAGGACAATAATACAGGGTGAGTGGAAAACAGATTAAAAGGAGTCCTATGGAGAAGTGAGGGTGCTGTGGGTGAGAGGCTGGACATGCCCCAGCTATGGCACTCACAGCCCAGAGAGCCAAACGTGTCCTGGGCTGCATCCAGAGCCCCTGGGCAGCAGGGGAGGGAGGGGATTCTGCCCCTCTGCTCTGCTCTGCTGAGGCTGTAGTGGGTCTAATGCTGGCCAAATGCCAGTGCACCCATTAGAATTATTTATTCATTTTTTGCTGTGAGATAAGGATTAGGAGGAGGGCAAAAGCAGGCTTAAAACTTAAGGGTATAATGGAGGTTTTTCTGACAAAACTAAAAGAAAAATAAGAAATCAGAATAACCTTCAGAACATTTCTCCCCAGCTCTTCCTTTTTTTTGGCCATTGATAATGTAGAGATACAAAATCTGATATTTTCTGTCAGTTTACCACCTCTAAAGTAGTCTTTCTTCAGCTCACTTAGGAAGAGGAGTCTCTCTAGCCATGCCATGAAGCCTTTTCCACAAGAAAGAGTTCTCTCATTGCTTTAATTTTCACAAACAGCAGACACCCAGAAATCTGCATTTGTGAGGTCCCTCCCTTGATTGGTAGCATTCCCACAGCTACCAAACATGGGTCATCTCAGCTTATTGGGGTATAATTTTAAGGATGGACCGCTTTAACATAAAAACAATTTTTTTTTTCATTCATTTCTAGGAACATTTCTTCTTTGGGGGAAAAAGAAAAGCTCTGTTCGAGCTTCTCATTTGATCACAACAATTTCAACATCTTTCTGTTCCAGCACGAGTGCCTTTGCTTATGTTTGTGGTTTGAACGCTCCATTACTCCATGTTTTCATGAATTGCACAGATATTTTAGCATATCATAGCCCATCACCATGGCCTTACAAAAAAATTTCAGCTCAAGACTAAGACATCTCTTCATTTTCCTCCCATCTGGGATTTGACTTTTTCTTCACTGACCTCAATGTCTCTATGTTGTTTTCTCTGCATGTCTTCACCATTTTCTCTCACTCAAGAGAAGACTGATGTCTGTAAGTTTCATCTGTGCACTGAAAAAGGTTAATATCTTGCCTCGGCCTGTAGGTGGTTATGTAATCTCTGCCAGACAGTGGCCGTGGAGCTGCTCACGGTGTTCATTTCACCACATTTCGCCAGAATGGTGGTGGCTGCTTTGGCTGGTTTGTATTTAGTTGTCTTCCAGCCCCTGTCACCTTCAGTTCTAGTTGCTGCACTGTTGTTCTACATGGGTTGCAGAGCTGCTTCTGGGTTTAGCTGATTTTCCATGTGCTGGCAGCATGGCTGTGGCCTGAGTGGGACCCAGCAGAGCCTTGGCCCAGTGCTGTGCTGGGGGCTGCACCAGGCTCAGCAGCTGTAGGATTTTTTAGCATTCACACTGCAGCCTGGCCCAGCCAGCCTGGGTTGGTTTTCCCTGCCCCACCCCATCCCAACGGCTGGGCATGGGCCCAGCCTGGCGTCCGGTAGGGAGGATGAGGATGTGCTCCCTCATTGCAAAAAAACAGGAAATAAAAAGAGAGAACTTTTCCCAGTTTTCTCCTCTCTTAAATATGGTTTATAGATGTGTGTGTCCAACTTCTCTCATTGGTATCATCAAGCACAAAGGAAGTTGTAATATTTCCACAGAGATGGTCACTTCCACAGTTGATCTTTTTTCCTTACCAAAAATTCATCTAAGGCCAGCTCAGGACAGAGTTTGGAGCACTGGGGCACTGCATGCAGCTCTGGAGCCACCAGCATATGAACATGGTCCTGTTGGAGCAGATCCAGAGGAGACCATGGAAAGGCTCATAGGACTGGAGCACCTCTGCCATGGAGACAGGCTGAGGGAGCTGAAGCTGTCCAGCCTGGAGAAGACTCTGAGGAGACCTTCTAACACCTTCTAGTACCTAAAGAGAACCTTCAAGAGAACTGGAGAGAGACTTTGGACAAGAGCGTGGTGTGATACGACAACGTAAAATGTCTTCAAACTGACTTCAAATGGCTTCAAAGAGGACAGGTTTTCATTAGGTATTAGTAAGAATTTCTTTACTGTGAGGTCCATGGGACACTGGAATAGTTTGGCCAGGTAAGTCATGGATGCCCTGTGGATGTGGCAGCAGAAAGGAATTCCAATTTATAGGGACCTTGCATTGCACTTTCTGATCTACTTGTTTATATTTTACACAGTTTAGGTGGTTCTAAACTGTGACTGAGCAGGCAAAGTTGTGTCTTACTTATGTTCATGTAAGGTAGGTCTCAATAAGTTACATTAAAATAAATTCTGCAATATCAGAAATAAAAAATACCTTAATTCACAGTTTTCCCTCAAAACACTATCTCTTGAAATACTTCTTTCTCTCTCTGAAGAATAAGAGAAATAAAGGTATCTCATATCCACCTACAGTTATTTGTAGCATGGGCTGGTTTCTGCAGAGCAACAATTCTGTGGCTATTTAACAGCACATTTCTTCCTTGAGCACAGGTGGTGTTAGCACACCTAACTAACAAAATGTAAAGGATGAATGGGTATTATTTGTAAGATGTTATAATATGAAGATCACATGCTCAGAAATAAATATTATTATGAGTCATGATATTCCTTACAACATTGAGTAATACTCTCTTTCTTATACAATTAAATGACAAAATTATGCAGATGATGAAGTACTAAAAGGAAAAAAACCCAAACAAACAAGAAGCAATTTAAAAAAAACCCAAAACAAAACCAAAAAACACAAAACGTAATTATTGTAATAATCATTGGATCTTGTAATATTTTCTGTATTGGTGGACAATCAGAAAATTACAGAAGTTATAAATACTGCAGAATCTAGATGGTTATCCTTTCCTTCTCCCTCTCCTTTTCCCTCTCCCTTTCCCTCTCCCTTTCCCTCTCCCTCTCCCTTTCCCTTTCCCTTTCCCTTTCCCTTTCCCTTTCCCTTCCACAGTCTTATGTGTGTCAAAGAAAGTGTATCTCACATTTCTCACCCCTTGCTTGCATACACACACAAAACTTACACACACACATAAATAAATAGAATTGGTTATATAAAAGTGTTCAAGGAAAAGGTTGTGCTTGCCTGAAGCAGAGGCCAGATGCTTTGACTTCCAGCTTTCTTCCATCAAAGCTGTGCAGTTTCGAAATTAAAATCTGCAGCAATAATGAAACATATTAAAATGCATGCAAAGTCTTGAGGGCTTATAATATGCTAAAAACTGGCAATGCATGTTTACATCCATATATCAACTTGGATGTGCTGAAAAGATTTAAAGTGTAAAATATGCAAATATGTGTCATATTGTCACACTTGGTCTCCCTAATGGAACTCCTTTTCATCTCAACTCTCCTTAATTTCATGAATATTGCATGCCCCTCACACCTTTTACTCCTGCTGTTGCTAGGCTGAGAAGATTATGAAAATATGTTAATAGTAACTTTCATCAAATAAAAGTTACAATATTGAAAATTATAAAAAAGTACCTTAAAATACAAATGGTTGAGATTTTTACCTAATTTTTCCCCACTGGAAGTTCAGATAACTACCAGCCAATTAAATTAATAAGGAAATAGTGGGGAAATTTAAAAAAACTATATACATAAGTTAATGAATTCAGCAAATATTTGTGTGCATGTGTGTGTGCATAGGCATATAAACATGACAAACATCTTGACAAGGCTTTCTAGACAAAGAACATGGCAAGGATTTTGGCATTGCCATATTGTTGTTTAAGCACCACTCTTTCTTTTTTTTAATTTTAATTTACAAGGACTGCTAAGCAAGTTTAATAGTTTTCCCCCAAAATTCATTAAATAATGTTATTCTTCTAAAGTTTTAAGAAAACAGCATTTTAGTAAATAGAGCACTTTGGAGATGTGGGGCCAAACATTTGAGCTAAAATTATTTTTTTAAAATAATAGCTCACCAATGTATTTTTAAGTTGCATGGATCATGTCTGGTCAATTGTTAATTATTACTTTTTTATTGGAGGAGAGGTTCGGAGAGGTTCGGAGAGGTTCGGNAAACAGACAAAATTGGGGTAAAAAAAAGAGAGGAGGGGAGAGGAGAGGAGAGGAGAGGAGAGGAGAGGAGGTCAAAAAACTCCCATTTGACATAGACATTTTACAGGCAATGATTAAGCATCATTTTAACAAAGTCACAGGATGGCTTAAAAGATTATTGGCTTTCTGGGCTGCGAGTGAGCAATGTCAGTTCATGTCAAGCTTCTTGTCAACCAACACCTCCAAGTCTCTTCCACTCAGAGCTGCTCTCAATACATTATTCAAAGAAGAAATTGCAGCTCCTCCTCAGTTCATGTGTCAAGACATTAGGCTGGTAAGAATTTTAACAGAAAAACAGGTAGAAGTTGGATTGTTTCAAACACCTTTCAGAAACCTCTCCACACTTCATCACAGCGCTACTATGGTTGCTGTCGACAGATGGCATGGTGAAACCTCTCTGTAATAATCATGTAACTTTCTACAACTGTTCCTTTTATTATCTGTCCTAAGCTCATCTATTTTTAACTACTGAGATTTATTATAAATTGAATAGCACAGCTTATAAGGTCGGGTAACCCTTGATTACAGCTACTGTAAATCAACCTAGATTCATTTTAATGAGACACACAATTTTTTTTTTCGGTTTTTTTTCTTTCATTTCAAAGAGTTTTCTTAAGAATAAACTTTTCATTGATTGTGCACATTGACTGTGCATGATCATTTTTTCATTTTCTTTTTCCCACAAATTCAATCCATGAACTTTCACATCTTATTTCCAGAAATCTGAGGTTTTTAATTTTCCTTTTTCATTCCTTTTTTTTTGGCTGAATCATTGGAAATCTAAATAGAGCTGTTGGTGTTTGAAATGGAAGTATGCTTTAAACAATAGAATATAAACTACTGAGATCTCTGTAAATCTCCTATAGTTGTGAGATACACAGGTTGGGTTACATAAATAAAGGCATATGGATCAGATGATGAAATCACTACCGGCATTTCTGCTACAGTTTAAAGGGTTTTTACTCTGCATTAGTTAATAATAATTGATTAATTAATACCATGGGTTGGGTATCTCAGACTCACTGAACTGGAAGTTCACAAAGAACAGGTTCCCAGAAAGGGCATTGCCATCTCCCTGTAACCCATTCTGGGGGTCTGGCAACAGATCAGAGGTTCAGACTGACATTATGTCTGCTCTTAAATTCCCTGGAAAAGCCCATTACTTGTTTTCCAGCAGGGATCTAGCTGAAACAATTACTACTGAAATTTCAAAATAGACACAGACTTAGTACCAGGGTTTTCCATTCAGACAGAGCTTTAATTAGTTATCAATAGGACTAGGTCTACTTGCTTAGGCTGTCTTTGGTCCTGTGTATGGCACAGTTTTGGCTTAAAAACAGGCCTGTGTCTACTGAAGAGGTGAAAACTGGCCTTTCTTCTTCACTGATAAACCATTTTGCATCCATTCTTCTGAGAGTTCTCAATGCTGGATTGCATCTCCCTGGGCTGCTGCTGTCTATTTCTGATATTCTAGCTGAATGAAAACTATTGACAGGATAAGGAAAAGGTGCCTGATTTTCTTTCCATTAATGCTGTCTTCTTTTTATCTGTATGCAGAAAACTCAACATTTGAAAATATGTGTGCATATATATGTATTCCTTTAAGAGACTTTATTTCTTAGCAAGGCTTCTGAAGAGTCTATTTCTTTTAATTTTTCATAAAGTGTAGCTTATGAAAAATTTAAATGAAATCATTTAGTAGTGATTGCTCCATAAACACAACATGAACTCCTTTAAAATTCCAATTATATAGGAGCTCACCTTTTTAAGTGGTTTTGAATGAAAATAGCGAAGTGCAACTCCACTCCTGTCAGATGGATAGGGTGTAAAACCAAGGCTTTGACAAATTTTGACCATTAGAAATCTATGGTTTCCCACACACCTCATGTAAATACAGTGTGTATAGCCAGTGTGTATGATCTGGCTAAGTTCCAAATGGAATAATTACATTCTATCTACTTAAAATGCTCCCTTCACTTTCACTTGCAGGCAACATTCTTCTTCCTTTCCTTCCCTCTGACGACGAAACATTTCACCATGGGGTTAGTGGAATTTTGCTGGTTGTTAACATAAGACCAGCCCTGCACTTACATGCTTATAGGAGACAATGGGAGAGAAGCTGACAACTGCACAGACTGCTGACCAACAGATACTAAATTATGGTATCATGGTCAGTGTGAAATGTATGTAGGGAGCACAGCAAAATGTTTCCACCTGAGTCAATAAAGTTCTGTTAATTTACACCCTTTAGAAGATTAAATTGAATAGAATAAAAAATACAGGCCTGATCCTGACCTTCATGAAACATAAGATGGGATTAAATCCTTCAAGGTAGACCTGCTTAACACATGGCAAATATGACCAAAAGCAAAATATTTTACTTCACTGCCTTCAGGAAGAAAACTCTTGTATTTAACCTCAGGCATGTGCTCTGTTTTTTGTGAAAAGGGTAACTTGCTGGAACAAAGAAGTTAATTTCAATTTTTGTGTGAGAGCCAAACTCATTCTAATAGTATTGAACATCTTAAATAAGAAGTGATGTGCTTTTGAACACAAACTTTCAGCAAAGTTTCAGCATAAATATTTCTGAATTTGAGAAAAAAATCATGCTTTCTATTGGTCTGACAGTGTACTTGGTAGCACACCCTTTATCATGCTTTTTGAGTACATTCGCTGTTCCTGAGAATAATTGCCCTTTTACTAAAACGTATATAAAGAGAAAATGCTTGTCAGAATTTTTGTACTAAACCAAACAAAAAGGAGATAGATAATGTTTTCTCACATTTAGAAAATATACTGGCAAACACAATTTTCTATTATTCAACAAGCCTGTTTTTTAACATATATTTCTATCTGTAGTATAAGTGTGTTACCTCTTGCTCCTCATCAGCTAGGGAGGGTAATTCATTCATTCTCCTTTTACAATGTCCCTTTACATATTTGTGGGCAGATATTTTATATGTCTCCTCAATCTCCTTTTTGCCAGACTGAACATGGCCAGCTCTGTTAACCTTTCCTCAAACTGTCAGCATTATTTTCCAGTCCTTTTTATTATTTTCTTTCTCTTCTCAGAATCCATTCCAATCAGTCTTTTCTTTTTGAAATATAGTGCATAATACTCCATTGTGGCACTGGTTTCCTGGAAAATAAAGAAGGAGAAATAGAGAGAAAGAGGAACATGTCAACATTTGCGAGTTCAAAAGTGAAGTTCATTGAAATTTAACTGCATGGGCTCAACATACCTTTTATGAAAATACTATAGATGTGATAGAAATCAATGTGTTGATAATAAAATTATTAAAAATATACAGATAATTTCAACTATGTAACTTTTTTTTTTCCACTCCCCAGTCTATAGAATGCCTCTAATAATGCATGTTAAGTTTCAATCTTGCAAAGCCTAATATAAATGACCAATTAACCATGCACATCTTCCTGGGCCTTTCATCCACCATGTCTGAAAGGCTATGAATATTCCAGGGTAAAATACAAGCCAATCCTTTAATGGAAATACTGTTTTCCTTGGATTCTCCTGATGGTTTGTTGCCATACTGCTCCATAGGTAGCATTCTCTGAACTTGTCTTCAGAAAGTGTAACTTTATAATGCTTTTACCTTTTATTAATCTTTAAAAATTTCTTTTTTGCTGATTTAATGCCATTCCTTCACATATCCAAGACTGAAATGTATTTTCTTTCCAGATGAGATTCTTGGAAGATATTAGTTGCCTCTAGAGGAAGTTAATGCATTCTGCTTTCCAAGTTGCTAGCCAAAGCCCAGGACCTCAGGGAAGTCACCTGTGAACTTCACACTGCTTGACAGCAAGTGTCAGACACAGTCAAGTTGGGTCCACAATTCCAGGCACAGATTAGATAACTGTCTGGGCAAATGTCAAATGATAACTGTGTGTGTACATAATTATCCAATCTGCACATGTAACCCTCTTAATGCTTGCAAATTAGGCATGCAACTTCATCTACAAGTTACTTGAATGTGTTTTCACACTCATCTAGCTAAAAAGTCAGGCATACAAACTGTAATAATTATGCTATTGCTATGATTCTACTCTAGCTTGTGAGAGTCTAGATTGCACATTTTCATTCAGTGGCAATTCTCACAAACTGTATAAAAGTCTTTTGAGTAGAATCAGGTGCTCGGGTTTTAGTTTCATTCTCTGAATTTTACATGCACTAGGGAAACTGCAAGTGGAATCCTGTTTAAAATGTGATTGAAACCACCTGTTAAACTATTTGTTTCTTTCTGCATTGTCTGGCTTAAGCCAGAAGAAAATTAAAATATATATTTATGCTATGTGCTGAGCTTTAAGTTATTAAGCTCCCCAAATCAATGTATTCATACTTTTTTCTTTACTTTCTGTAATCCTCTCTGCTGGACCTACGAAAATAGACTAAAACATTTCAGCTTCTGTTTACACTTGTAATCCCCTTCTCATTCTCATTCACAGCACTGATAGGCGTACTGATGGAAAGCCCACTGAAATCCACAGAAAATATTTCCTTTGACACCATTCATCACTGGATCAGGACATGAGTCACCATGACTGCCAGGGATTCATTCTGCTCCTTGTCCTGAAAGACATAAAAATAGTTTTGTATCTGCTTATGGGGCAGAGAAGAGACTTCAATGCATTTGAAGTCTAATGCTAATTAACACAGTACTAAAGACAAATTTCCTGGCCTGAAGTCCCACTGATGCACTTCCTCCAAATTCCAGAATATTACTGCCCTTTCCCAGTTCATCTGGACTTTCTCATGAGTGCTCAAAAATGGATGCAAAATGTTCCCTCACACTTCTCCTGGCAGACTCTTTAAGAGTGTAGTTTAAATTTCATCAGCCCTTGCTGATTTGACAATGTTCAGGTTATCCCATATTCTTTAACCCATGCTATCCTAATTTTGTCTCGTGGCCTCTCTCTTCCCTTGTTAACTATCACTGCCTTTTCACTGACTCAAGCATCAAACCCATCAAGCTCAAGCATCAAGCATTTCAGAATTCTCCTTATTTAATATCTGCTTCTTCCCCTTCTGCTAAGTAGCTGACTTAGCATTTTCTTTTGTCCATGCTTCATTTCTTAGACTCTTGGAGAACCTTTTCTTGATCCATTTTACTTCCTTTGCTAATAACACCTCATTTTGTGTCTTTGACTTTCTGGCTTCTGCTCTTACATGTCCTTACTTTTCACCTGTTGGGGACCCTGTGTCAGAGACTGTGAACTAATTTCCACTGTGCTGTTTCACATTTGAATAGATTGTTAAATATTTAAACAGCAAAGTTCTTCTTGTGGTTGTTAAATCAGTATTAAGTGATAGTCAGAGTGAGTATTCAGGGAATAGAAGGGCCTGTGACTCACAATTTCAAGTAAATTGCATTGGGTCCAAAAAGCTTTTAAAAAGGGAGATATTGTACTTAATTCAAGACTTTCATACTTTTTATTTTCCTCTACAGGCAGCTGTTGTGTCAGTTTTTCTGTTAGTTAAGAAGTAAATAAATAATTCTAGTTTATTTTTAATAAAATAATGTGGTTGAAAATAATGCATGAAAAAATATTTATTTATTTTTATTTTTCAAAATTTTAAATTAGATTTTTTTCTGCTTCTATTGAGATCCTGAAACATTCAAAAATTGATAATAAATATAATTTGGAAATATTTTGACTGAAAAATGTTTTGGTTTCAGAGCAAGAGAAAAAATGTTCTTTGCATTTTTAATAGCTGGACTATATTTTAAATCACTGCTGTTGGTTTTTGTTTTGTTTTGTTTTGTTTTTTCTCTCTGCACAAGAGTATCTAAATTAAAAGATGTTTTACTACTAAAACAAACAAAAATCATAAAAACAAACAAACAACCCCCCCCCTAAAAAAAACCCATAAAATTCCCCAGATTCTCAGAATTATACAGGGAAATAAATAATTTCCAGTTCAAAGACACAGTTTATCCCTTTGGCTACATACACTGCAGACTGTAACATCTCTTAGACCCTAGCCAGCAGAGATGGACACTGCAGAGAAAATCTCTGAGTACAAGGCCCTGTTGCTGCGCTTCCAGGAATGTAAAGCTCTTTTTGGGCTGCATGGGCACTTACATAACAGAAACCAAAATGTTTCTTTCCACCACACTGGATCTGAAGATTTTAAAGATGTTTCTGATGCAAGACCAGAAGATGAAACGTGTGGTTTGTCACTGCCTCAAGGAAGGCATCCACTGTCACATATGGATTGGTGTGCGCATTCCAGCAGATTTGTAATGAAGTCTAAATGCCTAAGGCTATAAATACATGACTAACGTTCTAAAAGTGTCTGAGCAGGTTAAGTATACAATTTCTCATGAAAGAAGTTCATCTAAAAATCTGACAAAGCTTCTAATGGATTTTTTATCAATATGATACCAATTATATTTACATTATGATACAGAGTGAAAGGGAGTAATTTGTCTCTTGGGAAGGCTGAGGAGAGACTGTAGCATCCCAAAAAGTATTTACATGAGAATAAAGTGGGTAACAGCCTTTATTCACACACTTGAAAGTCAGAATTCACTTCTTGTTCTCAAATAACTTCCAATTTTGAAGTTAACAATTACTCACATAACAATCCTATATCTTCAGTATCTCATAGTGGTTGTCATGTTCATCTTTGGATAGAAATCTATTGGTCCTGGCCTTTAAACTGTTTTTTCTTCTACATTCAAAGCAGGGCTGAGTTTCATATTTAAGAGAAGAAGGAAACATCTTTCAAGAAATGAATTGGAACATTCCAGATGCTGCAGCTGTGTTTTACACTGTGTTCTCTATTCCTTTAGCTTCCCTCCCTCTAGATCTATTTTTACTTTGTTTTCCTTTGTCTCCCAGACAGTAAAAGAATCGACGAGACTCGGAATTTACCTTCAGCAATGGCTAAAGTTCTGCTGTGCTTGTCAAAACCTGTATGGACACTGATTACTGCCAGAGGGGTTTTAGCTTTGGTTTTTGGTTTCTGCTTTTTGTTTTGGTTTTTTTTTCTGTATAATTTATTGGTGATCTAACACTGTGAAGGTAAAGGTCATGTTCTACTTGCAGAGTTAAAGAAACAGACTTTTAACAAAATATTTACGATATTTGCTTTTCTACATTACAGATAAGCAAGGGTTGGAGGGAAAATAAAGAGATGACCCGAATGTCATTAAGGACAAAGTGGACTTAATGAAAAAGGGGAACGGAAGTTCTGGGAAGTTCCAGGAAGGGAA
>VWYI01037342.1:26457-39145 GCA_013399455.1 Anthoscopus minutus | reverse complement strand
GAACAGGCCCAGCTCCCTCAGCCCTTCCTTGCAAGAGAGATGTTTCAGTTCCATAATCATCAACAAATATGAATCTGTTGCCTGCCACTGGACTTGCTGCAGAAGCTCCATGTCTCTCTTTTACTGAGGAGCCCAGAAGTGCACACAGCACTCCAGATGTGGCATCATTAGGATTGAGCAGATCCCTGCACCGATCAGTCACCTGAGAGTAGCTGTCAGGACTTAGAATGAACTCTGTCTCAGAGTCATTCAGACTCTGAGTAGGCACTGTCTTCCCCCCGACTCCTAAGTATGTGACAAAGTCCACTACCATTTATTAAAAATAATTTTGATCAGGAAATTACCATTCTAAGATCTCCTTTCCCTAGTTTTTTCCAATGCTTTGGAACCAGAAAACCTGAACTAAAAATTCCCTTCATTCTAGGGAAAATTTTGAAAAAAATTAGGCAACAAATACCAAGGCTTTAGATATTGTACTGAAATCCAAATATCAGAGTAAAAATTCTGAAGAACAGCAGTTTCCACGCAGTGCATCCCTAGCTTTTTTTGCCTTTAAAATTCACCTTAATTTTTCAAGCATAATTAAATGGTCTCTCTGAAAAATATATTTTTGCTGAGGTTTACTTTAATTGTCAGTGGTATAGTGCTAAAATATTTAAATACAGGAGTCAGGGTTTTGCACACATGCCTCATAATATACTCTGTCAAATAAAAGAAAGATAATCATGATGATTAGGCATGTCTGGGTAAAACACTTTTCTGATAACTAATCATGTCAGAAATATTTCACCATGACTTAAGTATAACTGTCAACTATAATTTCCATTTTGTTTAATGTATTTGTCTGTGAAACAGTGATGTAACCTTTCAGAAAGATGCTTTCTTTATTTGGCCAACTATTTGAAGAACCCTCATGGATACCAAGAGGTTGCATATCCCAAAGTGCTGTAAATTCATCTTTGCATCCACAGAGTGAAGATCATTGTGGCGGCAAATCAAAATAATGTTGTTCTGATATTTTCTCTCACAAATACAAGAAAGCTGTTCCCTTTGCTTCACTGCAGCTCACCTCTTTGACTGAGTTTCCCTTAAAAAATTATGAAGAACAACACACAAACCCCCAAGTTTTCACAGAGATAGTTAGCATACAGCGTAACAGCCTTCTGCTTATTTGATATGGGTTCTGTCTCTCAGTGCTAACATACAAGCTTATAAACCTTATTCATTCATATATGTTTTGCTTATGCTGTCAAGGAATTTTTTCCTGATGATGCTTTTTTTAACCTCCTGAACTTATCTTTCTAGCCAGCAAAGGTATAACATTTTATTCCAGATGAATTTTCACCACATCTTTAATTTTGCTGAAAGCACCTGTAAGATTAAAGCCAAAGGTACCATTTAAATTGTTTTAAAAAACCACACATGCACACGTCAGGATTTTGCTTCATGGGAGAAGATTTCACTTCCCTTTGACAGGAGGTTTTTCTTACTTATTTTGCTGTTTTCTGTTTAGAAGCTAACACTTAATACTGATAGTTTATGTACTGTAATTCTGGATAATGTCTGTTTTCTTGGTGAGATGGGTCATATTTGGCAGGCCTGTGCATGGGTTGCTGTTTACTATAGTATATAGTTGCTTACCTATCTATGCCTGTCAAACAATTAATGAACATTTAATAGTGTTTTAACAGACTATTACAGGTATGAAATATTCTGTAAAACAATGTATTTCCATTCTGTATTGTGGGAATAATTCCAGCTACATACTGTTTAAATATCCCCATCAGCATCATGCAAAGTAAATATATACCACACTTGAAACTGGTGTCAGGATTATTTGTGTTATACTGCTTAACTTCTCAAACCTCGAGATTCTGCCCTTATTACTAAGGTTCCTACAATGAGATTGATGCTCTGGAGCCTTTTAACAACTGGGCACCTGCAGTCGTGTTCCTGATGCCAGGGCAATTCAAAGCACAGGCAGAATTCATAACTAAGTATCAACTTCTTCAATTCTCTGTGTGGGATGGCTTCAGACCACGATGAAGATTTTCTTTGCCTTCTCCTGGCCCCTTTTTTACCATGGATTTTAGCCCCCTTCTTGTCCTCAGCTCCTGCTTCTCTTGTGCGTATCATTAATGTAGTAGTATATTAAAAAATTGAAATATAATTGAAATATTAAGTATATATAATATACTTAATGTACGTGGAGTAACTGGCACTTCAGACTATTTCCTGTGCCAAGACAATGATACTTTTCAGGAATTCAGCCTACTTTTTCAGACGATGCTGAAATATTCCTGGTTGTGTTCTCATTCTCTGAGCTGTGTCTTCCCAATTTTCATAGATACCTTATTTTCTTTCTGGCAAATGACGTTTATATTATTATATGCAGACCATTATATAGCCTTATAAATGAAAATTTGCAAATTGTAACAATTAAAGGCATTTACATTTAACACCATTGAAAACTGGGCTCCCAAAGCTCACACACCAGTTCACTTATAGACTCAGCATCTAAGTAGAATAAATCATACAAATTGCCCCACTTTTATTCTTCAGAAAACAATTTAATGCAAAATGTACTTCAGAAAGAATATGAGGTGCCTCTGGTTTTCTCTCTAAATGTTTTATTTTCTTATTTTCAAAGATTATAAGTATGCTTTTTATTTCAAAGTAAAACTTATGAATGTAAATTTGACTATGTGCTGCATATCAAATAGCAATCTAACACTTGCTAATTTCTCAAATGTTGGGAGATTTATACAGTTTTCCAGTGCTCTTAAGCTGCAAGTATTTGCATTACAAATAATGGACTGAAAGCACACTAAGCAAGAGTTTCTCAGAACAGAAGCCCTGCAAAATGCAGTTGTACAAAGGGAATTAATTGGCTTTTGTCACTACTGTGTTCTACAACATGAAGACACATTGCTAGAGTGGACTGTAAGGAGCAAGCAAGCGTTTTTCACAGGCAAAGTGTTATGCTCTTCTGACCATAGATGATGCTTTCCTTATGGTAAAATTTAATTCAGATTTTCAGGAGGTGGCAGTTTTGCTTTAATTTAAGATTTGAAATCACTTCCTAGAAAACAAGCATGGTATGTTAATTACATAGATGAGTGAAAAGACAGTTGCTGCCTCTGTAATTGAACGAATATAGTATTTGTCAATTTTCATGCTTTCAACAGTTTTCTTTTTAGATCTGCAAAAGGGAGGATCATATTTTTCAAAATGTGGCCTTGAGTTATGCACATTTTGATTCAGAAATATATTAACTTGAATTGTTCCCTGTGGTGTCATCTCTTTGTACAACACTCTGAAAGCAACAAGTAAGTAGTTGATTTCTATAGATTTTATTATTTAAATTTACAAGAAATAATGCAACAAAAAAGCTTCAAACAAACAAAAGTGCAAATATTTATGAGGAAGAATGTTATTCACATACAATTACATGCCAGTTCCTTTTGAAAAGATATCTTTTATTATGAGGTAGTGTTACTTTTCAGCATCAATCATTTCTGAGCTCATTTAATAGGTAATATATGTTCCACTCAAAAAAATATAGAAAAGTGTCCAGTTAAAGTAGAATATTAACAGATTTTTTCCTTAGGTTTCTTCACTAGAAGAGAAAAAGCATAATATCCATATTTAATGAATGATTGACTTAAATGTTTACAAGATAGAAATTTCATGCTGAGCATTCACTTATTTATACAACCCCCTGGATTTTTTAATCAATACATGGCATGGCCATTTGGAATCCAAGGAGATTTCTTGATTTAGATTTGCAGTCCAGCTTTTTATATCTACTGCTTGTGATAATTCTGGTTTATTCAGGCACATTTAGATAGCACTTGGCAAAGTGAAAAATGTGTGCAGCACATAAGGTGTCTCTCAGATGGAGCAAGTACAACTGTTTTCTGGACCTCCTGTGGTAAATTTTCAGACTTGCTACAGAGCTGTCTTAAGCTGGTGGTGAATTGATCAGGCTGATTGAGAAAACCATGAGCTGGACCCCTAATTTATCTTGCATCTGGTTCAAGGCTGGACAATGGAATGATGTCTAGAAGGAAGTGGAGTCTTGCAGCCCATTGTTGGTTCTGTGAGGCACAGAGGAGCACACAACAGCTCTGTACCTGCCATTGGCCTTGCTCTTCCTTCATCCTGAAATACAAGGACTTGTTCCAAATCTGATCCTTTAAGAAGACAGGGATGCACAGAGTCTGGTGAGGTAGCCTTTACTGCTGTCTCAGTGGGCGGAGAAGGAACAAAGTGTTTATTTTAATTTTTATATCAACTATAAATTCAGACTGAAAGTAACCAAGACTGTCATTAAGGCCTATTTGCATATTAAATTTAACACCATTTACAATGCAAACAAAGAATAAAATGATACATGTAAAGCATGTTTGACCAAGGCCACTAAACCCCACCTATAACATGTGGTTGTTCCATCCAGTTGGGAAAGGCCAAAAAAAATCTATAGTAGAAAAAGCAGGGAGTTTGCAGGGCAAAAAGTGAGATGAGGAAACATGTCTGTTTTCTCAGGGTCAGTAGGTGGACTGTGTCTGTCCTCCTCCACTGTACATGGATCCTTTAGGTGAACTTTGCATATTCAATGGCATTGGAGTAGACCTGGGAATATTCATTTATGCATATATAGCATTAATAGATGTCTGTTACTATACCTCCCACTGCAATACATATTAGCACTCTCTAGTTAGCTCATTTATCACTAGCAATCCTGAATCTGCTTTTCTGTTTCTTCAATAAATCATCCTTTTTATGAATCTAGTGTGCAAGTTCTGACTGAGCATAGCCAGACCAGTGCTAGTTTGGTAAGATGCATGTCCAGGTTTTGGCTGGGATAGTGTTAACTTTCTTCACAGTAGCTGGTTATAGGGGCTGTGTTTTGGGTTTGTGCTGGAAACCCTATTGGTAGTATACAGATATTTCTGGTTTTGCTGAGCAGGGCTTGCACAGATCCAAGGGCCTTTCTGCTTCTTGTACTGTCTACCAGCAAAAAGTTGGGGTGCACAAGATGATGGGACAGGACACAACTGGGACAGCTGACCCCCTCTGACCAAAGGAATACTCCATGCCATATGGCATCATGCTCAGGATATAAAGACAGGCAAAGAAGAAAGAAAAGGGAGATGTTCAAAATGCTGGTGTTTGTCCTCCCCAGTAATCACTATGCATTGGAAAATGGAGAATGAATTGCTTGTTTTGTTTCACTTGCATGCCCAGCTTTTGCTTTACCTATTAAATTGCCTTTATCTCAACCCTTGTGTTTTCCTGCTTTTTCCTCTCTCCCATTCCACTGGGGGGGAGTGAGTGTTTGTTTTACTGTTGGGGTTGACCCCCAAGACACCGCACTATTTCTACTTATGCAGGTTCTTTCTGAACTCAAACAGGCTGACAAAGTCAACTTGACCATAATTAGAAATTAAGCCAAGCCACACACAGCCCTTCTCATGTCTGAGTACAGCTGGAATGCTTGGGGGTTTATTTTCTTCTGCAATTCAATAACCTAAATGAAACAGCTCCCCTGGGTGCACTGTAGAGGATCTGTTTCAACAGAGGGACTACTGGGCTACATGAACTGCTATAGACCACTCTGCACAGAGGTACTGCTGATGTTTCCCATCACCTAAAAGTCTTTTCATCAGGGTTTATGGCATCAGTTATTCAGAGATTTTGATATGAAATGTGAAATGCAAAATATTAGGAAAACTGCTTATGCCTAGTCTAAGGACTATTTTATCAGCCCAACTTGTCAAAAAAATCCAGTCTTTGTTTAAAGAAAAAAAGAGAAAAAAGGTGCAATTCACTATTTGGATAGGATGGGATCTAAAAGGATCCTTTGTTGTAAATGAAGGAATCTGGTTGACAAATATGGGTAGTGTAACCAGGAATTAAATAAGTTTAAGATTCAGAAAACAGATTAAATCATCTCAGACAGTCCACAGCCTGAAAATACCCTTGATAATTTGTAATGAAGGGTTTGTTAAACATCTGGTGTTTGTTTTTAATATTAGTGTTCATGATGTTATATTGTGGTATCTCAGTGCAGTTCCTGACAAAATGTAGGTGGTGAAAATGGATAATAACATTGCAAATTAATAACAATTTAGTTGGAAGGTAGAGAAATACATTGGCTGAGAAAAAAAACCAGCTAACATTAACTTTTAAAATAAAAAATGTTCAGCTCGGGTTTGAATCATGTTTGAACCTGTTCTTATATTTTTAAAAAACAACTGTTTTCTATTCACCAGTTTTACACAAAAGGGAAAAGATTTTCTGTGATGAAATAGAGAAAATCTTCCATATTATTAATTGAATT
Organism: Anthoscopus minutus; assembly: GCA_013399455.1. Taxonomy (NCBI): domain Eukaryota; kingdom Metazoa; phylum Chordata; class Aves; order Passeriformes; family Paridae; genus Anthoscopus; species Anthoscopus minutus. The sequence continues at coordinate 32,799 of VWYI01037342.1, read as the reverse complement.
TATAGTACATTAAAGGGAAAATGTTCTAATGAAAATCATTTATTTGCTTTGAAGCTAGTGTTCAAGCTGATATTGGAAAGAGATGGCAATAAACAGGGAAAACTTATCACTTTATCACTTTATTCATGAAAGAACTAATTTATCTTAGTAATTAGTAGTTTCAGGGGGTGTCTGTAACTCATATATCTTAAAATGTTTTTATTTAAATATAAATCAGTTGGAGGGAGATAAGAGTATTTTTCTCCACACAATTATATCCCTTATTCATAGTCAATATACAAAGCAAACATAGGAATTTGGTTTTTTCTTTCTTTCTGAGCAGACTTCAAAATTTTCGCATCATTTTTGACATAAAAATGGCCAATTTCAGCCACAAAGAACTGCTATGAGGTGATCCCAGCCAGCAGCTGGGCGCCCACACAGCTGTTCACTCCTCCAACCCCAGCAGTAGGTAGAAGACAGAAGGAAGAGCGAACTCAGCGAAACTCCTGGGTCAAAATACAATCGATTGATTAAGAGCTTTACCAACATGAATGTGGTGCTAGTCCCTAGCTGAGTATGAAACTATGGTGTTCTGAAGTTCTGTGGCAGCTGTACTATCATTCCTGAATTTTTAAAACTTAAAAACTATTGTAAGTATAAAAACAGCTCTTGATTTTAGATGTAGATTAATGACAAGCCCTTTATTTTGATATTGTTTTCCATAAGGGGGCAAGAGAGAGTTTCTATTAGGCTTGTAAGACAGCATATCCAGTGGGGGCTGGATATGAAGTGCTGTATATTGCTTGTATGCTAAGAGATCAGCTATACATTTTTCAAATGAAAAATGTGAGGTTAATTGGCACTTCTGACATTAATTCCTTTTCTTTATCATGTAGCTCATAGAACAGAGCAGCATGAATGTGCTTGAAGCAAAGTTCAACATAAAGAACAAACTTATGGAATAAAGTCTAAAACCATAAATGAAAACACTTCTCTCCTCATGCCCCTTAAACTCTAATTCTATTAATGCTTGTCTTTTCTTCCTACTTTTAAGATCACAGGCTGAAAAGAATATCACCCCACTCAAAACAGTTTGCTGACCCTCTTACTTGAGTGTTGATAAAGGTCATCCTTTTCATCACAAATACTATGAGTGGAGAATTATTTTAAGTGGCAAGGAGGGCCTGGAATTCAAGACTTGCCCCCAGATACAGCAATTCCAACTTGCTTTTCAACACAGTCAGAGGCAACTTTGGGCTGAGACTCTTCCTAGCACTGGATTTGAAGTACAGCACTTCTCTAGTCCCTTGTCTAGTCCTGTTTTCACTGAGGACAATGATACCCCAGACTGTGACTTCTGCTTCCAGAGCTGTTTTTTGTATCAGATACACGAATAAAATGTGTGCTTGAGCCTGGCATCAGGATTGTGTGGTTTATAGCAGTTTGGTAAGCAGATGACTCATGTCAGCATTTGTTTTATTTCAAAATCTCTGTTGTTTTAGTTTAATTGTAGATCTGTTGAGTTTTGATTTTAAGTTTTTCATCCAAGATTCAGTTTCACTATAGGTCAGTTTAAAATCAACAATAAAACTCCATCTGCTGACAGGAGATGCAGGAATTTCTTTTGAAGAAGCTATGTTCTGGCCAGGCTGCACAACAACCATCTTAGTCCTGTTTGGATTTAAACCATAGCTCTCATGCTGGAGTTCCTCATCAAGTGGTTTTCAAACACAGAATGGACTCTGTCCTCAGGAACTTATTTGGAGCATGCAAATGTACAGCAAAAACCCAGGCACGTGTTTCACCTTTGCCTGTGAAAACAAAGTTCTCCCTCTGCTCATTATCCAAACAAGAAGCTCTCATCTTGGGCTGTTATATGTTACATGTGTTAAGCATGGAAATGCATTCTTACCAGCCATTATTGGTATGAGAACAGTTACTGGTACATGGAGAACAGCTTTACTTTTGCATCTTGATAGAAAGCAAATGAGATTGACTAACACTACAGTACTGCATGCATAATTCTTATTTTCTTTTTTATTTGTGTGCATTATTTCGATTTTGTGGAGTGCTTTTTGCAAAAGGATTGTGGTATTAAATGTTACCCAACGTAAATACAGATTTGAGAAAATGCTTTAACATCGGAATATAGTTTATCTGAAAAGTTCCTACATTGTTTAACAGAGGTGTTTTTTTTGTGGGGTGGTTTTTTGTTTTTTATTTTTTGTTTTGTTTTTTGTGGGTTTTTTGTTTTTTGGTTTTTTTAATGACTGTAGAAGCCTCCCACTCCTTATAAAATTCTTGTTCCATCAATTATGGGGTCTTTTAGACAACTGATTTTCCCCATATCAAAACAAAGGAAATACTTCTGAGAACATGAGACAGTTTCTAAAAATCAGTATCTGTGCATAATAGTTGCCATGCAAGCTAGTACAATTGTACTCTGACAAAATCAACAAGCAATTAACTAATTAGTGTTTGTTTCTCAGTGTGTATGAAGTACGTGGATAGGAAGAAAATTGGCTACAAGACATTCAAAACAGCATGTGCTATGTAATAGAAAACAAGCCTTGAAAGGTCTACTGGTCCAGAGAAAGAAATATGCTGTATTTCATCCCTTGATTGTAACTCTTTCAGGGTTGTTTCTACACAGCCCTTTTTTAGAGAAAAGTTGACTTTCTTAATCCTTCTGTTATTAGCTCTTTGCGCCTTTTGTCATAACGCTATTGGCATATCAGTTGTTTTTTCCATACATTTTCAGGGTTTCATTTTTAATTCTCCAAGAGGAAGCTTTGCTTTTTGTATATGCTTCAGGCAATAATAAAATTAAATATACTTAAATTCATTAAATACATTAATTGAACATTATATTAAATATAATTAAATTAGATTTCTCAATCAAATAAGATACTTAGATCTTTTTGCTAAGAATGATATGCATTACCTACATGGAGATAACTTACTGTCAGAGAACAACTATATTTCTGTTCATCAGTAATATATTTGCAAGGAAGAAGAATCAAAATTCTCCCTACACACATAGGTGATGGTTTGGTATGTCTTCTAAATTAAAGTTCTGTTTGGCATAGGCTTAGTTTTGCATGCCCAAGAGTAATTATATGTAAACACACTACCACAGTGAAATTATGAACACAGAAATGCAGTGAATATTAACAAGTAAACACTCCATGCAGTTTTAAAAAATTTTAACCTTGTAATGAGCAACATAGAACTATGATGGATGAACTGGATCCAATATGCTGTCATATTAAACCAAAAAAACCCACAACCCAAAAAACCAAAAAATTAAATACTTATGGAAAAGTTTGGATGTAGTGATACCTCTTTTAATTGATACACATGAATTCTAGTTCCCTTTGAATCAACTGGAAAAAAGAAAAATTTCTGGTTCTAAGAAGCATAAATTATGTATCTGCATCTTTTGACTTGACTCTGCTGTTTCTTTATAAAATGTATCTTTTAATGACTTTCTGAATTATCATTAGTGCATTAAGAAAAATGGTAAAACTTTAACTTTGGATCCCATTAAAAACCATATCTTTCTGTCTGAGCCCTGTTTCCTAGAAAATGTAAGAGTTAGTGCTCTTTCCCACAATTCTGCAGGATAGGTAATAGCTCTGATCTTATGTCACCTTTTTTGTAACCTGCTCTGCACAATACCTGCCACATCATTAATCTCAGCAACTTAATCTCAACAATTCTGGAGCAGGTTCCTTTCTAAGGAGCCTTCCTGTGGTGAGTAAATAAGTTAAAAGATTTCAGAGTATTCTAACATGTTATTGACATGGGGAGGGGAGGAAAGGAAAGTTTGAAGAAAGTATTTCCTCAAAAGCAATAACATACATCCTTTAGTAATTTCTAATGATTGGAATGAAGAGTAAAATGGACTTATGTATAGTGAAGACATTTTTTGTGTTCTCTGCATGAATTATTAACGAAAATTATATTTCTGAGAATACCTACAACGTTGCCACAATCACAATAAAAATGCCTTATCAAAGAAGCTACAAAATTGGACAGTGAAATATTTATTTGAGGGTAGTTGCTGTAGCTTTCAAAGACTTGAATGTAAACAAATCCAAGTATTTGAAAAATTCAATGTCCTCCCAGTTGTCTTCAATAAAATTCAGATGTGGCAGACCAAGAAATTGAAGAATGAAGATGCTGCTCAGATAATCTTTATTCCATTCTGTTTGAGCATTGCTTTCTGTGTCCAGAACTATCACAGTCTCCCAATCTTTGATCTACAGAGACAAAAAACATCTTTAAAAAAGCAATACACAATGGCCATTCCCCAAATGGGTCCGTTCATCTTTTTCTACCAAAAGCTTTTCCTTATCCCTCAATCCCTAAGGACTTTCACCACTGCTGGAACACCATGTACCATTGAATAACCTTTCTCTCAGCTACTGAGGTTATCTGTTTCCATGTAGGAATGGAAATGGTGTGATGATTGATGTGTTCAACTTAAGAAGTTGGTTTTGGTTGGTTTGTTTATTTTTAATGAGTTGTATAAGTCAGCAAAGCTGGAGACTACTGGGAATAATTTTTCTGAGGGTTTTGACTTCCTCTTTGATTGAACTGTCATTGTATATTGAAATAATACATATTTGTAGTGGTTAATGGGAGGACTGTGAAAAAGAACGCTCACATGGCTTCTTTTCTAAAACCTGGATTCTTATGTGATATTTGCATCAACCAGAAGATGCTGTGTGTCTGCATAAAATTAGACCTGAAACCAGAAAGAGATTTTTTTTTTGTCAGCCATGTACCTAAATCTTAATAAGGCACTATATCTCTTGGGGACTTACTGAACAAAGGTTTCTCCTGGGTACATGCTCCAAGCTTTAGCTTTGTTTTTAGGACTTTGAGGAGAAGGAAGAATGCAAAAGATTGGGAATCTGTGTTAACTATTTTACATGACAACAGTTACTAACTTATTCCTAAAATCTCTAAGGTAATGATAATGGCAATTATGGAGTCATTAAGAGAAGTGACAAGGACAGCAAAATTGTTGTGAAAGCTAACCTGTTCTTAACTAGGTAATGTAGGTTAGTACAGGCTTATCCCTACAAGGAAAGCTTGAAATATGAATGTTGGTTTGTGGGTATACGAAACCACAGATGCGGTATTTAGACTTGGTGAAATAACTCTTCCTCAGTTCATTCTGTGTAAAATAAAGATGCATTTCATCAGTCTTCATATCCAGCACAACTCATTTAGGGCTTTTATTTTGATTTATAGGGTGATACTATAGCATTTGTTCTTTAGCATGAGCATATGTAGGTTCCTAGAGTTACTTGTGTGAGTGATATTACAGCAATCAGAGCAATGAATGTGTGGCAGGTTCACTCTTCAGATAAATTGTTATTATAGATTTTTTTATAGGTTTCATTGTGGTGTGAAAATTACTGTCTTCCACTGTCTAAACAGTGGATGAGTCTTGTCAAGTGTGAGAGGAATACTGATATTTACACATTAATGCTCACCACAGGCAGACCTAAATGAAAATACACATCTGACACATGAAAATACACACATTTAAATGAGTTATTGACTGACCTTTCCTTTCTTTTTTGTATCTTGCAAACTTTGGCAGGGAGTTCTTTTTCATGTAGTATTGTGTTGTCAGGCTTGGTTACATTTTCACCAGCAGGTAAAGATGGATGCCATACTTTTAAAATTAAGAATTAAACCTCAATTGTCTTCAATCAATTTGGAATAACTGATGAATTGATTTTCCAAAACCCACATACATAGAATATCCTGAATTGGAAGGGAGCCCAAAGATCATTGAGTCCACCCCCTGGCCCAGGACATACAATATCTTAATAATGATATCTAAAATAGTAATAGAAACATGAAACAAAAAGTGATTCCTTCTATATGTCTCAGTTCTGGAGTTGTGAGCAAGTCAGAGCTATGAATTCAGGGTAATTAGGCTATTAGGCTTCAATAAATTATAATAGATTATTAGGCTTCAATTATTACCTTTCTTAAAATTAAATGAGAACAAGGCATAAAGGAAAATACTACTTAAGTTATCTCATCGGCAACATGTATACAAGAAAGACTGAAGGGGTTTCTGTTGCCAAAAAGGTCCTTTTAATTAAGGAAAGCAAATCTAATGAGAATCTAGCGATTTCAAATATTGAATCAATGAAACACAGTAAAAGAGACAGATTGGCTCCTGTAGATCTAAGAGTATTCAAGTCAAGAGAAAGGAAACATCACAAACTGTGAATGCAGTAGCTGCATTCAACAGTTTAAATAAGAATAGCCCACTGCCAGAGTAGATTACTATCTATTTTATGGGATATTTATTGTCCTGGGGTGACT
>VWYI01037342.1:0-26279 GCA_013399455.1 Anthoscopus minutus | reverse complement strand
TTCCATTTTTATGCTTGTGGATATTTTGCTTGTTAAATAAACAGCTTTTTCCACTTTCCTTCAAGGAAATTTTTTTTCCTGAACTAGTTGGGGGAGGGGCAGCTTGAATCTGTTCTTTTTTCCTGGAGAGACCCCATTTGGAGGTTTCCTCTCAAATTTGTCCTAAACCAGGACATTTATGCATCTCCAGCTCAAGTACAAATGTGAAAACTAGAAACCAACCAAGTGAACTACACAGAGGTGTGTAGCCCATCTGTTCACAGGACAGTAATCCCAAATTAAACAAAGTTCAGTGGCCAGACTTTTACAGTGGAATTGGTCTTCCACATCTGAATGAACAGGAAACTGGAGTATCCAAGTAGAGACTTAATCCTGATAATGTAAGTGCCTGAGAGAGCAAGGTAGATGAAATTTGCAGATGAAATTTGGGCATGCAAGCATCTAGCAGCTCCAGCATAATGATAGCCTATAATGAGTTATGAAGGTCCTGTAGAGCATTACTTTATAGTTTCAACAAAAGAACTGCTGTTGATGAATTCTTGAACAAGATGTGGTTGTAAAATGCACTTTTTATAGAGACTGAAAATTCTTGCTCTGATTTAATATGAAGAATGAAACTGATAGAGCTGCTGTGGTAGTCTTCACCTAAGCATTAGAGAATATACAAGCTGCCACATCTTTTATAGTTAGGGTGTGGGGCAGTGCCTCCTTAGAGGAGACATCCTCCTTCTCCATGCATGGATGGCAACATGGTGGCTAAGGGCTGTCTGGAATGATGATTTAGATGTCTTGCTGGTATGCATATATGACTGTAAATCATTCTCTCTTACTCCATGAACAGCAGAGTCCAGGGTCTCCTGAGCTCTTCTGCATAGCAGTGTATTGCAGAACAGGAACACCCATTGAACAGGAATTACTCTCAAGGTGCTCCTTGAGGCTGAGGGATTCCTTGCTGCAACAGAGTCTTGGTAAGTGATTAATAGCATGCTAAACTTCTTCAAATCTTAGCTAAGTGAAAAAAAGGATTAATTGTGCATATATAATCCTTTAGTCATAAACCGCTGACCAGGTCTGGGAGGAGAAGTGGATCCATCTGCACCTAGACTCTTTCCTAAGGAGTTTGCAACTCATTGGGGTCCTTTCTGAACCTTATGACTCAACAAAAGGGTCTCAGTTTTGTCCCACTCTGTCATCTATGCAATAAATAATCAAGCTTGCTGTTGAATCTTGTTAAACCACTGCCACATTTACCACTGAACTTGGTAAACTCTTTGTTTTACATCAATGCATTCAGAAATGTTGATAATTAAAACTCTCTGCTTATACAAAAAATATGTCTGAATAGATACACTTGAATCCATTGCATGAATTGAAGCCAATTTTCTGAATCACAGTTCAACTTTTCCCCTTAAACTGCTAAATGTGATGTAGAGGACAAACAACCCCATGGGCAGAAATCAGTACAGCATACTTGATATCTACCTTACCAAGAAACCAAGACATGAAAACACTTACTAGTAGCTTTGGTAATGCCTAACTTACTCTTTCTAGTAAGTGCTAGAGGAGTCAGGAGCCAAACATTCATCCTGCATTGTCATTGTAACTAATTTTTTTTCCAGTTTGTGGACTCTATTCATTTTTATTTGCTGTTTTTTTATTTTGTGAAGAAAATGTGCATTAGGAACTGTATCATGGAGTGAAAATTCCCAAGATGGAAAACAGTACAAGCACCAAAGTGTGTTTACCTCATAGCATTGCTCTCTCTGTTCAGTCTCTTTTTAAAAAATTGTATTGCTTGTTTTTGGTGATAGACAGCTTTTTAATACCTTTTTGCTGAAATGTTCAGTGTTTTCATAGAATTGGTCATCTTGAGTGAGCTAGTAAAACCAATATATTTGCAATCTGGGGGTAAAAGCTCAGAGAAAAAAAACACTTGGCGTAATATTTGTAATGTAAATTCTGGTATGAGAACAGAGAACAAACGGGCAGTAGAAACAGCCAGAGGGATAAGGAGGTCTCATGCCTTCTTAAATATGAGTAACAGATATTCCACACACTTGCTAGTGGGGAACCACATGTGTGGGACAGTGGCCCAGCTAGTGGTTCTCCTATGTCCCCTGGAGAGAAGACAGCTTTTAGGAGCTACCTGCCCAGCATGCTTCTCAAGTTCATGTTAATTCTGTGTTTGTTATTGGATGTCACCTTTTGACCCTCCTTGACCTGACAGATATAAAAGGTGGGTTCCCAGAATCCTCCTTGGCTTTTGTGTCAGAAGTTTCTAAGAGGACAGTGCTACAATTAAACCTCCATTAGAGGTTGGATGCAAAGCCCTGTCTCTTTCTTCTGCCTCGCTCTGAGAGGGGCTCTCTGCAAACAGCCCTTGCTGAAGGCTCAGAGCTGATTACCTTTAACGTAGCTGAGGAGGTTTTGGGGTCCCAGGCCTGACACCTCCCAGGCCAGCCTTAGGGAACCAGTGCAACATCTTCACATCATGCATAGAACATGAAGCTATGTAGGTCTGAGTTAAAATTGTATGAGAGGGAATGTGAAGTGCAGTGCTTGTAGGCACACTATTTCAAGGATAAAAAGAGGAGGGCAGCTAGCAGGAGATGTGGTATTTCACACTCGTTATTCTAAATTACCAAGACAGTTTTCCTGTTAGAAAATCCTTACAAATATGGATTTATGTGTGCTATATTCCGGTAGTATGTTAATATTCATACTGTATCTTCTTATTGACATGCTTTTCAAATTATTAATAAGGACACTTCAGCAGGTAACACCTTCACCCACAGAATGACATAATGTACAGATTTTATATTAGCACAACAAAGATGACTCAGTCCTCTTCAGAGCAGTCCTTGAATTACTACACATGGCGAATATTTCCTTACCAGTCAGATATCTTCTAGTCCTCAGTTTGAAGTGATTTATTTCACAAAAACCAACGTTTTTTGCATTTTGGCCCTTAGGCTCTCAGCAGACATTTGTAGAATGAGGGAAAACAAATGTCTGGGTTATACAAAGTTAATAAAACCAGATGCTATTAAGAGCTCACTGTATCAATATTCCCTGCACATTCCACATGAGCCCTTGTTTGTATTGTTTCAAGAGGAAGGAAAAGGAAGGAGCTAGCATTAGCATGAAATGGGAAAAAAATGCATAACTGGGCATAAAATGTAGAAGGTTTATTTATTAAAAAGATGATAAATTAATTCTTTGTATTAAAAATACTTTGTGTAGAGATATCTTTATTCCAAGAAGCATTGTAAGGAAACCCATCAATCCCTCACAGGCATAGGGCTACGATGGTGATCACATACAAGAAGATATCACCTGCATAATTTGTCAAGGTAAAACTGGCTCATTAATGATCAGTAATCAAGGTCAAAGTAAGAAACCAGCTTTAATATTATCATCCAGCTAATTGGACATTCCTTGTTAATATGGTGAGTTCAGGCAATGGGCAATATGTTTTTCTGTTGTTGAATGTATAGCAGGAAACATGACATGAATTTGGCAGAGTTTTTAATTTGGCAGAGTTTTTACTCAGCGGAGGGAAAAGAACAAGGAAAGCAGCCTCTGTCTTCCCCCTGTAGAACTTCTACAGCCATTCTTTATGATGTGCAAGAGCTCTACCTTTCTGCCTTCTCTCTTACCTCCTTCTTCTGAATATATGTAAACTCATGCTTTGGAGAACTAGCAGCATGGCAAAAAGCAGCCTAGGAGAGCAATCCAGTAAAGCTGGAATAAGTGGCTGGCTTCTAGGTTGAGGGTTTTTAGTGTAACAAACATCTTTCTTCTGGTCTTGGGGATAAGTATTTCTAACATTATTTTACCATCGTAGCTTTTACCCAAAGTCCAGTGAGACCTTCAATGTGAACAAATGATGCATTTTTTTATTTAATCTTGAAGAAAATCTTCAATGCAAAAGCAATTACACTGGAAAGTGACTAAAAGCACAAATTGAAAAGTAATGAAAATTATGAGGTTGCAAAGTTGTTGTAGATTCGCCAAATGTCAGGACAACTTTTCCTCTGGTTTTATCTCTTATCTCTGAGACTAACATACTTCCCCAATCTAAACTTCAATTAAACTTCAATTCCTTTCTTTGCCTGAAGGGATTAAAAACTGTGTTTCTCATTTTAGCCTAACTACCAGGGTGTGGTCAGCTCTGAGAAAGCACTAGCTTAGTCCTTCCCATTTTGAGATGTTCTCCTGGAAAGTAGACTTGGTTACCATGATAGCTGTTTGCAACTTAGTGAAACAAGATAAAATGGAGATCAAGAGAACTCTAAATCTTTACTTGTGGGGTAACAGCTTCCCTCTCTGTTTTACAGCTGGCTAGAGTTAGTGTTTCCATATCTCTGCTGGGGGGTTTCCCCTTCATTTTCTCTCCTCCAGACTAAGCTGAGGTCCTGCTACACTTTTGAGGACACCAGTGCTTGGTGACAGCTGGAGAAAGGGGTATACAAATAAATTTACAGAACATTCAGATTTGTTGGCAGTCTACTAAGTAAACTGATCTTGCCCACCACAGCAGTCATAGATTTATTAGTGCTTATACTGGGAGGCTTGGGAATATCTGAAAGAAGAGTCACTTTTGGTCTACACATCTCACCGAGGTGTGAACTGGCAGGGTACCACATTCTGTGAGTATGGCAGCAGCTCTCACCATGATATTTTTTCACACCATGAAGTTTGTTATTTTTTAACAGAAGAACAGTTTTGCTGCTGTCTCTCATTTTATGAATCAAACCTGCAAAATCTGACTCAAATTTATTGCTATCTTTGGGAAAGCTAATGTCATATTGTTAGGTAAATTTGAATTTTATTGCAAAAATGATAACTACTCATTGTAACTTTTCCTACTTTGATTCCGTAACTGTGTATTTTGCCTTAAATAATGTGTATACCATGATTTATTCTTTTCTTTTGCTTGCCATGTCCTCCATTTTAAATGTGGTTTTATGTATTTGTTTTTAAGCCGAGAATTTGACAAAGAATTTTTGTGAGATGTAGCTATAGATGTTCGTTGCTTACATAGAAAATGTTTGTAAATACAATATTAATTTTTGACATTTGAAAGGATAGCGGAAAAGTTTACTCTCTCATTTAAATTCTGTGGTTCTGAACTCATAGAGCTGCTTCCAGGACCTTCTTCAGCACAAACTCTTCCTTGACTTTAATGTCTCTTTAAAACTCTAAATACATTGGCTGCAAATAGACTGCATATTGATGTCCAAGTAAAAAATTTCAGATATGGTAAGCAAAGAACTCAGACAAGTTCGGTCATAATAAATGACTCTGGTGTATGGTCCTTGGTTGTGTTAGCCATATGGAATCACAGCAGCTGTAGTTACAGAGTTGTTAATGTGCTTAAGATGTGAAGGAATCTAAAAAGTTTGCTAGAGAAAGCTGCAGCACCCTATAAACAAGTATTTCTACTGGTGTTAAGTGATACAGGAACAGCAATTGTAACTCACCTTTCCCACTGACAGACTGATGCTCTGCTCTCCTGAGGCATTCACTCTGAAGAAATTGCTCTGCAATGGCAAACTGAACTCTTCTTTTTATATTAACTACTCTGAATTAATTGCCTACTATGCATCTTCTCTTTAGTGCACATCTTTATGCCAGTTACTAACAGTTAACTGTTAATAACTACTGCCAGTTCTTATTACTATTACTACTAACATTACTATTCAAATGTTGGCCTGCCCCTTGGTTTTTGTTGGTAGCAGCCTCATTATTCACTCAGTATCAATCCTCCGTATAAGTCTGAGGTGTTTTTTGTCTTTTAAACTTTGTATTCCACTGGACTCATGAGATCAGTATCCTTTACTAGTCCACTTACTCAGAGCAATGAGCAAAGTTTTCATATTATTGTCCCCACCTGGGACTTCAGGATCCTAGGTGGGTGGAAGACTTTTGTGGAAGGAGTGTCTTCATTCCTGCATATGTGTTCTTACTGATCCAGTTTTCTGAAAAGTCATCCTGCAGATAACTAGAAACAATTTAACACCCACATGGAAGAGAGGAAGGGATGTATTTTGATGTGGTGAGCAGTCATGAAAGTGTGTTAAGATGGTGAGGCAAAACAGCAATAATTGAGACTGCTGTAGTTCCATTTTCAATTTTATTTTCAGGGTAAAGAAATTGCTGATAGAAGCCTGAATAGGTAAAATCTCAATAAGAAAAGATGAATAAGGCAACATAAAAATTGCAACGAGTGGATGTACCTGTGTATAGCTGAGAATTAAGAGAATTTTTAAACTAGCGCCAGAAGGTGAGAGAATTTTGAGCAGCTTTATTTTCTTTTAATTATTTATCAGAAAAGGAGAAGAAATATATAAGAAGATACAACTTTAGAAAACCTCTCACGTTTTGATCTTCAGGTCATACACCATGACCCAGAAAAAGAGAAAAAATAGTTTGATCTGCTTGAGTGAGCTCCATAATACAGAGGTATCTGCTTAATGTTTTGATCATGATGAAGGTGATGCTTGTTTAGACACTTGCCATTATAGAAAGACTTGATGGTCTTCAATCTTTACAGTGGACCAGTCTGGAGAAGCCTGAGGCTTGTACTACTACTCCCTCCACAATGCAGCTCAGGCTGATGTTTTCTTTAATTTCAAGATGTGTCAATTGAGCACAACTAGTGAAAAAAAAAAAGGTCTGTATATCCTCTTTCTGCTCTTTCTGTCTCTTAAAGACATTGAAGCATTATGTAAATCAACCTGGAATAGTTTATTCTGGTGATGAAGCCTGTATCAAGATAGGTAAATAGCAGATGTATTGTGGAAATTTGGTCTAAGCCGATTGTTTAATTTTGTTTTATTGTGACAATACCACTCTGGATCGCTGCCTCAGGACTTTAGTTTGTTAAGCTGTCTGAGTCGTTCAAATTCAGACTTGCCTTCAAACATGAAACGAGAATCAGGGCTCAACGTGGATTCTAAGCAATGGAGATACATGTTGTCCTGTGCCCCCTCTCGTCCGCCGCCCCATTCTCGGTGCTAAGGGCTGAGAGATGCCATTTCTGCACATCTCTCCGAGGAGGAGAATCCGTGAGACCACTCCGCTTTTTAATGCGGAGAGAACTAAGCATGCAAATAAGCCCCCTGCCTCCCCTCGCCCGGGGAATCCACGCACGGTTTCAATACTCGCAACAAACTATTTTTTTACGGCCGTTCCACGGGAAAAGCAGAAAGCAGAGGAGCGGAGGGGACGAATGCTCCGGCATGGCACGCTGTGGCAGCGCGGCTGCTCCGCTCGCTGCGGCTCCGCTGCGGCCAAAGCGACTCCGGGGCCGCCGCTGCCCGCGCTGCCCGCGCGGCGGGGCGGNCTTTTTTTTTTTTTTATCCGGTAGGGAAGAGTGCGGATTGGGTTTGGTTGTTCGGTTGGTTGGTTTCTGGACCTTTTTTGTGTTGTTGTTGTTGTTGTTTTGGGGATTTTCGGGGGAGAAGCGCATCAGGGCACCCGCGCGGGCTGGCGCTGCTGCCGCCGTCCCCTCGGCCGGTGCCGGGTGCGGGCGCAGGGAGGAGGTTCCCGTCAGCTCCGTCGGGCCGGCGCTTGGACAGCAGCGACCCCGGCTGCTCCGGTCTCTCAGGGGCGATTTCATACCCTCCTTCATTTAACACCACCGTAAATGTCGCTTTAACGATCAGGGTTTTGCGAGTATGTGTGGCAAGTCGCGACGAGAGGGAACCCAGGTTAGAAAACCCTGGCGTGTCAACGCAGGCGAACTTGGCCTTTGTGTGAAATCGTGTTTTAAGTAATTTCGTTTTTAGTCGATGGTATGTGTGTGGGAAGGTGGATAGAAGTACCTAGTCTTTACAAAACGGAACAGTAAAAGCTGTGGAAATGTGAACGAAGTTGTTCAGATTCCCACTGCTGTCAGCATGTCTTGCTGAGACTCTCTGGACAAGATTCCTCTTTATCTGACAGTTCTCAGTTTTCCTCTATCCTATGCATTTTGTCCAGATTTCTTGAGAAGGCATTGAGAAATGCCTTCTCTCACTGCTTCCTTGTCTTTTTCTTTCTTGTATTTGCAAGTTGTGGCCAGGATTAAAAAGAAAGAACCTTATTCTTTAATGCAGTTTTAAGTGTCTTCATTGCCTAGCAGAACTGCCTTGTATTTCTCCTCCTCCGTTTGAAATACCACGAAGTTCATTTACCATAGTGTGTATGGAGATGTGTAAATCTGATAAGTTATTGTGTGTTTTCTTAAATCCCTCTGACAGTGCTAAGTTGAGCTAAGTAGACAAACTGATGAAAACCTGAGAACTGATGAGAAACCTGAGAAAATGAGTTTGTTTTGCAGAGCATTTCCTTTTTAATACGTAAGCTAATATGTTCTCTGGCACAGTACTTCATTAAAAAGTTGGGAGCTAATTAGCTGTTTCTTACAGCTAGAGTTCCCGATTTTAATTAGAGTTCCTGTCTTTAAGTTTAAACTGATTAAAGTAATGCCAAAGCTATTTTGGTTATTTTCAATGTTTGTTAAAAAAAAAAAGAGGGAAAAAGGAGTAATTTTAAGCTCTTTGTACTTCATGTTGAAAAACAAACACTTCTGTTTGGGGTTCTGTCCCTGATTCTGGTGGGTGTGGGAGGTGAGACGATTAAGGGCAATGAACTAACTAATGGCAAGGAAAATGACATGTTTGCAGTTCAAGGCTTCGTGGTTTCAATGGGAAAATCATGACTTGAGAAGGAAAACTAGAATGTGTTAGCTAACAAAGATGTGGATGAAGTGGATAACCTTCGAGCACTCAGGTGGATTTCACAGTGCTCAAACTATGTGCAGGGTTCTGTTTGGAGACACAGTGATGGCGACTCCTGTAATGGTGAGAACTCTGCTGCTGTCTAATATTATTGACCAAAAGTCTCATTCAAACTTACATAAAGCTGTCATGGTGGTTAAATATTACCCTCTATTATGTTCTCTATTAATCTCATGTGTATACTTCAGACTTCATTCTGCCGAAGAACAGTTACTTGAATTAGGCTTAAAAAAGGGGCAATCTATGGCTCATCCATGGGTACCCTGCTATATTTTAAAGAACATTTTAAACAATATTTTAAACCCTATTAGGGGTTTGAGAGATTTGCAAATTGATAATTCCTGAGGGAGTTGTTACACTGATAAGACTTACAGTGTCTTTATTCTGAATATTTCACAGCACTCTTGACACTCTTTATGGGAAGAATTTAATGTTTGTTGCACATTGCTAAGCACTTATGACAAGATTTAGTAATGGGTGCTTTAAAGTACAAAAAATGAAGTTCTGGAAAATGCACAGCTAAATGAATGATAGCCTTTTAATGTGCACTGATGGGACAAATTAACAGTGCTTGAAACTCTCCTGTAGACTGACAGCTGACCTTGACTTTAACTCTATGAATTTGTTTGCTTTCAGTGTTTGACTGACTCAGCATTGTGATAATACTCATGTTCTCTTGTCTTTTCTGACATTTAAAGGATATTGCTGGTATTATTATTTCATAAGGGCTGAATTCTGTGCAAAAAAAACTTCCTTGCAAAACCTTTGGTGTTAATTTGCCATAACTAGATATTTGCATTCAAGGTGCTTGACTGTCCTGGTGTCAGCTATGCTGCCATTGAAACCCGTATAGTCAAATCTCTAAGTAATTGTGACTACTTTTTCCATACTATGGTTTTCCATATGTTTGTTAACTACAGAGCATATGAACTAGTATGATACCAGCATAGATAATGAGGTAAACCATCATCTGTGTTTTTATGTTTGATGTGGGATGCTGCTTTGTGGCTGCCGCAATTTTTAATATTCTCCATATAACTGTCTGGCTTAGACAACTGGCTTTTCTCTTGTGGGGGAAGCAAGTTTACATGTTAGGAATACTTATGTGCAAAATTTAAAGCACTTCATAGATATTTAGAAGACTTCAGTTGCTAGACAGTTGTCCATGCGACCAAAATGTCCCAAACGTGTATTGTTACATGGAAGTATAGAATCATGGAATGATTTGGATTGGAAGGGATCTTGTGCATCATCTAGTTTAAAACCCTCTGCCGTGGTAAGGGACATCATGGAAATTGGAAGCATCTCTTAAGTTCGTGGAGTCTTACTGGAATGGGCCAGCTAGGAGTAGATACATCTGCTGGTAGTCTTTTCCCAAGCCTTATGCATCTCCTTGTAATTTTGGTCCTCTTCTCCTTTTTCAGTTCTCTCTGGTTTCTGCTGCCATGGCCATGCTGCCAGATGCCTGTTTGCTGTTTTTGCTACCTGTTTGCTCTGCTGCCTTACCCTTTCTAGTTCTTCAGTTTTGATTTTGTTTGGGGTTTTCTTGTATGTATGTAACACATTTCTTAATCCAATAGATGTTCTGATTGTGTCCCTGCCCATGGCATGGGGTTGGAACTGGAGGATCCATCTCCCTTCCAATCTAACTCATTCTATGGTTCAGTGTAGCATGAAAGACAATGAAATTATATGCTTTGACTTGAAAAAAAAATTAAGATCTTTAAAGAGAAACATCTTGTTATATGAAATTAAATCCGGAATAGTCTCATCATCTGAATGGCAGTGCAAATTCAAATAATGACTTAATAGAGGAATTTAAACCTTTAATGTGATGAGAATAACCTTGTTAATTATCAGGGTTAATGAGGTGCATTTCTTTAAAGTGAACAGAGTGATCACAGACCAGCAAAAAGGATCTCTCTTCTGCTGGGTAGTATTTTTCCAATTCATTGGTAATTGAAAAGGGGATTTTGTTCCAGGCAAGTGTGTGATAATATAGCAATTTATATCAGATTCTTCAGGAAAGAGGGATAAACACCTATTTAAAAAGTAGACTTAATGATCGAGTTAAAGCAATAACGAGTAGTAAGCTAACTTTAAGTTGTTTTCTGTGCCATTTTGATGGTTCAATGCCTTTTTTTCTTCCCCCAAATTCATTGGAAACTAGGCATACAGTAAAACTTAAATCTCGTAGATTAAAGTTCCATGATTTGCAAGTAGTAGGGAGTTTGATAATATTGCATTATTCAGTGTAATTTCACTGTTCCTTTGGGTATTTCCATATAGCTTATAACTTTCCTTCTATAAAATGAGTTTTGAGATGCAGAGGCATTAAAGACATTAAATTTGGGTGATTGTTCTGCCACAGTGCTGTCCTGTTGGTTTAGGGACAGGTGTACAAGATAGGTCTTGTGCTGTACTGAGAGGCTTTGCAGTGCTGAGCTGTAGATGGCTGTGAAGTTAATTTCAGACTGGATGACTGTTGAAGAACAAAGTTTCTAATTGTACAGTGAAGATACTGTATTTATGGCTCTTTTATAGTCTTATAAGATGAATGTTTTTTCATGAGGAGAGTGGCTTTCAAGGTGTTGAAAGCTTTTCTAGTACCTTGTGTTTAGGAAGAGTTTTAATATTCCTAACTGGATTTTGTCCTATTAACTTTGCTTGTGTGTTACCAGATTTCTTCACAAGAATGACTTCCAGAACTGACCCATCTATACCTGTCCCTCTGGCATGAGAGCATTCCTGCTTTGGGACAGTGGTGGGAAGCAGAGCACAATGGGAAACCTCAGCTTGTCAGCTGCTACCCTGTACTGCCTTGGCTGAACCCTTTATGCTTTGGGCTGAGGGAGAACTTCATTGTCAGTCACAACTGAGTGCATTTTTGCGAAGGCAAACTGCATATCAAGTTGACTTTGGCAGCAGCATGGTTGTGCTTTGTAGACAAAGAATGGTAGTCCAAACCCTCAGATTTCAGTAGAATAAAATATAGAAGTTAAGTCTGGAATGTCAAGAAGGGTGTGATGTACCGGGAATGTTTCTACAGTTGCCCACCAGCACGAAAAGTTTGGTCTATTTATACCTCCAATATGACTTTCAGGTAGACAAAATTAAATGTCAAACATGATTTCTGCAAAAATGTTGCATCAATTTGACTGTATTAAAATAGTGGGCAATGTACTTTAAAAACTACTTTAGAACACTGAGAAATTTAATTACTTCTGATCTATTCAGCTGGTGAGTTTCATAGTCTGAAAACCAGAGGCTTGTTTCCCAAATTTGCCATTTGGGACAACATTTGTCCTTGCCTATTTATCTTCATTGCAGAATGAAGATCTTTAAACAAGGTAGTGGTCACTGACTGATTTCCTGTAAGGCTTTCTATTTTTCTTATAGGAACAATTTCTCAAATTTTTTTTTAAGTCTTTAGAAGTATTACAATTAATTGCTCCCTTGTATTGTGTTGTATTTTTTACTTCGTGCTGTGTTACACAGCTGTAGGGGGGACATGCTGCAGAAGGGAAATGGCACCATGGTCTGCAAGAACTTGTGGAAATGTCATCATTGTGGCATTGTATGGTTAGCTCTGCCAGTGAGGAAATTCAGGGGGCAGCTTCTGTGCATGTCAGAGTTGTTTTGGTTTACTGGGTCATTGAGTGAAATGTTTTTGAAATCAGTAGTTTACTAATCCCAGTATTCCAGTTTCTGTCTGTTAGCTCTCTAAAGCGGAGAATAAAAGCAAATGAGGGAAACAAAAGGACAACGAGGGAAAGCCAGGCCATCTTTGCTGTCCTGGGAGCAGCTTCCTTGGCCTTCATGGACTGTAATTTACATTGTGAAGGCTTGATGACTGTGTGTCTCAGAAGATACATTTCTTGCTCCCTTCCCCAAGGTCTTCTCTGAATCCTTTTCCAGAAGTAAAAAAAGAGTACTAATGATGTTAAGGAACAAGGGGACTTGTTTAGCATGGAGGAAAAGTTCAAAGCAGAGGCCCATTATTAATACATTGCTTCAGAAGTGAAACTGATGTAACGTGAGCCAAGTTAAATACATACCTAACCTAAGGGACAACATTTTGGCATGAGACGAAGTAATAATAAGATAGGGACTATCACAAGATTTCTAGTCAGTGGGAAAGTGAACTTTTGGAGCCATCTTCTGCCAGGACAGTGGTGTAGATACATTACATGCTTTCTAAAACTTCCTCATTATAGGAAGCAGAGGGAGAGTCAGGCATTGATCTCTTTGCTTTTGTGACCAGTGACAGCACCTGAAGGAATGTCTTACAGCTGTGTCAGGGGAAGTTTAGGTTGAATATTAGGAGAAAATATTTTCACCCAGATGGTGGTTGGACATTGGAATAGGCTTCTGGGAAAGCAGTCTCAGCACCAAGCCTGCCAGTGCTCTTAGGCACAGTGTGACTTGGGGCATCCTGTGCAGAAACAGAAGTTGGACTTGATGATCCCTATGGGTCCCTTCCAACTCAGGATATTCTATGATTCCATGTGGTCAAAGTTTTGTTTGGTGTAAGACGTTGTAGGACATAATCCTGTTGGGTCTCAAAGTGCTTGAAAATAGCTGTATTTTATTTACATGTGAACAAGAAGACTTCAAATGCATGTGTTTTGCTTTGAAAGAGAATGGAAGGTAATGTTAGTTAGAAGGAGTTTTGGCAAGTGGAAAGAATGCTGAAGAGAAGTGACAGAATGTATAAGGGGCAGATTTTGTCCCTTCTGAAAGAGCAGTTGAGGAATTTAAAGAGGAAAGGATAAAAAAAATTGTGGAGGGGAAGACAGAGATAAGGTTTTTAGAAATGTAGGAAGGTCTAGCAAGCTAAAGCAAGCTAAAATCTGTGATGGCAGAGGGTAGAAGTGAAAAGGAGGAGAGAAAATATTTATGATAAGAGAAGATTGATAGAAGTGGGTGAAGTGACCAGAGTGGAAAAACAATGGAAAAAGGAAATGAATCGAGATGTGGAATAAAGAATTATGATCACTGTGTATGGAACAGGAAAAGAAAATCTTGTTTTAAACATATGCTGTATTTAAATTTTCAAAACCCATTTCTTCCCTTGTCCTAGGGGAAAATAATGGGCCAGTTGTGCAGCCTGAGAGGGGTGGCTGCCACAGGTCCATGCCCCAGTTCCATCCAGCAGCCAGGCAGAACGCATCCTCCCAGGACACTCACACCAGCTGCACTGCAGACAGGTGTTCCCATGGCCCAGCTCAGGCTGACACTTTCAGTCACTTGCCCCAGTCTCTCTGGGGGTTGACAGTCAGAAGTTACTGCACTCAGACCTCTGTGCACACGTGCAGAATGAGCAGAGCCACTCACCCAGAAAAGAGCTGGAAAGGGTTTAATAAGCATATAGGACGGACTAAGTTGATCAGGGCAGAGAACAATCAGGCAAGTGAACCAACCACCAAAATATTTGCATGCAACTGGCCCTTTTATCTACTTACTCCTTTGTTACCTCATGCTTTTTCTTTCCCAAATGCTGTAAATCCATTCCTGCCTTTGGTTTCCCCTATAAACTGCCCATAGCAAGTCCTGTGCAATCCCCAAATGCCCCTTCCTTGCCCCATCCCATAGTATGTCCCACACCTGTGAACACTCGTGATGTGTTTCAAAACTGAACAGTGTGGCTGAGGTCCTCCTTGGGATTTCCTTGGATGAGGCCTCTGTCCCTTCTTTCAGGTCCCTTAATTTGTGACCCTGCCTTTTTCCATACTTTTCTGTCCCCTGCTTTGTGTCATCCTGCAGCCCTGTGGCCTTGTAGAGAGAACCCCTGAATGGGCTGATGGCTCTTGTGGTGGGCCTGGAAGAAGATTGGCAGGGTATAATTTGTGCTTCCCCAGTTGCCACTGTCTCTCTGTGCTCCATTGCTGGGGTGCGAATGAGATTTTATCATATAGTGTTAACCATATAAAACCATCTTCATTTGCTATGGAAATTTTAAAGGGTAAAATTGTGATGAAAATTCTTTGTTAGATAATACGTAGGAATGAAAAATAAGTAATTGTTATAAAGCACATGATTCTTGCCTTCTTGTTTGGCTTTATGCTGTGGAATACTAAATATAATGTATGACCTGTGAAATCTACTCAAGTTAAATTTTTGTTTTAAAACTTGAAAGGGTATATTGTTCAGCTAAAGGATTAGTCAGTAGCAATAAGCTATAGCACAGGTTACAACACTACTTAAACATCTGTGAGGTACCAGGTAATGGTATCTGTGAGGAATCCAGGTAATGGTAATTGTTACAAAACAAAAACTGATAGAGTGCTTTTGATTGCCCGTGGTGATGTTGTACCTAATGGAACAGAACTAATTTTTTTTCCGAGAATTGCCACCAGTGTTTCTGTACAAGCCTTTTAGAACTTAGATGACTTCTAAAGGCTGTAACCACCACTACAATTACTTCCTTTTAAACCGTGATTAAACATACGTGTGTTCTGAAAAGCTGCCATTAAGATACACTTGAATTCATGAAAGAATGATTGTGTTCATCATTGCAAACAGATTTTTCAATGCCTTAGGACTGAAGACAGGATCCTGCACAGCAAAACTGTCAAGCTGAGTTAGGCACTGCAAAGGATATTGGGGACAGGAGCACAGAGTTCATCAGAGATGTTTCCAAGAGTGGGAATGGGTAACACTAAAAGCTTTGTCTAAAAGGGTTTGTCTAAAAACTTCATTGAATGCCATGTTTTACACCAAGTGATTCCTGTTGCCTACAGGAAAAGGAATAGAAGTATGGAAATGGAAATTAAAGTGGAACTTGAATTCAGATTGGCTGTGAAGTGAGGTGTCTAGCTAATTAGGCATTAACAGGGCAGTGTGGTTTTTTTTTAAAGGGGCAAAAATTAATCCAAGGAACTGCAGGATTATGGTTTTGACGTCAGTGTTAATCAAGTTCTTAAAGTGCTTTTGTAGGAAGGGATATTTCTGTGCATAATGGTAAAAGAATATTAGAAAGAGGTATTAGGAATTTATGAAGGAGAGTGGTACTATAAGAAAATGTGACAGATCAAAGGCCCCTTTGCCTCAGCCATGCTCATATAGCTGTTTGTAGCTAAACTCTGAGACAAATTTTGTTTTTAAGAATCAAAACGTACTGTCAACTTTTATTGGCTTGTATCATGTCATTATGTGGAAGCTTGACGTCCTTGGCAAGATGAATTTTATAGAGTAAGTATTCTGTAAATGTGTGGGGGTAATCAAAAGGAAAGAATTGCCTGGAATAAGACAGTGCTGATGGCGGAGCAATTAACTATGTTGGCTGTGTATAAACTTATACTGGAAATTAGAGTAGGGTTTCTAATCAATGGAATAGTCTCCCAATTGAAGAAATTTTATATCCAGTCATATCTGACTCTGAAGAAGGTTCCATAAAGATCAGGAGATGTCTGTCAGAGTAAGGAAATAAATTTGTGGAGCAAGGAAACTACTTTCAGTATTATTTTCCTAAAATAACGTTCAGAGAAAGTGAATGCACCAATAACATGAAAGTATATTTGACAGCAGATGCATCTCACTGTCCATGGTGGTGTGGAGAAAGGTTTTTCAAACACAAGCAACCTGTTTCAACAACTACAATGAAGCGAAAACAATTTGGAGGTAACAGCATTTTCCCTAGGCAGATGATTCAAACATGTAGAAATCTTAAATTGCTAAAAAAGCTAGAGAGGAGTTATCCTGGCTAAAATTCTGAAATAAATAGTTGAAATGATAGCTGAAGAATGTGTTGTGATAATTATGAATACCCTTCTTTTACTCTAATCATCTATTTAGTCAGCTCTTCTTGATATATGACATTGGTCATTGTTACTTACATCTTTTGCTGGACTTCCAACTCCCTGTGTGATGTCTGCCAGTCTTTTGAGGAGAAATTTTTGAAGGTTTCAGCAAGGTTAAAGAGCTGAGCTGGTGGGCAGAAGATAACAGTAAAATGCTTTTGCAAACTGGTGCTTCACTATAGGGGCCTTGAAATAAAATAGATTGATTCTTGTCCAAGGAATGAGTTTCTTCCCTTCCTCAGAAGATTAATTTGCTTGTGGAAAGTAGCAGACCTCAAAAATACCTGGTTTTATGCTGCGGCGACTTAGACTTTATTGGCCAAAGCCTCTGTAACATTTAATGGCTGGGCCAAAAGAGGATTACTCTGCAATCACAAATGTGAGTCATTCAGGCTGTGGGAGATGATGGCGTGAGCAGCCGAGCTGACACTGCCTGCTGTCCAGGAGCTCTGGGAGAAAAATTTGCTTAGAAGTAACAGTCCTGGGGAAGCAAAACAAGGAGGAGAAAATGATAGAGAAGGGAAGAAACCCAAAGAGAGGAATGCTTGAAACCTGAGAAGTCAGATTGGACAATGGGGAGGTAACATTCAAAGTCTAGGCTAGAAAAGTAATGTGCTAAAACATAAAATAAGAATTAATCTGGTAGGACATGCTTCAGATGAGGTTACTAATGAGAGAGGATGACAAGGAGCTCGTTAAGAGCAACACTGCTGTGATTTGAATGTGAAGGCAGGCAGGCAAGTGTGCCCAGCTGCAGCCAGGCTGAGGTGCTGATGTGACAACAGTGTAGACAAAGTGCCTGATTGATTGGAGTTCTTGATCACAGGGGTAGGAACACCTCAGCACTGTTACCTACTTTGGCTATTACAGCAGACCCCAGTTACTCTGGAGGTTTCTTTGGTGTATGTGGGTATGTATGGCAGCTGCATATAATACCTTTTTCCATACTTTTCTGTCCTCTTTCCATAGAACCACTGCTGAAAATTTTGATGTTCTGGAGATAAATCAGAGCTGTATGACATTTTTATCTGTAGAGCTCTAACCTCATTTCATAGTGCATGCTGAATACACAATGGAGGAAAATTGTTTTTTGTAGTTCGGCAGCTAAATGTTACCCTGAAGATACGGCTTATGGCTTCTTTACTCACATAGGTCCTGTTTGAAGCTGGAGCTATTTTTATTTTTAATTTTTTTTAAATGATGTATTTATTTTTTTAAAAATTTTTTTTGTTTGCAGTTTTTTTTATTATGTCATTCTCTCCTTTTCTGGGTACCTGATCTGGAAATCAGGATCTAATCTGTACAAGAATTCGATGATTGCTTCTGAAGCCAAAGGACTTTTAGTGCTTGCTTGCTGTACAGCTTGCTTGCTCTACCAGCTCTACCTGCTAGTGTCTGGAGATACTTTTGAGCCAGGTATCCTGTCTATATTTAGCAATGATGTTATATTATAATAAATACCTTTTGGTTTAGCAGGTTCATAAAAGAGAATTCTGCTCTCACTTGTAATAATTTAGCCTCACACCTATTTTCCTTCTTAGATATTACTGGGGAGTAGTGCAAAGCTTACTCCAGTTCCCTTTCTGCTTTACTTTGTGGTGTTGTGGGCTGTGTAGTACTATAGCTGTATGGGTTATGCCTTTATTCCTTTGAAACAGCCATTCCAGAGCTGGAAGTTTGTCCATGCTTTACTGCTCTGTTGGCTGTGCACCATGTGCTCCATGCTTTACAGTGGCTGTAATTCCTTGTACAGGAAGTTGCTGTATCACTTGTAATATCCTTGTACCGGATAGTTCTTGCTGT
Organism: Anthoscopus minutus; assembly: GCA_013399455.1. Classification (NCBI taxonomy): domain Eukaryota; kingdom Metazoa; phylum Chordata; class Aves; order Passeriformes; family Paridae; genus Anthoscopus; species Anthoscopus minutus. Next base: position 7,885 of record VWYI01037342.1, on the reverse strand, counting down.
ATCACTTTAAATGCATAGAGAGAATGCAGATGCTTTACTGGAAACAGAGAAAAAAATCTTATTTTTTTTGTCTCCAGATATTACTTTTCCATTTCACCTTTAGTTAAATAAGAATTGAAGCCTATTCTGAATCTAAATTATAACTTTATGCCTTACCATATCTACAATAATACAGTTTAAGTGTAGAAAACTTGTTATTGCAAGGCCAGTGAATTACACTCTTCCGCACTGTGACAGACTGTGTTGCTTTTTAGGCTAATAGGATAGTTTCTTTATTCATGAAGGAACAAATAAAATAAGAGACATCTGAGAATATGATCATTAAAATTCTCGGAGGGAAAGGTTTCCTATCTCAATGTTAAAAAAAATCAGGAGTCAAAATGCTGTTCAAAGTATAATTAATATCCTGTGTGTTATTTGCATCTTAGGATGATTTAAATCACTTGCCAAGGGGGGAATGCCAGGAAATAAAACAGATGATGGCTTGCAGAATTGGCAGAGAAAGTAGGCAACTTCTGGTAGTGTTTAAGTGGTAGTATTCTGGGAGAGCAACAGTGAACCTGACGGGATCCCTCAACTTCGCAGAAATTCAAATGGAGCGGCTGTTAACATCTCAACAGCTAAAAGTCACTCATTGTTAAGACCTTTTATCTTTATTGCTTTGCAGCACAAAGAAATTAATGATCTTTTGTAATGACAAATTATGTTAAAGGAATAAATTAATATGGTAAGGTTTTGTGGAAAAACATATCCTGTACTTTCTTAAGCTACTTATAAAGTAATTTTTTAAGGGAAGAGTTTTGAAAATAATGGAATAAGATTATAAGAAAGAGAATATAGGGATAATGTGGGCTTATTTGCCTAGGCTATGAGATGATGAGATGAAACAAAATGTATTTTCTCTAATCAGGCACATTTAACTTAGAATTCATGTTCTTTTTTCCTTTTGATATAAACCACCCCCCTCCCCCACACAACTGCAATTATTCATATCTCATGCATCTTTTTTCCCCCCGTGGTAGAATGATTTTTGCAGCATGTGTTGCATAAAATAGTGTTAAGCGATGCTTATTATAAGCCAGGAAGCTTAATGAAATATTTACATGAACACTTTAGTAACAGACATAACTTTTAAGATTTAACGGACCACCTGCTCAGCAACTGAAATAGAGCAGTGCTGTTTTCAAAACTAGTTAGTTATTCATGGCCAAGGAAACATCCTGGGTAGAACTCCCAGAAAGCTGTTTTTGCATCCCATTAATTCTTTTAAGACTTAAAAGAACCCCCAACCAAGCAACAAACAAACCCCAGAAAAACTTGAGAAATCATAAGGCTTGCAGACAAAAAAAGAAGAATGGAGGTAAGGAGAAGAAAGAGGAACAGAAACTGGTGAAAAAGTGCAGTTTAGAGTTTTAACATACAAACATGCATTCTTTTAACATGGTCAAATCTTTCAGATCTCTACCTTGTTTTAATAACTGTCTAGTTTCACACATTATCCTTCTCCCTGTATTCAGAGCCGTCTGTGCTCTGCCTTCAGCCCAGAAGCTATATAATGCTCTGTTACTGTAAGTATTACTTAATTTTTTGGTTCTTTTTTGCAAGCCTGATGAGATAAAACTGAGCTAATGCCTGAGTAAAGGTTTTGGAGCAGTTTGTGTGTACTTGTCTGTGCAGGTGTCTTCTATGTACTGGTGAAGGCATGTGCTAAACTGAGGTAAACCTCAGCCATTGCTGTGATTACAAATACCACTGGTTTAACTGCTGGAATTTTTCTCCCAGTTGTAGAAACCTAGGAGTAGACAGGCATTTCAAAATATTTGTGACTATATCTGTTCCAGCAAGGACTTTATCTGAGTGAAATAGATGCATCTTTCAAGTATAAAATCAGATAGCAATTAAATGCAACATTTTGCCTTGCAGGGGTGAAGGTTCCTTGTCAGACACACTCGCTACACTTCCATTTTTGCATTTTAAATGGTTATCAGGTTTGTTCAGTCTGTGACGGTGGTATAGCCTATCCTCTGTGCTTGTGTCTAGAATGAGATGAGATACAGGGAGTTGGAAGTCAATGCTGTTTCCACAGTTTTCCCACAATACATACCTATTTCTTTAGAAGTTCACCTGCTCAGACTGGCAGTGAGGAGAAGACTGCAGAGGAGCTTCAAAATCTGAATAGTCATATGAGTTGAAAGAATCGAAAGAATTAAATATCCAGATATAGTCCCTTGATGTATTTACTGTTAAGCAGTAGGTGTGGGATTACAAACAAACCTACAAGTTCTTATCTTCACTTGCACTAGCCACTTCAGTTGTGAACATGAGCATAATTTTTTTTGTTTTCTGGCAAAATGAAAGTAGTTGTTCTCAGCTAGACCCAAGAGGGCTAGCCTTTCTTCTAGGCAAGAAATGTAAAATAACTTCACAGCAAGTGAAATTTTTTTTAATGCTGAATCAACAAAACATGTTTTCCATTTTTTTGAATTAGGTGACAGTTAATAGCTGTCATACAGCTATTGTATCAGTACCACATATAACAGAAATTATATGATAGCAGTAACAACTGAGCAAGGGTGTCATCTACAGGAGCTTACAAGGCTCAGTCAGTGCTTACTCGTTCTCTTGGTGGACACATGTATTATCCTCACCAGACAAACACCTACCTCAGCTTTGAGTCTGGAAAAAACAGGCACAAGCACCACACTTCATACAGGACATGGTTTGAATGTTTCCTGTCTTGGACTTCATGATGCTAGAAAGTGAATATTCTGCCGCAGCTCTCATTATTACAATGTTAAACAGGATTTGGTTTTCACAGTGTTGAAGTTGAACTGACTGCTTATTTTTGGTATAATATTCAGACTGTTAGAAATCAAGCAATTTCCTCTGGCTTTCAGTCCCACATTTTAAGCTTAGGCTTTCTGTTTTGTCCTGTGGCAAATGGTACAAGGATTGCAGAATCGCCAGGTACTGCAAATACTTGGAAATAAGAGAGGCCATTTCACATTGCAAAACATTTGACAATTGTGAGCATTTCAGGTCACAAAAAAATTGACAATTGTGAGCATTTCTGCCTGAAAGTATTGCTTGATTCCCATTAGGGAATGTTCTATAATGAAAAGAATACCTTGATAGTTTTATGTTTAGGTTGGAAATTGTTTGATTGACACCGTAACTTGAAAAGGAAGTAATTACAAATGGTTAGCGTAAAACTTTTTTGAAAGGCCTAGCTAGAGGTAGTGATCTAATCCACTTTCTGCACATCAGTATTTGCTTATGAGAGGTTTTTGGAATCAATTTGATATTCATTGGGACTTACCCACTTTTGCCTTAGTTCTCTATTTCATCTTCCTCCAGTTATTTTGGCTTAGAAAACATCTTCCTTCATATAAGTCCTCTTTCCTAATTTTGTTAGTTTATGTACTGTATAGTGGAGAATTTTATTTGTTGAGAACTTGAGTTCTCAGTGGAAAGCATTAAGTATGAAGCTTCTTAGCTGCTGGAAGTTTGTGCAATTGATAAACAGTTGTTGCACAGATGCCAAAACCATTTTCTTTAGGGAAGAGGATTCCCTACCTGCATATCTGTTTTGGTATTGTGGAAAGTTCTGAGCACATGATGTGCTGTCTGGTCCATGGCCAAAATCAAGACAAAGGAGAAAAATGCTGTTAAGGCAGGAGGTAAAAGTATTATGAGGAAAAATGTAAGCTGTTATCCGTAAAGATACTGTGTGTTGGTATTTAATTATCCCTTGGAAACCTTCCCATATGGTACCTTGTCCTTATGAAAGACTAAAGCCTGTGATTTGTGGGATATTGGGAAATGGTCTTTGCAGATGGACGGTTAGGAAACAGAATTTAAACAGACCTACACAGGATACCCCCAAGAATCACACCATGTACCTGAGAGCATTGTCCAGATACTTTTGCTGCTCTTCAGCTTTTGGCTTCTTTGCTGTGATTTCCAGGAATGACAGTTGCGGCTGTTTGTAATGAGTTTGTTAACCTTTCCTAGAGAGCTGTAATAAAACTATTCAGGTTGGTATGAATGAAGTAGAAATGGTGTCTTTAACCACCAGAAAGAGCAGAAGATTTAAAAGAAAGGCCTGTCATCATAAAGAGCAGCTCTTCAAGAATGCGGCTCAGAGGACACCATTGTCAGGGGTAAGATTGAGGAATCCTTCTTGAAAGATCAGGATGCCTGCTGTTGTCTGAAAGAGCAGATGATTTGGTGGTGAAAGCTTGTTATGTGTACTAATACTTTTCCTACTTGCCCAACAAATTAAGGGAAACAGTGTGGCTTAAGATTCATGGAGACTGAGATAAGTAAGGTTCTGGTGTGGAGGATCACCCCACAATGGCTCCTAAAAACCTGATGAAGGTCTGCCCAAGAGGTAGTTTATTGTTGCCAGTTGAAAAGGAACCCAGAAACTCCAATAGAAGAAAGCCAGTCCTCCAGTAATGAGAACTTGGTAGCTGGTGCTTCTTGCCCTTTTTGCCAGGTTCAGGTGATCCTGGCAAGACCACTTGGACAGATGTGTCACTTGTAAGTAGGTGAGTTTGAGATTGGGAGTGAATGAGATCTTGGGAAGGATGAGCATGAGTGGGACATTTTCAAGTTAATATCTTCCCCTTTTATAAGATCTGATGTAGATTTTTGCTGCAGTAACTTTCCCTATTACCAATTTCATGCTGACATGAAACTACTGTCCAGTTATAGCCTGGAACAACCTTCAATTTCATTATCAACATGAGAACTGTTGGTAGCATTAGAAGGTGTCAAAGGAAAAAACATCTTGAACTAATTTACAATTTAGAAAAATCTTCTGTATCCACCAGAGTGCTAAAATTTAAACCATAAATGAAGAATGGACCAGAAGGGAAGGAAAAAGACTGGACAGTGTTTAGGACATACCATGTTAGATATGCTACATTGTCATGTTAAATATCAAATTAGACAATTTCTTTTTAATATAAATACTTTTTATCACATACACATATCTCAACACTATCAATAATAGTAAATTAATAAAAAGTAATTCTTGAATGAATTTTTGAATAAAAAGCATTTTTGAATGGGTATACAGAACGTATGCATACACTAAAGGTACCAGCATTTTTTGATGCCATTAAGAAACCTTGGGAGTGCAGGAGGGAGTTTGACCTTTTTTTATCCTTGGCTATTTCAGCACTGATGTGTGGCATTATCACTGTTGGGTTCCCTTTTTCTTAAATGGGGTGTTATCACTGCTGTTACCTTCAGGGGAGATAATAAGTAGAAAATACAGAGAACAAATAAGAGGCAGCAAGTGGAAACTATTTTTATAAGAGTTCAGGCAGTTACGTCAGGTACAAGCTTGGTATTTTGCGAGAGCCAGAAGAATAGCCGTGTGGTACGTGCTATCATTTTGGGAACTGCCTTTTCAGACTGAGAAATGTAGGCACCAAGATAAACATTTGTAGTTCTGTACTTGAACATGAGTTATATTCGGTGTATGTCGGGGTGTATGCCGCAAACCAGTGGGAAAGACTGCGTAGGGGACAGACAGGCTTAACTGCCTAGCAGTTTTCTTTGGGTTATTTGTAGGATGCATTGCAGTTTACATGTTGTTTGGTTTGTATCTTTTTTTAATGTTCAGTAGGCTTAACATAGTATTTTTTGTGCCTGGAACCATGTTGTTTTCCAGGGCCTTGTATGTAGTGTGTTAATTCCCTAGAGTGAAGGGGAGGGGAAATTCTTGGATGTGCTACTTGATAAGAGCCATGCAGACCTGTAGGGAGAGTAGAAGGAGAAACATCAAAGTACCTGATTGCTTCCATGTATCCTACAGCTTTACTAGGGAAGAACAATACTTTTAAAACCAACTTCCAAACTTCCCTTTTCTTGTTCTCTTGGAAGCCTTTAGAGTAATGATGATGTTTTGTTTTGGCTTTTTGTAAAAAAAAAAAAAAGTAATAATTCATTAAACTGAATGGATAATGATACTGGGTTGCTCAGTGTTTTTTAAGATACCTTTTCCTATATATTTATGTAGCAAACTTGTAGCTTGTTCTGTGTGTTCTTTTTGAAGTTACACAACTGGGACTGTAAAGTAATTTCACTGTATTAATACTTTCTTTCGGATTTTATTTGGTATAGAGATGATTTGGATTTCTTAATTTCTGAGGGGGAGTACAGCTGAATCAATGAGTTGGGAGTAGCAAGAGAAAAATGCCTTATTTAATGCTTGTAGAAGTGGTGTCTTAGGTGGAACCCTTGTCATTAATTTGCCTGTTGAAAGAAATGGCGTGTTGGAAGCCTTGACCTTTGACTTAAACCTAGAACTAAAGTCTGTATAATGAAAAAGTTGTCAGAAATGAAAGGTTATACAAAATGTGATGAATTTTTCAACTCCTCAAGAATGAGTACTCTAATTCCCTGCTGATTTGCCTAGCCAAAGCAACATTTCTGTCACTGTTCACTGAACACCATTATACTTTTACTCATCATCTCCATGCAAATATAAATCTCTAAGCAGAATATGGAAACAGTCCAGCCTAAACAAACAGTATATTTGATTCCTTGGAAATATGTCAAATTGAGTAAAAAATTATATCAGCCTGAATCAATTCAGTAATAGCTGACCTTGGCTATATGATTTTTACTTCCTGTTTCTTAGCAACAGGAAACTTTTCTTCAGGATGGTTGTTTAATATCCTAATCTGTTTTAGAAGCTTTTGTACCTAGAGAGAAACAGATGGTCTAAGGAAGTGTTATTTGTAGCAGTCGAGATAGGGAATATCTATGGATTCTCTTTTTTTCTCATTTTATTGTCCTGCTCTTATAATTATATAGTATTTCTTTGATGGTTGCAAAAAACCTTCTTTTAGGATCAAAGAATAAAAGAAAATCTTCAGATCCTACAAGTTTCTTTTTTTTGGTGCATGATACAGGAAAGCATCATGCATAAAAACATGTTTGTGCTTACATCTGTCCATTTCTAATAAAAAGTGAGAGAATATCCATAATTATGTTCTGTGAGTGTTGAATTGTACCTGAGTGAATGAAGAAAACACTGTCTACAATGTGATTTTGTTCACTGGCATTTGTTTACTCTCTTACTCTTAAAATCTATTGTGTGAATTGGCTTCCTTTCTCCTTTTTGATAGATTCCAAAGGTTCTTTATATTTCATTGTGAAGAATCTTTTTCAAAAGGTTACTTCTGTGTGACTTAGTGTTCACATAGATATAAGGAATCTGTAGCTTAAAAACACTATGTTGGGACTATTAAGGGCCCAATGAAGAAATCATGTGTTTTGTTGGTTTTTTTCTGTGGTGTCAAATTCCTTACTTCCAAAGAAGCAGGTTGAATGCTTATAGGAGATTGGACAATCTTGATATTTTCTTCATTAATTTAAGATTGGTACAGAAGCCTTGATTATGAAGCCATTATTACAGCCACCTGTAAAGGATAGGATAACAAGACCTGTCCTTTTATAATTCTTTCCCAAAATGCTGTGTAGTACCTTTCCTTCCTTGTTCCTGAAGGATCTCACGTGAATAGAATTACCTTCCCTCTGTCACTTAGTTGCTGCTTCTTAAGAATCGTCTTGTAATGATGCTCATAAATGCCTGACAATGAAAATGTTTGATTTTTTATGATTTTGGTTTCTCATGGAGACATTGTTGATGTGCAAATTCCAGTTAGAAGGGATAGAGCTTTTTAGCTGCAAAGTGGCAAATGAGGTTCTCCCATTATCAAAACTCTTGCCATCTTGTGTGCCTATTGTCATATTTGTGTGTTTTTGTCCTAGTTCTGGTCCAGATCAGTGGGAAGGGGGCATGGCCAAGACACTGTTATTCTGTACCATCCTACACTGTGGTTAGGGTTGGGGAAAGGGAAGG